>JAZKJV010011808.1:0-600000 GCA_037367405.1 Ottelia alismoides | reverse complement strand
CATACTGGAAGACCAAGAATAAACCTGAAGTTTTAGATCTATTTTACATTATCTACTTCAGGGTTTTATCATTAAGTTTCTCATTTGATCATTGGATGTTGTTATCGATCATATACTTTACGAAAGCATATATCATACCCATGTGTTGATCTTATACTTTCCAAATGTATATATCAAACCTACAAATTCAGTCAAGCTTCCAAAGAGAGATGACAATGCACGTAATTGATTCTTTCAAATATCTCATGAGTGAGATCATGTCTTCAAATTCAACAATGAACTTGTATGATCCCTTTGAGAGATCATGTTACTCATATGACATTGTATGCACACCAGCGCACCGGTGTATAGATCTTTGTTAGGTCATCAACTTATTGGTCTTCCAATTATACATACTCAGATATATAGTAACACATCTATCTCCGGTCAGAGGATGTGTCTCTATATAGTGACAACATACATCATAGGTCTTTGGATATCACAATCTCATTAAGTCAACTCTTTGACCCAACTTATCTGACACCTCTGAATCTCTATTCCTATGCAGAGGACCTGCATCAAGAGGTCATCTAGATATCAGCCTTTTGAGAAAGGATTACCATCTCCTTCTCAGGATGGAGACCTCCCTTAATAATCATTTGATGGTACTTGATGAGTCCTCAGTCTAACTCTTTAGATATTCATACCAGCACCAACATCTATGATTCAATAGTAGAATCAATAGTTGTATGATGGTACATAACCTTAATTGTACTACGGGACCTATTATGCAAATTAGTTATTCTTCATTTCTGATCAGGGAATGATATTCCCAATAACATTTATTGCATAATGGCTTATCGTGGGTTCGCATGTCCAACAAACAGTCCAAATTAGATTTGGGTCGCGTCTGAGATGTAACGGCTATGGAGGTAAGAGGAAGAATAAGAAGAAAACTTCCCTATCCTCCCTTTAGTCGTGTGTACTCGTCTTGGCCACATTCTTCATCGATGATCGGCTCCAAAACTACTTCTTAGAAGGACTCCCCATTGAATGATATCATCATGAGGGTTCGAATCTCGTAGGAGGGGGGACTTGATCTCGATAAGGAACATAACTCTTGCAGAGATTATCCTACACTGACGTCGACCCTGTTCGGGTCCTTTGTGGCTCATACCTGCAGAAGAAGAATCCTGGACTCGAAGCAGCTCTTCTTGGCCTGACTTGAAGCTTCTGTGCATCAAAATGGGATGGAAGAGATCGGGTGAAGGTCAGAGAAGGAGCTCTGGATCTCTGATCAAAGAGGGACCAGGATAAATAGAAGGGTGGAATAGATGCAGAAGGCGAGGGAGCACAAGATGGATATGGAAGGCATGACATAATTCATCGATTGCACATCGGAACATGGCCCAAGCAGAGAGCTCCGGCAATCAAGGATTTAAAATCCGACTAATGCTAAATCAGGGAAACTAACCCTATGGCTACACTATGGAATGAAAATTTTATGTAAAAAGCTAGATAAAGACAACTCTTACCTGTATATTCCAGGGAGTAGAGGTGTCTAAGGAGCTCCACCTAGATCGTACCTCCTCCGCCGCTCTACGTCATGCACCACCCTTCACAAACCTCCTAGTTGTCACCTGGAGCTCTAGCGATTAGAAGGAAGGGGTTCAAGTGAGAAAAGGGGATCAAACAATGCTGGGATGCGGTGGGTTTTATTTATAAGCATAGAGACTGGCCCTTACTGATCGACGATTAGAGAGAGTTTTAGGTATGTCCAAACGATTCAGAGCATTCGTGTGTATTAGGATCAATAAAGGATTGGTTTGCATAAATATTAGATTGAAATAAGCATGGAAATGCCTTGGAAAAATGGAGCAAAATCAAGGAGTTAACGGGTCTGATACACCTGGAGGAGAGAAGGGGGTAGTTGACCCTAGGTCAACTAGGGTTTGATTCTGGTTGGTCCACGTGTACCAACCAGGAAAATCCAAAGTTGAAATGCTTTATTAAATAGGTAAAAGATAATAACAGATTTTTTTAATTTTTTTTTGAAAACTTAAAAAATGTTTCTTATTTTGTGTTGTATTTAATTTATATTTTTATTTCTTTTTTTAATATGATTTATTATAAGGTAATATTACATGTATAATCATAGGTATATTTACCTATTTATTGTATGTTTTATTTTTATTTTGTATTTTAACGTTTATTATTTTATACTCGTAAATTATGTATTCATAAATTATGTAATATATACAAATATAATTTTTTTATTTGTATGGTTGTATTTGCATATTTAGGTAAATGTATGTATGAATCATATATGTATATGTATAGCATATTCGTCTATGTATTTTTGTATCTTTAGTTATTTTAGGGAATTTTAGTGGTTTTATTTCAATTCAAATATGTAAATATACTATAGATAATATTTTAAAAAGTCAAAAAAGATAAAATAATGAAAATAAAAAAGAATAAACAAAATGAATTTTTATTCATGTATAATGTACAATAGGGGATCCAAAACCTAACTTTTGCATCTTCATTACAAATTAAACGAAAACACCTTTATTAAGTATTTAGTAAAAAGTCATATACAATTAAAGTAATTTTAGTGGATTTTGAGTTTATATGGGGAAAATATAGATCTAGGAAGTTAGGGTTTTGTTTTTTTTATTTTGAATGTAGAATGTACATTTTTTTGTGTGAAATAAATTTTGTATTTTTCTACGTATTTTTATCTTCAACTTTCATGTATAAAGTTTCTTTACTTGAAGTATAAATAATAAAAGAATAAAATAGATCCAAAAATGATGTATTGATGAATTCAAATGAAGGATTTTAATGTGATTTATGTGCAATTCCTCTGCCATATCTCCCCCTACTTTATTCCCTACCGACCCAGTTATCATGATGCCCTTGATCTCTAGGTTTAGGGTCATTCTGTGTCCTTAACACCTCTTTTTTTATTTCTTTTCTTTATTCTCTTATTTTGGAAATAAGTACAATATTTATATAATAATTAGTATAGTATTTTGTACAATTTACAAAGTGTTTATTCTGATAAATTAGTGGCATATATATAGCTAGGGTTTGAAGTCCAAAATGAAAGAATAAAGGTGATGAAATGGGGATTCAACACTCTACCTAAATCAAGGAAAGAATTAGTTATGTTTTGATTTTAATGATCAAGTTCAATTATCAGTCCTATTTTTTATTTTTAGTTCTCTTTTTTTTGTATATTTTTGAAAATAATATCTACAAAATATTTTGATTTTCTTTTTATTCCTAAGTCTAGAAAATAAGGGGAGGAAGTTATAAAAATCGATGCACAATGAAATCTATGAATTCATGCGCAAAATAGAGTCGCGTACCTTGCCTAGTGATCTACAAGCAATATGATCTATGCATAAAAATTAAACTAACCTAAATGAATGAAACACAAGAACAATCCTAAACATAAATTTCTATTATATTGAAGCACATATTTATTTGAATAAGTCTAACAAGGTCTATAGAAACCAATATTTTTTAGGATTGTGGACCTAATGCTACCTGGATCAACCAAGTAGAAACCTAAATCTGGGGGCTCAAGCATAAAAAGATCCACATGAAACAAAATTAAAATAAAGGAGAAAGAACTAAAACACGTGAGATCTCCTAAGTGCAACGACATTTGCTGAAACATGCCCGCAATCACAAAGTGTCCAAAGTCTCTATGGAAAACAGAAAAAGCACAAGCTCCAAAAATATTTACAAAAATAAAATGAAAGTAAAATGACTAAAAATTCTTTAAAGCTGCTCTTTAAAATCTTCTGCTCCTCTTATGCTTGATGAAGAAACGATCGACCTCTGCTTTGCTCGGGTGTACCAGTGCTCCTAAGAACATCGTCCTCACTCGTCAGGCCCCTACAAGAAAGAGGAAACATAAGGTATGTCAGAAACAGCTACAAAAATATAAGAGAAATAAAATTAAGAAAAAAATGAAATAGAAGAGATAAATAAAAAGAAAATGGAAAATATACAAAACCAAGAGTAGATGGACAAGAAAGAGGACCTAACTACCCACATTGTGCCTCCCCTACAATGGCATCATTTAGATATTTCCTAGATTTCACTTGGGTTTTATTCTATTTAATGAAAAATATGATCAATATGTCGTTGTGACCCAAAACGAATCCCAAAACAATCAAACAATTTTCTTTTATATAAATAAAGAAAATAAAATGGTTTGCTTCTTACTAACTTGATATATCTCCCAAGGTAGAACATAAAAGGTAATTATTTTTACAAGGATTATTAATTAGCGAAAATGAATGAAAGACTCTTTGCTTTTGGGGGTTCAATGGTTTTTATGTTTTTTTGTATTTTTTATGGAATTTTTATTTTTTTATGATTTATGTTTTCTTTAATTTTTTAGTGATTTTTAATTTATAAATTTTTATGTCTATTAATTTTAAAATAAAGAAAATGTAAACCAAGCACTCTTTTTGTATTTTCCAAATAGAATAAAATTTTCAAGAAAATTCAAATAAAAAAGTTTATGTGTATTTGATAAATTTTTTCTGTTTTGTGATTTTTCAAGAATTTTTAGATTTTTTTAAGATTTTCAATTCAATTATAAACATGAAATAATGCAAACTGTGAAATCTACGTATTGTTTAGAGTTTTATGAAATATAAAATAAATTAAAAAGTTTGGAAATCAATTTTAAACAAAACAAGATTATTCAAGCTTTCAAACAAGTTGTGTTATGTTATCTTGATTTTTTTCTATAATTTTATATGATTTTTTGTGTGTTTTATGAGTTTGTTATTTTTTATTGTTAAGATGAGTTTTCAAACAAATTTTACAAAGAAATTAAAGTAATTCAAAAACACATCTACTGTATTTTTTTGGATTTTTAACCATATTTTTCAAATTTTTATTTTTTTATAAAGCAAACAAAGAAATTGTTAAGGGTTTTTGAATTTTAAAAATAAGAAAACATTTTTAATAACTAAATGTATGGATGAGAATGCAACTAAGCATGAGTCAACACAAATTTTTGTAGAAATTAAAGAGCAAAAAGACATTTATTTCATGCAAAATAGATGAGAAATTTAAAACATTAGATTGATAACTCCCCGACCCCCGACCCCCATCTCCCCAGCCCCCGACCCCCGTCTCCCCGACCCCTGACCCCGACCCCCGACCCCCGCCCACCCCCGTCTCCCCTACGCCACCTCCCTAGCGGCTGCCTCCCCAGCCCCGCCTCTCCAGACCTGCTCTCCCCAACCCCGCCTCTCTAGATCTGTTGCCCGCCTTCCCATGGCCGCCTCCCTAGCGGCCTCCGCCCTAGTGTCAACCTCTACAGCGTCAACCTCTCCAGCGGTCGCCGCCCTAGAGCCTGCCCTTGCGGCCCCGACCTTGCCTCCCAGCGCCCGCGCCCAACCTTCAACCTCTCCAACCTTCACTCGCCCCGTCCAGCACCGCCAACCAGTCCGCCTAAGTACCAAGCACACCGGCCAAACCCCCCAACCAGTCCACCCCCGCCCAGCGTTTCAGCCGTCTCGGTGTTCAGGTCCTGCATACCTTCTCCCGACCTTGCCGTCTTCGAAGATGTCTCGTCCACCCACGGGGACGGTCTCTGCTTTAAGAGGATCTATTCATCCTTCACCTTGTGCTCGTGCGTCCCCTGCTCATCAGGGTTATCGCATTCTTGTTCCACAGAGAGTTCTTCCCATCGTCTTGGTGGAGTGATTTGTCCTTTTTGGAACTTCCATTGTTGTCCCGATGGAAGGGAAGGGAGCAAAGGGATTATGCGTTTAATCTCTCATATTAAGAGGGTGCATCTTTCCAGTGATGATCGGGCGTCTACTTTGCGGGACGTAATCACAATTGATCCTGATCTTTTTTCTTGCAGTAGAAGGGACCTTGGGGGTCCTGGATCAATGGTTGTGCGGAAGGTGCATGAAGATACAAGCTTTGTATCGTGCTTGCCATCATGACGATGGTCTTGTTCGTGCCACAGATGGTGCAGGGGCGGTCCAAGGACACATTATCGGTATCCTGAAACCCACCCTTCACATAACACCTGTTGTACTGCTGCTAATGATGGTGTGATTATTGATGCTGCGCTCTTTGATTATATTTTCAAGCACCCGATCACCACTGTTAAGAGTATTCCTCCAAGTTGTCGGCTTGCCTTCTCTCATGCTTTGAAAGCAGCTCTGCATCAAGTTATAGCTGGGCCAGGATCCTTACAAGCTTGGGTGAGATTGCTGCTTCTTCCTCGATGCACCCTATAGGTTTTTAGACCCGTGAACAGGAGGGATAAAAGATCTGGTAATAGAAGGTTCTTGCAACAAAAATTTATTTTGAGCTCACTCACTAAGTGGGGCAGTACAGATGGCTTCACCAATTGGGGAGTGATTTTTTGAAGGGGGATGCTTCAGGGGTTTCAGATCTTAATCAGAATAAATCTTTGGAGGAGGATAAATATCAAAGCTCTAGCATAAGACAATGTCTTCGCAAAGTGGCAGACAGACATTTTACTGCAGCCATAAAGGTTTTGTGCTCTTCAGGAGTGGCGCCTTTTAATGGAGACACCTTGAAGGCCTTAGAGGCTAAACATCCTTATAAGTCGCCTCCTGTCACACCAGACATCTTGATTACAGAGTCTCCTCTTACAGCTGATGCAGATGTTATTTTGCGAGCCATCAAATCCTTTCCTAAAGGGACATCTTGTGGGAGAGATGGTCTGAGGGCTCAACATATTTTAGATGCCCTTTGTGGGGAAGGATCACCGGTTGCTAAGGATCTCTTGCATGCTATTTCCTTGGTAGTTAATTTGTGGCTTAGTGGGAGATGCCCCTTGAGTCTGGCTGAGTTTATAGCCTCTACACCTCTCACTCCACTGCTTAAACCGGACAATATCATTCGTCCTATTGCGGTAGGTACTATATGGAGGCGCCTTGTATCTAAAGTTGCTATGGCAGGGGTTAGCAAGGAGACATCTAAATATCTCAATGACTTCCAATTTGGAGTTGGTGTATCTGGAGGAGCGGAAGCCATCTTACATAGCACCAACCATCTTTTGAGCAAGCTTCATGGAGACGGGTCTCTTTCTATGCTTACGGTGGATTTTTCTAATGCTTTCAACTTAACAGATAGATCTCTGATGCTTGGGGAAGTTAGGAGGAGATGCCCCTCTATTTCTCCATGGGTGGATTTTATCTATGCTCAAGCCGCCAGATTATATATTGGAGAAAATCATTTACGGTCATCAACAAGAGTGCAACAAGGAGATCCCTTAGGCCCCCTTCTTCTTTCTCTGGCATTGCACCCACTTATTCATGAGATCAGAGACAATTGTAAACTCCTACTTCATGCTTGGTATCTTGACGATGGGACAATTGTTGGGGACACTGTAGAAGTGACCAAGGCACTTGACATTATTCAATGCAGGGGTCCAGATATGGGGCTTTTTCTAAATATAAAAAAAACAGAGCTATTCTGGCCTTCATGTGATAGTCAGAAGATCCGTAAAGGTTTGTTTCCCATAGATATTGGGAGGCCCCGGCTTGGTGTGAAATTGCTTGGAGGAGATGTGAGTAGGATAAAGACTTTATTGAAGAGTTGGCTATGATGAGGGCCACCAAGGCTGTTGACTTAATGCATCTACTTCCTCAGCTGGATGATCCACAAAGTGAGCTACTTCTATTACGGTCTTGTATGGGTACTGCCAAGCTTATGTTCGGCTTATGGACATACCAACCCACATACATGAAACGGGCCGCTGCATGGTTTGACAAAGGGTTACGTGGAGCTATTGAGGATATTGTGGTGTGTGGAGGTCCTTTCTTTGGTGACCTTCAATGGAGAGTGGCGTCGCTACCCATCCGGCTCGGCGGTTTAGGTCTTTACTCTGCTATTGAGGCTTCTTCATATGCTTTTGTGGCCTCTAGAGCTCAATCCTGGATGCTTCAAGACCACATGCTACGAAACAGCGGGATACATGGTATGGATTCTGATTTCCTTAATGCGTTGGAAGGCCTACGTGTCGCATTCCCATCTATTGATCTTACACATTTTGCTAGTAAGGATACCGTCCCCCCTAAAGCCCAGAATGCTTTGGCGAATTCTTTTTTTAGCAAAATCGTAAAAGATATGGAAGCTGAGTTTGACATGTCTGCTAGGCAAAAAGTAATTTTCCATTGTTTACAAGCTGAACATGCCCAAGATTTCCTACTTGCCATTCCTATTGAGAGGCTTGGATTGCATGTCACCCATTGAATATCGTAGTATTCTCAAGTACCGCCTCATGATTCTCCTTTTCCCACCAGATGAGGCTTGTCCAGTATGCCACAAATCCTGCTTGGATGCTTTTGGGGATCATGTCGTTCATTGTCGCGAGCTTCCAGGTTTTAAATATAGACATGATCTTGTCAGAGATGTTCTATTTGATATACTCAGACATGCAGGTGTTGCTTCAAAAAAAGAAGCACCGGTGAATTTCTTAACTGATCCACAAGAGGGGAGATCGACACTTAGACCGGCAGATGTTTTGATATTTGGATGGGTTGGAGGAAAGCATGCATGTGTTGACTTGACTGGAGTGTCTCCATTTGTGGGTCCCGTAAAGAGTGATTTTTTGCGAGGTGCGCTGCACAAAAAGCTGCCTTAGCTAAAGTGGCTAAGCATGAGAAGGCCTGCATGGACAATCAACACGTTTTCATCCCCTTTGGTTTTGATACATGTGGGTTCTTGGCAAGTGAAGCGGTGGAGCTCCTTAAGAGGATTCAAAAAATCATGCATAGCAATGTTATGGTTCCCAAGTCTATGAATGTTGTATTTCGAAGAATTGGATTTGCCATTCAAAAGGGATTGGCGGCGCAGCTTATGCCCGTCTCCCATCAATTTCTATGTAACTTTGCTTAAGTTATAATATTTAAACAAAATCGATGAGAAAAGTTAAATCAGGAGAACAAGGACTGAAGTGCAAGTTTTGAAAAGTTATGAGAAAATTATAAAATAGAGGACTGAAGTGCAAGTTTTGAAAAGTTATGAGAAAATTATAAAATAGAAATATTGTAGGATCATTTGTGCAATTTCACAGTGAATGCACATGCAGGTCACTTGATATCAAACAGCTCAGAAGCTTTTTGTAATTACAAAGGAATCTAGGGGTTGTAGCAATTTACCCAAAGAAAAAAAGTATGTGTTGCACGTGCAGGTCGCATGTGACCTTAAGCGGTGGCGAGAGTTGTTTTAGAGACTGATGCGTGGTTGAATGTGGATCATCGAATCACGGTAGATCCGAGGGTCGTGGCTAGATCTAGAAGTATGGAGATGTTCTTCCCCAGTCTCGTCAGGCAGTGGCTGGATCTTCGAGGTGGATTTCACGATTGGTAGTTGAGGTGGGGGTAAACTCAGATGGAAGTTGCGGGTGGCTAATCTTCGGCGGTATAGCTTTAAAGTGTTGCACGTTAGACTCAAGGCGATGGTTCTCGATCAAAGATTTCAAGCTTCGAGATGACGGTTGTGGTTCTTGCTGTTCCTCCCGAAGTTCTTCTTTGAGAAGCTCCAGACGGTGCTTGGTTTCATATCTCTGATGATGGTACTTACCGATCCCAGATGCTTAAGAATGGTAACTTATCAGACACGATATCTCCAGGCAACAGGGTGGTAAAGTCAGAGATCAATCCGCAATGATCCAACCAACATTAATACTAAAATACGCATCTCCAACAAATGATACATCCAAGTTCATGAATAGTTCTAGATCTGTGGATGTGCTTGGTTTGATATAGATCTTATGCTCTTGTCTGATCTAACGAATACATGCAAATAAAATTAACGCTTGATGGCAAGCTTTGGCCAACAGTTACATAAACAAATGAACTGGATCGAAATGGATGAGTTAGTTCTATGTGTGGGTGAAGGAATGAGATCCAAACGGGCTCAGATCTATTAAAATCTAAGGTGTTAAGTCATGATCGTGAAAATAAAGAAACGAGCGTGGATTGATGAGATATAAATTGATCGTAGTCAAATCAAATCGAAGAGAAAATAGAGGGGGACGAGATGAGAAATGGATGGGGAAAACTAGAGAGATAAAATATAGGAGTAAAGAGGAAGAGGGTCGGATGAACTAACTTGGGTGAATATGAATGAATTTCCTGGGCTGAGGATCTAGGATCCTCAGCTCATGACCTCAATGGAGCGGTAGTGCCAAATGTTGGGCTCACCGGAGGTGGAGCACAAAGATTCCTCGCAGAATCAGAGGTCGAGCCACGTAAACCTCGGTGCAATGATATTCTCATGGTTCACACTCTCGAGGGTGATCAGAGCTCACGGGTGAAGGGAAAAATGGGCAAATATAAAAAAATGGAAGGGGGCTCCAGCCTTTTATAAGATGAGAACTGATGAGGTAAAAATCCAATTCGAGTTAAGTGATTAATTATGTGTCATTGTGACTCAAATCCTATTCACGACTAATGAGAAATTATTCTAACCACTAATAAATCAAGCAGTGAAAATGAGCAGTTTTGCTACTTTTACTAACTTGGTATAGCGACCAAGGTCGAACTCAAGGAGCACAATTAAAAACTAACTAGGCAATTTGAAAATCGAAGGATTTTTTGTCTTTCTATTGGTTTTAAATTTTTCAAATTTTTCGGTATAAGAGAAATATGCACAAGGGATAAAAATATACACAAGAAATCTTTATGTATATTTCAAATAGGTTAAAAAATACTCAGAAAAATTAAATAAAAATGTTTTTATTTTTTATATATTTTATAGTGTTTTGGGGAATTTTTGGGAATTTTCATACATTTTGTGATTTTCAAAAAATCAAACAATGATAAAACAAACAAACAGTGCACAACCAGGGGTATTTTTCAATTTAAAAAAGATAAAATGTTCAAAACACCTGGAATTATTTTTTATCAAAACTATAAAGAAATATCTACAAACAAGCACTTAAAATGCATTTTTGGATTTTTTTTGTTGATTTTATATGATTTTTATAAGTTTTTGAGTATTTTGCAAATTTTTAGGTTTTTATAAGGTATTTAAAATCAAATTTATAAAGAAGCTAAAAGTTTATTAAAAACAATTACATAGTTTTTATGGAATTTTTGAAGGCTTTTTCAAATTTTTATGGATTTTCTATGACAAACAAGGAATTTTTCTACTATTTTTTAATTTTTAATAATAGAAAATAAAAGAAAATTAACAAACAAAAATTACCATAAATAAAACATGTAAGCTTGAGTCAAAGATAATTTTTAGGCAATTTTTGGAGCTAATTAGCTATTTATTGCAATTAATAATAACCAATAATTAGAAACATGAGGGACCAATATGCAAACATTTAAGGTTCTGGGGCCTACTGGATAACACAATCAGAAAGTACAAGGGTCAAACTGCAAATAATCTGGACGAAATTGTACGCAACACATGATCAATGCTCATAGGGGTATGTGTACAAATGTCAAAAAATTCTAACTCATTCCACAACCAGTTCAAATCATTGGATAAAACATGCAAATACACCAAATAACATGTGAAACTACACTTGACTGAGACTGGGATGGACTAAAGTGAAAATAAAGAATGTATAAGGTCCTAAATGAAAAACATTGTTAACTAATTATTACAATTAATGGACTAAAATGAAATAAAGGAAATAACATGGTAAAAAGTGCAATATACCCTTGGAAGGAACGTGGAAAGTGCACGGGGGTTCTTGGGTGTACGATCTTGATGATACTCTACAAAGGCTGATCTGACGGTCAGGGAATGTCAGG
This sequence comes from Ottelia alismoides, assembly GCA_037367405.1. Taxonomy (NCBI): domain Eukaryota; kingdom Viridiplantae; phylum Streptophyta; class Magnoliopsida; order Alismatales; family Hydrocharitaceae; genus Ottelia; species Ottelia alismoides. The sequence goes on along the minus strand of JAZKJV010011808.1, from coordinate 588,220 downwards.
GACGTGCGGTAAGATCTGCCAAGCCAGGTCTGATCTAACGGCCTACAAAGCTATCTAGAATGTACGATGTAGATGGGTCCAGATCTGATTAGAGTGACAAGGTTTGGGTGCAAAAGGCTCGTATTAAATCTAGAGTTTTGACTTCAGATCGAATGGCAAGGGACGGTATTGGAAGAAAATGTTGTATGTGAGATTCAATCGGGCATGTACGGCGATCCACAGGTCTGTTGAGATCGATGTAAGGTCCAGCACCTTCGTGAAGGCGCTCTGCGTCGATTGGTGTCCTCGGAAGGACAAGTTAACGGTTGGATGATCGTGGTAGTGCTCCACCACCTGAAGGTGTTCCCTATATGAAATGAAGCTTGGATTGAACCCTTCACGCTTGCTTGTACCTGCAATAGGGTTCTATACTCGAAGATGATGCCTTGAACATGGTTATTAATAGCAGAAAAAGAGGGAAGGGATGGTGAGGCGCTCTCTTGTTCTCTAGTGAAAATTGAGGAGGAAACATATCCTAATCCTACTCCGATGAGCAGGATCCAGGGGGATCATATTGTGGGAGAAGGGTCACAGCGAAATGAGGGATTTATCGATGCTGGTGGCAATGGTCGAAGCTAAGTAATGAACGGTGGAGGAAATGACTAAATTGAAGTGGAGAGTGAAATGAGGAGGAATAACTTGAACCTAGGTGTGATATGGTGAGTAGCGAAGTAGGACAGAGGTGGAGGTGGGGTTGTAGCTCGATTCTGCGGTAAAAAGCGGAAAAGGCTAATCACGATGGAGTACTCCGACTACAAGGGGAGCTATGTTGATCAGGCACATAACCGATCTCCAAACGAGGTCCAAAATATTTTTTCACTACCTATACACTCAAATGGAAGAGAGGAGGTGTGAAAGACGAGATACCGATAATGGAGGTGGATGTGAAGATTTTATAAGATGCCTCTAGGGTCTAGAAAGATCGAAGGTGAGTGTCAAACACTAGGAGGATCATGCTCTACCAAGGGATCCGCGAGGATCACGGATCCTAGGAGAGGAATCGTGATAGAAATCAACGGAGAAGACAGTTAGATCTGATCTGGAAAAAGGCGAGAAATCAAGTCTAGTGACGAGGGACTCGAGTTGGGTGTGGAAGAGGGGAGGATGACCCGGGTCAACGGACCCGGGTTGACTAATCAGAAAATTCAGATTTTAAAAATAAAAGAATAATGGGTATAAACTAGTAAATGAATTTAAAATAAAAATGATTAAAGAGAAAAATGTTTATAATTTTTCAATATATTTTTCTATGATTGTTAATTATTTTTATGAATTTCTATATATAGTATATACAGTATAGGGTATTATACATAAGTATAGTATACTAATATATTTTATTCTTTAATTTTTATTTTATTATTTTTTAAAATATCATTTATATTTTATTCATTTACAAAATAATTTAAGGAGCGTGAAATGATTTTAATTTGATTCTTATAAATTAAATAAAAGTATTAAAGAAACATGTATTCTATACAATACACATAAGTGTGGATATTGTTCAACGAACTTTTGATTTTATTTTAAATTTATTTTTGTTTTTTCTAGTTATTTTTATTTTATTTTTAGAAGTGTGGACAAGTATTTAAAATAAAATATGCATAAATTATGAATTAAAATAATTATATATATACAAGTATAGGTACTCTATGACTATACAATGCACCCAAAAAGTCAATTTTTACCTCACAACTCCAAAATTTATGAAACCATCTTCATTTGAAAAAAAATTAATTTATAGTCCAATAAAGGTGATTTTGTAAGAATATAAGTTCATATGGAGCCAGAATTTATTTTTTAAGTGCGTATTGTGTGGATTTTATGAGCGATATTATTCATATCATATATATCAAATCATGTTTCAATTATTTTTGTTGTTTAGAAAATATTTTTATTTTCAAGTTTTGTTGAGAAAATATATTTGAAGTCTTTTTATTGATGCATAAAATATATGAATGATATATATATATATACATGGACTGCATAGTGATGAATTATACAAGGACCCTATCTCCCCCTACTTTATTCCTTGTCGATGAGGTCAATGATTGACCTTCTGTCGGGGTTTGGGCCAGTCTGTACTTATTACATAATTACATACTTATTCTCTTTTTCTTTTCCTCTTTATTCTTTTAGTTTTGGAAAAAGGTGTTAATTATACATTATTAATAATAGTATATACAATAATGATTTATTGTATTTACATATATTCACATGTTTTTTTGCTAAAAGATATGGCTAAAATAATAAAGAATAAGAATCATAGATACATCATCCTCGTATACTTTACCTTTGCTAGTCACTTAGCGAACACTTATAGAAGTGAAACAAAAATAAAAGAAAGAAAAGGAAGATTCCAAGTTGATTATTAAACTTATCCTCATAAAATTGGAGTATGGAGCTCGGTCAGACCTTTGAATTATTAATTTGGTAGAACCTTATTGGGAAATGGGTTTAAGACCTAACATCCTTCAAGTTCCACAATTCTATGGGTAGGTCTCGTTAACAACTAGGTCATAACAATTCTACATATACAAACTCTAATGACTATGAATCTGTACTTGTATTGTGTAAGTGATATGTAGCCCCCCCCTCTCAAAAATGGCAGAGAAACAACCTCCCTCAACCAGGTAACTCTAATCCCCTAGTGTAGCAACTCTTTCCTCGAGGAGCAGGGTATTCCCTTCTAAGTTCAAGTACAACCAGCTCAAGAAGAGGGGAAAAGGTGAGAATGGACTGTGACTACCGTAGCCACATATCCCTTGGAGCTTAGCTAGTGTAACCAAGTCTCCATCTACAACATTCCATGAGATACGATGGTGGAATACATAAGCTTTGCTTATTCACTATATACACTCTGGCAGACATTTTATTTTCAATCAGGCATGTCAACTTTTTGGAGTTTTTGTATTTTTGCACTTTTTTATGACACATATACAACATATCTATATGGTGCAGCATGCACATAAGGAGTTTTTCTTTTTGAGCTAATATATTATCCCTATTTTGAAGCTTTATTGCAACCCACATCATCATGTCATTAGACCTCAATGCTACTAGACCATGTTGAGGTGCACATCCCTCCCTTGGAGGACGAGGGGTTCCTTCTAGTTGTACAACACTTTTATACTACTTCAAACCAAAGGATTCGAGCTCCTCACGACCTCATCCATGTTGAGCTACGTGTAAGGTGCATTTCCAAGTCAAGACATTATCTCTGAGAGTCATGTGCGCATTGTTAATTTTTCTACTTAGGCTAATCAAGATGACATGTGAACATAGCCTAGTGAACTCAAAGAATTAAGTCTCTATGGACCTGAGAAGTCTTAACCCCAAATCCTATAAAGATTCCTCTTAAGTTAAGTGGATTAAGGTCTTAACCAAGCTCCAATCTTCAATTTTATTCCATACTAGTTTAAATGTCAACCATGATTCTGAAGAATGCACATGCAAATATTTACAAAAACCCTTTCTGGTGGGAATTTTTCAAACTATGAAACTTTTTATGGAACTTTTTCTTTCAACTTTTTAGGTATTTTTGAAAAAGAAAAGTTTTCATAAAGATGTATACATATTTACAGTAGGGTTTGTGTTACAAGTTTTGCATACAAGTGGATTTTAATTCTAGGATCTCAAGCTGTCTTTATTAAGGATACTTATGTACAATGAATTGAGGGTGTATTATGTCTATACAAGTAGTTTTCATACCCCATATGTTATTTCCCAAGTGACAAAACAGTTTTGTAAACATTTTCAAAATATTTTTCAAAAGATTTTCCAAAGTATTTTTACATTTTATTTTTAAATAATTTTCAAAACTTTTATACAATATACATGATACAAAAAATAATTTACAAATCCTTTTGCAAACAAACATTTTTACATTCATTTTTACAAAATTTATACAAAAATAATTTTCCAAAGATTTTTACAAACAAGTTTTATAAAGCATTTTTTGAAAAAAAAATGTTCAAAACATTTTTATTCCTATTTTATATAAATGATAGTCATGTTACTAACACCCACAAAGTACGAGTTATGGCTAAAGTATATATATAATATATACAATTCCCCCATACTTAGCTCGAATGATGTCCTCAGAGTTACCAGAGAGATGAAGGAACTAAGTGTAGAAGATTGTGCATAAGGGGGAATACCGAGGAATATAATGTATAGATATTACCTCTCCTATACGTAGGGTAAGATATTCCTAAGTATAGGCAGAAAAATATAGGTAATAGAAGAATGAATAATCACATGTCTAATACCCCCAATACCTAGGATAAAGTGCATCCTAGTATAGCAAAAATCATAAGATGGACCTAGGGTATTAAACAAAAATAGAGGTAATAGAAGAATGAATAATCATAGGTCTAGTATCCCCCTATACTTAGGATAAAGTCCCAAGTATAGCAAAATCATATGATGGACCTCGAGTATTAAACAAAATGAATGAATGATATAGACAATATTGATCTGTACATAGACGAAGTAGAAGTGAAAATCAGGTATGAGATGCAGATGATGTAAGTCAAGGAATACATCTCATACAAAATAAATAGTGGCAACATCAATGGTCACTGGATAATGATCAAGATATGGCTTAAGGCGCTGACCGTTAACTCGAAAGGTGGACTCAGAAGACAACTCAGATATATCAATTCTACCGTTATCGTACGCCTTTCTGACCAAATATGGTCCTTTCCATTAACTCTATATGTAATTAATCTTGACCTTGCGTCAAATAACATACTCTTTGGTTGGGCTAAAACTGCTTATGGCTGATGTAAGAATAATGCCATATCTTCACTTTATCCTTATATTTCAAGTTAGTTGAGAAGGTTGTATCTCTCAACTCCTCCAGGGATGCCAATTCTACTTTCCTGGGATCTCCTACACTCTCAGGATCCAATAATATCTCAGTGACTGCCCAAAGTGACTTATGCTTGATCTCCAGAAGTAAGTGGCACAGCCTGCAGTAAACTAATCGGAAAGGAGATGTACCCAAATGCATCTTAAAGGAAGTCCGATAGGCCCAGAAGATTGAGCCCAAGAGCTGAGAACAATCCTTTCTATCTGGGCGGATAACCTTTTACAAAATAGTTTTAATCTCCCTATTTGAAACCTCAGCAAAACCATTCGTCTGTGGATGAGATGATGTGGCAACTCTATGGTCAATGTTGAACTCATTAGTAAGGGCCCTTACCTTGCCATTGATAAAATGAGTCCTCATGTCAGAAATCAAGACTCTAGGTACCTCAAACCATGATATGATATTCTTTCCTCAAAAAATTGCAAATAGTCTTTGCATATGTTGCTCGGGCAGGGATGGCCTCAACTCCACGACTCACGTAATCTACAACCAACAAAATGTACTCAAATCCCGGACTCTTAGGGAATGCACCCATGAAATCGATGCCTCATGCATCAAAAACCTTACAGAAGTAAATGGGTTGCATCGGCATCATGTTTCTCTGTCCACAAGTGCCCATTCTCTGACATTAGTACATCTCTTCACAAATTCATCTGAATACTTGAAGTGGGTAGGCCACCGAAGATCGGATTGGATAACCTTTTGTGATGTCTGTCTCCTAGAGTGATGTCCTTTAGATTCAAGCTTGTGGCAATAGGTGAGGACGTTATGGTTCTCCTCTTGAGGAATACACCGACGTAGACACTATCGTGGGATCCTCCCAATGATACGACTTGGCCATTGAAAGGAGGGTCTCAAGTCACTGCCTGGGCCAACCATATGGAACTTCCTTAGCAACAGATAGTTCACATTATCAGCGTACCATGGGAGAGAGGTGATAGCAAGTCGCCTCGTCTGGGAATGTATCAGCGATAGGTGTGGTCATATTAGAATCCTTAAGATGCTCTAATCAAGAGAGGTGATCCGCCACTACATTCTGACTCCAGGTTTATTCTTAATCTCAATATCAAATATCTGGAGTAGAAGGATCCATCTAATCAATCTTGATTTGGCATCCTTCTTGGCCATTAGGTATTAGATGGCAGTGTGATCTATATAGATAGTCACTCTAGATCCTAGAATATAAAATCGAAACTTATAAAGCAAATACTATGGCTAACATTTCTTTCTCAGTCACAGTGTAGTTCTGTTGAGCGGCATCCAAAGTCCAGCTAGCATAGTGTATGGAAAATCGCACATTAGCCCTCCTCTATCCAAGCATAGACCTTACGGCAAAATAAGAAGCATCCATCATGATCTCGAATAGGAGAGACCAATTAGGTGGCTGAAGGACAGGAGCATACACAACCAAATTCTTGAGAGTCTCAAAAGAGGAAACACACTTATCATCTACAAGGAACTCGATGTCTTTCATGAGTAAATCAGTCGGTGGTCGGGCTATCTGACTGAAGTCCTATATGAACTGTCGGTAGAAGCCGACATGCCTCAGAAAAGACTGCAACAATCTCATATTGGATGGTGAGTGAGCTTCTTAATGATATCCACCTTGGTCAGATCAACCTCCATGCCCCTAAGGATATGATGTGACAAAGGACCGTCCCTTGAGTCATCATGAAATGACTCTTCTCCCAATATAAGACTAGGTGGACCTTAATGCAACGTTGAAGTACTCGGTCTAGGCAAGCAAGATCAGCATATCGAAAAGTAATCCATGAAGACTTCTAAACAATCGCCCACCATGTCTGAGAAGATGGAAAACGTGCACCTTTGGAATGTAGCTGGGGCATTACGTAATCCAAAGTACATCTGTCTAAAAGCATAAGTTCCGAACAGACATGTGGACATCATTTTCTCCTAGTCTTTAGGCGCTATGGCCACCTGATTGTATTTCGAGTACCCATCAAGAATGCAATAATGACTCTTCCCATATAACCTCAAGATGATATGATCAATAAATGGAAGTGGGAAGTGATCATTCTCGGTGGCCTGATTCAATCCTCTATAGTCTATACAGACCCCTCAAGAAGTGGGTACTCGGGTAGCTATCTCCTCTCCATACTCATTCACAACTATAGCAATACATGTCTTCTTGAGTATCACATGTAACAGACTAACCCATTTGAAGTCAGAGATGGGGTAGATAAAATCGACATTCCACCTCTTAGATATTTCCTTCATGACTACATCTCGAAGATTCAGATTCAGCCTATGTTGAAACTCACACGATGGCTTGGTGTCATCCTCAAGATATATGTGGTGCGAGCACATGGCTAGAATTAACCCCTGGAGATTAGCTACAGTCCATTCGATTGCCTTATGATTTCTTTCAAGAACCTCCATCAAATGAGATTCTTAGTTGTCAGCCAAATCTGCTGAGATGATGACTGGGAACATTTCTAGCTCACTCACAAGGAATCTATACTTCATGCTCTGCAGCAAGGTCTTCATTTCTAGGCATGTGGGAGATGGTAGATCTGGTCTCTGAGAATTCTGAGTAGAGGCTACCGAATACGCAAGAGAGAACTCTCGTTGCAAAAGTGAATCTGATGAAGACAGCCTTACTAGTATGTCTATCAACTATATTATCTCAATATTTGTCCTAGTTATTGGCTCTTTGGATATAATGCATGGTAAATAATCATTGAAGTCCAGTCAATCAAAATTGATGTCTGAGCCCCAGGGATCTGAATCGGAACCACAAGATATATACTCAACTTCGCTAGCCAAATCATAATCATCAGCCTCTAAGGTATCCTGTGTCATGAGTGCACTCTCCAAACTCTCATTTGTTGGCATAAGTAACTCTGCAGACTCTGAAGGTGTGACAAGAACTCGTGAAATCGGATCTGTCCAAACTACTTCATCATATGTAATCGCAAAATCACACTCATGGTGGATGTGTAGCTCAGCATCTATCGTCTGCAAGAACTTTGCTCGGAGCATGTTGAATCTCTGGCTCTCAACTCCTCATCATCTCTATTTGTATACCCTCACCCTCAATGTGAAATTATACCTTCCCGCTATCATGATCGGACACTGCCTTGGCTGTAGCCAAGAAAGGTCATCCTAAAATGATGAGGGTGTCAGTCACACATTCATGGATCTCTATGTCAAACGGGGAATTTTAGGCCCTTTAATAACCCCATTGGCCTCCTGACAGATCTATCTACAAACTAGAGAATTGTCCTGCTCTACAGAAGAGGGTCAAACTCGAATCGATCAAGTAAGGTGACCGGGAGGAGGTTAATCGAGGATATGTTGTCTGATAGAGTTTGATCGAACCGCTGCTCATGGATGTGTCATATGACATATTGAGCCTCTGCATCAAGTCTCTTGGTTGGCAATCGGTTCTAGTGGTGAAGCAAGTGGCATGAGTAAGGACATGAATTTTTGCATTGTGGTTACGCCTCCTCTTCCTACGAATGGTAGTCTTCTCTCTAAGGTTCTTTTGGAAAAGAAAGATGTGCTCAAGTGCCTCATGAAGAGTCATATGGATCTGAAATCTATCTATCATCTTCTTGCTGAACTCTATTCATTGTCTCTTTTTGGAGTTTTCTATTTTTTGGCCATTCTCTAAGCGGAGTTCTTGAGGAAAGGGGGTAGATGGACCTTCCTCAGAAGAATGAGGGCCATCAATGGGTTTATGAGCATTCATAATGCTGGAATCTAGGCAAACATCATCAATATAAATAGATGGATCCAAAGGAGATACATAAACCTTTCCTTTTGAAGTTTTTCCATTTTTGTATTTTTCTAAAAAAATCCTCAAGCATAGGCGAAGGCAACACAACCGAATGACTCTTGGTGGCACTAGTACCACTGACAACATCTGAACTAGTGGCATCAATACCATGCTCAGGTCGGGTATCTGGAAATTTGGTGTCATCAGCACCACCATCTATAGCAACTGGAGATACGACGACATCAGCACCGCCGTCGGGATATCATCCTTGGGGAATTCAGCACCACCGTCACCATCATTAGCGACATTACCTCGCTGGAAATGAGGCTGACTCTACTACTAGTAGTGGTGGTATGAGTGAGGAGGGGGTTGAGGGTACTATGGATGAAGTTGATGTTGCCTCCACTATTAACCCTAGTACGAGGGCTGAGGACCATGTTGTGGATGCTTGGAGTATTGAGGTTGTTGTTGGGTGTCCTGCCCTGCCTGTGTCAAAGGATGCTATTGGGACTAAGCACCTTTAGTAGACCATAGGAAGCCTGGGTGGTTACGATGAATCACAGGCTGATGTTAGTACTAGGAGTACTAAATTTTGTTGACTTCCATCAACGTCTCCCGCTACTCATGGACTAGCGGGGGTAGGGATGTCAAGGGATGGTATGGATGATACACCACCAACTGAGTATCTGAAGAAGGTGGTGGCGGCAACTGGTACTGCGGGAGTGACTAGATAGGCTCTACCTGAATGTGATAAAACTGTCGGTACAAAGTGGAGGGCTGAGACGAACTCCTCCCTAGATCAGACTGTGACCTGAAATGTGGCTAAGAATCCATCTTTACCTCATGGAGACACATGATCTAAGTTATCAGGTCATTCAATGTTTGGATCAGCTCATCTATCCTACTAAGTTTGTCAAGCCCCTGACACGTCTTCTTTTCGATAATATCCATTCGGTCGAACTTCTGGCCGATGATACCCATACCAATAGCTGAAGATTCTACTAGTGCTGCTATCGTAGAAGAGGAACTAGGACCAGTCTCAATGCGTGCTATCCTATGGTATGAAGTCATATGGTGGGAGGGCTTCCCCTGAGTGTAAACCCGGGTCTGGGACATCACGATGTAGTTTTCAGCCATCTCCTCATAGATGGCCCAGACTTGGTCTTTGTCTTTTGTGAGATATTAGCATCCACAAGAGGCATTCACAAATCCTTGCAGCTCAGGTGTCAACCCATTGAAGACTCTGGATGAGGCTGGGCTTGCTAATGTCATGGTGGGGACACATGTCGATGAGCTCTTGGACTCGATCCCATGCTTCATGGAACTGTTCATTAGGGATCATAGAGAAGTTACTGATCATAGCATTGGCTGCATTGGTCCAGCTGAGTGGATAATATTTGTTCAGGTATTCGATCTGAAACTATTCCCAAGTGGTGACAACCCTCCCTAAGTGTTTTAGCCAGTAGGTTGCTCGATCAACCAAGGAGAACGGGAAGGCTATCAGCTTAATGGTGTCCTCATCCACTACCCTATCGTGGACGGTACTATAAATCATCTCAATTCTTGCATATGGAGGAGGGACTCCTCAATGACATACCCATGGAATTTGGATAATAGCTAAATCATCTAGGAGCAAATCTTGAAGTCGCCCAGAAAAGCGGGCAACTGGATCGATTGATGAGTAAGGGTTGTACTATGGTTGTGCGACTTCCTCAAAGTGTGTGTTGGCCTCTGTGGATCATGTGGCTCCTCTTGGTGTCTATCGTCTACTCAGCCCTCATGTCTGGGTATCTCTCCACCAGCTGGTATTTCTGGCTCTTCTCTCCCAGCTCTCGCCTGTGTAATCTTTCTCCTTACCTCTGCCATGAAGATTCATGGTCCTTGATATATCTTTTCATGTTCTCTAGGGAGGCTAATAGTGTGTTTTTTATGGCATCCTGGTCTAATACGAATGACGATGTCTGAGGCCACTCATCGGTTATGTCATTGCTGGTCATCTCTCTAATCTCCACAAAGGCAAAAGACCTAGTTAAGGTGCTATCAAATGAATGTAGAGTTGTGCTGGCATGTTTTTCTCTACCTCAGGAGTGGAAGAAGGGTGGTCAAGGGGGAACAGGGTGGAGGTAAATTTGTGTTCAAAGAGTTTGTATAAGCTCTCTAAAGTTGCCCTAGATGAACGAAAGGAGTGATGGAAAGCAGTGTTGCTAGAGGCAGCCTAAAAGATCTCCTTCCCATCATCTTGATGTGGGGATTTATGCAAAAATAATTGAGAAATCAAATCCCCGGTTCACCATCTCAATGCAGTGTGATGACCGTGAAAGCTCGGTCATTTATATTATCAATGTTTATTTGGTGATAATCCAATTTACAGTACGAGTTAACGAGCTATTAGGAGCTTGATTCTCCCTAGAGACTGGCTCTGATTCTCACAACTAGTTGCACCTATTTCCTGCCAGTATAGGTGTAAGTATGAACCATTTCTGGCTACTCGATTACTTGAGGATGAAGCCTTATAAAATGTTTTCTAAATCACCCACTCTGTTAAGGAAGTACAGATCATTTACCAGCTACCATAAATCCTTACTAGAGAATAGCTAATCATTTTTGTTAGAACCGATCATCTAAAGAAAGTCCAAGAGTGGTTCTATCCTAGTGTACGATGTCTCAACTCTCAATAGATTGAATTGACAAGGAGGGTTTACTCTCCCCAAAATAAGATTTTATCGTTAATTCAGGTTTTAGGTCAAGTTTGCCTTAGCAGTCCCAATTTTATTTATTATCTATTTTTATGTATTTTTCTGAATAAAAAAACATCTAACGAATTTTCTAACTTCCTTTTCATTTTAAATCCAATAAAACAGGAGGAGGAAGATAGAAAAGCTAATGCGCAATTAAACTCAATGATTCATGCAGACTCAAAAATGTGTACCTTACTCCATTAGTCTACAGGCAGAGTGATCCACGTATAATTCTAAGATAGAATTTAAAATAATCTAGATGATGCACAAGGAAATTTTCCTAAGACATTAGCTTCTATTAGCGGGAAGAACATATGCTAATTAATCAAATGAGAGACATGAGTCCAGTCTTGGAGGTCGTTTAGTGCTCTTGACAGCGGGGTCCAACTAGTGTTGTAAGTGACCTCTCACGGCACGTGGTCTCTAATTAAATTAAATTAGCATTTTATTTTGACTAAGTCCAATTCAGATCTATAGTAATAAATATTCTTCATTAAGGTGTTTGGACCTTAGTTATTTACCAAGATCACCAAAATAACTCCTAAGTCTAGGGGCTAAAACCTCAGAAAACAAATAAAATAAAATGCGGCAAAACTTGAAAATCCGATGAGGTCCTCCAAGTGCATTGACACTTGGCAAAATAGACCCTGAATAAATGTTCAATTGTTCCAAAGAGAGTCCAAGACTCTAAGTTATTACAAATGTTTCTGCAAAGATAAAAGGCTAAAATAAATCTATCCTAGATAAGTGTCTCTTGCTCCTCCATCTCCTCCTCAGGTGTTGGTCCCTCCAAAGTTGACCGAGTCCTGCGCCAGCATTTCTGTCTCACAAAAAGCAAAACAGAAGAAGGTCAGAAACAGTTATAAATAAAATAGAAGATGAATAAATGAAAATCCTAACTACTTAGACGTGCTCCCGTGGAATGAAGCCAATTTGATGAGGGCAAAATCTGATTTGAGTTAAGTGACTAATTACGTGTAGTTGTGACTTAAATCCGATTTGCGATCAACGAGAAAATTATTTAAACCACTAAAAAATAAAGCAGTAAAAATGAGTGGTTTTGCAACTTTTGTTAACATGGTATAGCGACTATGGGCGAACTCAAGGAGCACAAGTAAAAACTAAGTAGTTGATTTGAAAATCAAAGGATTTTTATTTGTCTTTTTAGTGATTTTTTATTTTTCAAATTTTAAATTTTTCAATATAATAGAATATGCAAAAGGGATAAAAATGGACAGAAGAAATATTTGTTTATTTTTGGAGAGATGTGATCCCCAAGTTGATGGGACCGTCCAACGAGATTTCCAAGGTTTCCATTATCGTGCTATATTATTCACCAAAGTTGATCGGGACTAGAAAAAGATACTGGAAAGAAGGTTTCACTCCCTGGCTCTTCCGATCTTATAACTGGTGTGAGGATCCAGAGGGCCTGTCTAAGAATATCGGAATTCGAAGTGAGAGAAGGAGAGGAAGAAATTGCGAACTCCACTAGTCACCTCCTCCTCTTTTGACTCGTCTACTTCTATCTTTGAGCTCTTTCCCACTTCCGTTCTCAATCGCTCCCCTACACCCTAGACTCGTACCCCTTCCCGACTTATCGCGTTTCCATTAGAGCTTGGTGCTTGCTTTCAAGAAAAAGACCATCTTATTAAGTGGGTCTTTGTATAGAGAAAAGTGTCGAAAAGTCGCACCATTGAAAGTCAAGCTGTCGACGTGCGTACTTATAGAAGAAAGCAAAGAGCAATATCCTAGAACTCGACATCCATAGTCACACGTGGGCGTCGATTGGCTTCTCCGGTCAAAGCCTTATCCAAGGCTCAGTACTTTCCGCTTTCTGGAAAAAGATCAGAACTCTAGCTCAACCGCTATAGCTGAAGAAGATGTTGTCTCCGGTCTGATTCTCCGCAATCAAGTATGAAGGATGCAAGATCAAAAAATACTCAGAAAAATTAAATAAAAATGCATTTATTTTTAAATATTTTGTAGTGTTTTTGAGAATTTTTGGGAAATTTTCATATTTTTTTGTGATTTTCTAAAATCAAATAATGACAAAACAAACAAACAGTGTAGAGCCAAGTGCAAATGTTTTTTAAGGTACTTTCAAATAAATTTATATAAAAGCTAAAAGATTATAAAAGATAACCAAATAAATTTATATGAAATTTTTGAAGGCTTTTTTTACTTTTTATGAATTTTCAATGACAACTAAGGAATTTTTTTACTATTTTTAAATTTTTAATAGTAGAAAATAAAAGCAAAGTAACAAACAAAAATTACCATAAATAAAACATATAGGTAGGAGTTAAAGATATTTTTTAGGCAATTTTGGAGTTAATTCATTAATTATTGCAATTAATAAGTGGACATACTTAAAAACAATGCAAGAGGGACCAAATATGCAGACAATTAAGTTTTTAGGGCCTACTAGATAACACAATCGAAAAGTACAAGGGCCAAACTGCAAATAATCCAAACAAAATTTATACTAATAGGGGTATATGTGCAAATATCAAAACTTTTAATTCATTCCATAACCAATTAAAGGCATAAGATTAAACACGCAAATACACCAAATAACACATGAAGCTACATGTGACTGAGACTCGGCTGGACTAAAATGCAAATAAAGAAAGTAGAAGGTCCTAAATGGAAAAGTTGTTAATTAATTATTACGATTAATAGACTAAAATGAAATAAAGGAAATAATAGGGTAAAAAGTGCAATATACCCTTGGAGGGAATGTGGCAGACGTGCGGGGGTTCTTGAGCATACGGTCTTGATGATACTCTATAAAGGCTGATCTAACGATCAAGGAATGTTGGGGACATGCAATCAGATCTGCAACGCCAGGTTTGATCTAACGATCTGCAAAGCTGGCTAGAACGTGTGGCATAAATGGGATCCAGAACTGCTTAGAGCGCCAAGGTTTGGGCATGAATCAAAAGGCTCAGATCAAATCTAGAGCTTCGACTCCAGATCAAACGACCAGGGAGGTTGCTAGAAGAACAAGGTTCCCACGAGCTTCAATAGGGCATGTACGGTGATCCAGAGGTCTAATGAGCACGCTGTAAGGTCCAGCACCTTCGTGAAGGTGCTCTGCATTGACTGGTGTCCTCGGATGGGCAGGTGAACGCATGGATGGTCATCGTGGTGCTACACCACCTAAAGGTGCTCCTCACCTCAAAGGAAGCTCAGATTTAACCTTTCATGCATGTTTGTACTTGCAACAGAGGTCTAGGATCGAAGACAATGACTCAACCATGGTCATTAATAGCTGAAAAAGAGGGAAGTAATGGTGAGGTGCTCTCTTGGTCTCCAGCAAAAATGGAGGAGGAAACCTGTTCTAATCCTACTCCGGTGAGCAGCATCCAGGGAGATCAGATCATGGGAGAAGAGTGACGGTTAAATGAAGGATCTATTGGTGTGGGTGAGGCGAAGGATGGAGCTCCCGATGGCGATGGTCATAGCTAAGTAATGAACAATAGAAGAAATGGCTAAATCGAAGTGGAGAGTTAAATACGGAGGATGAACGTGATACTTGGGTGTGCTATGTGAGCGGTGAAGTATGGCAGAGGTGGAAGCAGGGTCGTAGCCTCGATTCTGCGGGGTAAAGAGGAATAGGTTGGTCGTGGCCAAGTGTTCCGACAATGAGGGGAGCTGCATCGATCCGGCACATAACCGAGCTCCAACCGAGGGCCAAAGGATGTTGTCACTACCTAGACACACAAATGGGAGAGAGGACGCATGAGGGACGAGCTACCCGTAATGGAGGTGGAGGTGAAAATTTTATAGGATGCCTCCAGAGTCTAGAAAGATCGAAAGAGAGTGCAAAACCCCTAGGAGGGTGCAGCTCTACCTAGGGATCTGTGATGATCACGGATCGTCGGAGAGGAATCATGCACAGAAATCAAGGGATAAGACGGTTGAACCCAATCTGAAAAAAGGCGAGAAATCTGGTCCGGCGACGAGGGACTCGGGTCGAGTCTGGAAGAGGGCAGGTTGACCCTGGTCAACAAACTCGGGTTGACCAATCAAAAAATTCGGATTTTAAAAATCAAAGAGTAGTGAATATAAAATAGTAAATGAATTTAACATAAAAAGTCATTAAAGTGAAAATTGTTTATTTTTTTCAAGCAATTTTTCTATGATTTTTAATTATTTTTATGAAATTCTTTATATACAATATAGGGTATTATGTATAGGTATAGTATACTTATATATTTTATTTGTTAATGTTTTTATTATTTTTACATAAATATCATTTATATTTTATTTATTTTCAAAATCATTTATGGAGCATGAAATGATTTTTATTTTATTTTTACAAATTAAATAAAAGTATTAAAGAAATAGATACTATGTACAATTTACAAATGTGTGGCTTTGTTCAATTAACTTTTGAATTTATTTTTATTTTATTTTGTATTTTCTATTTATATTATATTTATTTTATTGTTAGAAGTATGTAAAAATATTGAAAATACAATATGCACAAATTATGAATTAAAATAATTAAATATAAATATTTACAAGTATAGGTATTATGTGATTATATAATGCACCCAAAAAGTCAATGCTTACCTCACAACTCCAAAATTTATGAAACCACCCTCATGTGAAATATAATTTAATTTATAGTCTAATAAAGGTGATTTTGGAAGAATGTGATTTCATATGGAGCCAGAATTGATCTTTTAAGTTATTTTTGTGCGACTTTTTATGAGTGGTATTATTTGTATCATATACATAAAATCTTGTTTCAATTGTTTTTGTTATTTATAAAACATTTTTATTTACAAATTCTATTAATAAAATATTTTATTTGAAGTATTTTTATTGATGAATAAAATATATGAATGATATATATCTCCTCTCTCGGTGTGGATCAGTCTGTACTTATTACATAATTACTTCCTTCTTCTCTTTTTCTTTTCCTATTTATTCTTTTATTTTTAGAAAAAGGTGTTAGTTATGCATTATTAACAATAGTATCTACAATAATAATTTATTGGATTTACACATATTCACAGCTGTTTTTGCTAAAACATGTGGCTAAAATAGAAGAATAAAGAATGAGAATCATATAGTCATCAAGAACCATCAAATTTCAAATGACAATTTGGTAGACAAAACTAGGCAAGACGAGTGAGATATTGCTTAGGCGTGGATCTCCGATGCGAGGACTTTATTTGGGTGAAGAAAATGGATCAAGAGGAGGTTGGAGCAGATCAAGAAAATCCATGAAGTTGGTGAATTCGTTTAGTTTTTTGGGTTTAAGTGCAACAGAAGTGTTGACTACCTTATCAACAAAACGAATTGGACCAATCAGAATGGACCTGGGAAAAAGATAAAATAGACTACAAGACAACATAGCAGAATAAATTGAAATAAATAAGAATAAACAAGGAAAAGGTTTTTCATAAAAAATTAAAATAAATAATGTTATAAAATTAGTAAAGTATATATTATTATTATTTAATAAATTAAATTAATTAAGGTAAAATAAATAAAAACTTTATTAATAGGTATAAAGTACCTATATATAAACATTCAATTTTTTATAATTTTTTTGCAAATAATACATAATTTAATATTTTATTTATTTAAAGAATAATTTTGTATTTTTATAAAGTTTTATTTTATTTTTAAAAGTTAATTTAATAGTTTTAATAACAAGAGTATATACAGAATAGGTACATTATACCTATATAATAAACACATTATTTTATTTTATATTTTTTCTTTTATATTTTATATTTTTTATTTTTATTTACATTTTAAATATTAAATATATATATATATATTTAAAATATATTATGTCTAAATATATAGGAAAATAACTAAATAAGTATATATACAATATATATAATTGTAAAAATATACCGATAAGATCTGAAAGCCTACTTTTTGCATATTAACTATGATTTCGGTAAAATCACTTTCATTTAATAAACAATTTTATAAAAGAAACTTTTAAAGTGAGTACACCCAATTCAAAGTTTATATGGTCAATTTATGAGGTTCAAAAATTAGGCTTTTTTATTTTTAGATTTTGAGATTTATATGTATTTATTCATAATTATTTTTAAATTATAGCTTTATACTTTTATACTAATTTTTACAAATAATTTAGAATAGGAATTAAGTTAATTGGAGTTAGTAATATTAAATAAAAAATAAACAAGCTGTATATAGATATAGTACATATATACAAAGGGGTCCAAATGCCAAAACTCACACAATTTATTCTATTGGTATTTTTCATAAAAAAGTATTAGTTACAAAACGAAGTTTAAAAGTGAGTTTTGTTAATTTGAATCTTTTATAAATAGTTATGAACCTGCAAAGTTGGATTCTACTGCTTTTTAGGTTCATTGAAATTATTTATTTATTCATTAAATAAGTTTTTGATCTTTAAAAAAATAAGAAAATATTATTTCAAACAACTTTCAAGAAGAAAATATTTTTATTTGAGGTTGTTTTATTGATCAGTAAAATTGGTGAAATTTTGTACAAGGTGAAAAATGAAGAATATGTACAAGTGAGAGATTGTTTTTTATTTTTATAAGTTATAGATCATATCTCCCCCTACTTTATCCCTTGCCGATCATTCCAATGCTTGGCCTAGTCTTGGGTTTGGGTCAGTATGTATTTATTTCATATATACAATCTTCTCTTTCTTTTCTTCTTTATTCTTTTATTTTGGTATAGAAGAATGATAAATACATAATATTAACAAACAAGTAATGAATGATAAATAATGATAACTATTGTTATTTACAGATATTTTGCAAAGGATTTTATGCTAAATAAAAGAAATATATGTTGAATCATGCATCCATAAGTAATGTGCATATCACTTGTATTTTATATCACACAATCAACAACTTATATACAGTTTGTGAGATCATTAGTAACAAGACAATGGCCGGTAATTTGCATCCATAGTATTACCTTGTAATGAATTCGGTAATTAAGGGCATTACGTAAGAAATCAGTTATCATGAATTCCGTATTATATCATTCATACTTACTAAATCGAAACAAAATGTTTTGTTTATAAGACTAACAGCAATAATGTGAAAAATGATGCTAGTAATTGAAATTGGAGAACTAGTAACTATAAGGCTACAAAATAGTAATATTAATAAATGAATATATGAAACTTCTCTCCGTTTTGGAATAGATGTAAATGAAGTGTTTCTTAAATATGAAAACTACAATTCAAAATACGTGCCATCCAAGTTTCATTATAAACGGAGACTCCTATGGCCTCCATCTAAATATTATGTCATCCAGGTTCAGGCTCAGTTTGGTTCGATAAGATGAAAATGATGTCCAGGTTCGGTTTGGCCTAACCCTGATTCATGAAGGCTTGGTTAGATTTGTTTAAGGCTCAATTAGCAGTGAAAATCTAGAGAATCTATGTAACTTGATGATGTGGAATGACCACAACACTTCGGTATGTCGTGATCAGGGGCTGTGAACTTTTATGTATATACCTGATGAGTATCCATTTCATCATCTTTATTCTTTCATTTTGGCCTTTAAATCATAGCTAAATGCATGTAAATATCATTATCTAGCATAAGATAATATCATTTATGTATACTATAAATATTTTATTAAACATTGTATTTAAAACCAAAATAAAAGAATAAAAACAAGAAGAGAAAAATAAATGAAATACCAAAGGTATTGAATGACCCTAAACCTCGAGACGTATGCATCATGATGACTGGGTCGACAAGGAATATAGAGAGAGATAAAACCCTAATTTTTTTATCCTCCAATAATTCAATTTGGTACATATTTTAGTCTATGTTGCTTATACCTCAAATCAATAAACTTTGAACATGACCTTGTAGACAAAAATACATAAAAAATTTAAAATTTATTTCATTCAAAAATAATGCACAGTGTACCCTATACACTTAGATTAAAAAGAGAAAATAAAACCTCCCTGACTTGTATATTCTTCATATGAACTCAAGATGCACAAACTCGCATTTATTAGAACTAAATTTAAATTATCTATTTTATGAAGGTGGTTCCATTCAATTTGAAATTATGATGCAAAAGTTAGATTTTGAGCCCCTATTGCACAATTTACATATATGAAATATTCAATTTATTAATTCTGTATATTTTTCATATTTTTATATTTTTATAATTTTGTAGATAACATTCATAATATATCTGCATAATTGAAAAAATAAAATAATGAAAATTATAATAAAATAAATAAGTATATGAAAACATATAGATGAATTATACACACGTGTACTTACACAATAAATACATATGATTATTTAGGAGTACAAATAACTTCAAACATAATACAATAAAAATATATTCATGTGTATCTAACTAAGTTATAAATATATTGATTCTTTATATAAAATAAAAAAATTAAAATACAAAATAAAATTACAATACCTAGTATATGGGTAAATATACCAATATATTTACATTCAAAAAGTAGCATACAACAAATAAACATGAATAAAAATAAAAATCATATTAAAATACTACATATAATAATAAATGATTTTAATGTTTGAGTTTTATTTAATTAAATCATTTACTATTTTTTCAATTTTCTTTTACTTTTATTTTCTTTTTTTTCTTCTTCTATCCTACGTGGGAGGAGTCTTTTGTTTGAGCCGTTTTATTTTCTACCCTACATTCCCTCATAGGTATGCGTCTCTCAGGCCTATTCCCTTGACTTCTGTGATTTTTCCCATTAGATTCTTTTGTTTTTGAGTTGATTTCTTCATGACTTTTTACTCTCGATTCATGATCTTTCATGTCAGCTTCACTCCTCGATCAATGGGTCTATGAATCATGTGTTCTTCCCTATCCAAAAGCCTCATGTACATATATCACCCATCCTCTTATATTTCAATTTGTTCACCTTTTACACTCGAAATCCTCAACTTCTCATGTGCTCTAGCTTCATGGTGATAGTAGGAGGCTCGTAGGGCTTGTTGGTGTGCTGGAAGAGGCATGGAGACAGAGATCTGAGCTCGTCAACCACCACCAGGTGGACCTCCGACCGACTCCTTCTCCAAAGAGGTTGATCTATTGCTAACTCTATATTTCCATTCCTAGGAATTAGGTTAATGTAGATTATCTTTTCTTTTCGGACTTTTTATTTTATCTTTTGTTAAATTCGCAATTCATAGTTTGCTAGAGCTTTGCTCCGACCACCGTTAAATCATGACTTAATCGTTATCCGACCCGCCTCTCACTGTCATTTCATTCTCCTTCATTTCCGCTATGCCCCAGTCACCTTCAACCCCCTCGATTTTCCATAGATCAAGAAATCATGGCCTTCACCTCCGCCACTCGCTAGAGGCCCTTCGTCGCCTTTCATCTCCATTCATTCCCACATGGATTTGAGCCCCAGGCATCTATTTTTTTAGCACGAAAAACTGTGCAGGTTTTAAGCTCTAAAGACCCAAACAGTGTTGATTTCGTCAAATTCGGAGGTTCATGTTTCCCTGCACCTTCCCCAACCTCCGGAGCTCCGTCGTAGAGCTTTGGATCTCGCCTGAACCCTTCAGTAACTCCAAGATGCTTCCAGGAAGCTTCGACACCTTTTTGTAGTGCCCAAGATCGCTAGTGGAGGGAGCCATACCCGATCAATACTCGGGTGGAGCCATGTTCTTCCATGTACTTCCAAGGGGTCCACAACCATTCAATCAAGATCATTCTCTAGGTCCTCTAGCAGCCACCTTATGGATCTCTTTATAGTCGTTAGATCTCAACCAAGATATAATATGAGCCATCGAGTGGCGAAACATCATCTGCTGCTCGTGAGCTGACACATGTATTAGTGGAGTCCATCGAACCGTCCCCCCACCTTAATTAGGGGCGGTAGTTTTGCAACCTACACCCTACTATTTATATTTTCTATTTAGTCCAGAAAGTTCAAGTTGTGGTGTAAAAATTTTGTATTAATTACAAGTAGACCCTTGTGCTTGTTCTATGTACATCCAGGTCCCTAGCAATGTCACCTCACGTGCATGCGCGTGTAAAGGAACGAGATGTTTGCAGGAATCCCCTTAAGGGGTTTTTATTATTTATTCTAGAAACTTTAGAATAAAGAACTTTTTGGTTAAATTATATGTATGCCTTAAAAATTATTAGAAATTACATTTATACCCATGTTAGTATTTTATTAAATATTTGGGAATTTTACTTAGAAGACCCTAGACATGCTTTTGTAATTTGTAATGCATTTTAGTTAATTATAATTTCATTTAGGTCCCTACCAATATTCAGATTTTTATTCCTCATATTTCTTATATTAAAAATAGCATTTTGCATCAAAAATTTGTGGTAAATTTATATTAAGTGCTTGACATGATATAAAATCATATCATATTTTTTGTAAGACCATTTAAAATATTTTTCTCTATTTAAAATTTCCAAAATATACATTTATTCCCTAACACATTAGAAAAATGCATAATAATTAAAACTTTTTTTAAAAAAACTAAAAAAATACAGTATCTATATTATTGTATTTTTGAACTATAAACCAAAAATTACTAAAAAATTAAAAGAAATAACTAAATATTAGAAACCCCTAAAAATCTAATAAAATTATATAAAAATTGTATTTTCTATTTCTGTATTTTATTTATCGTATATGTTATATATTAAAAATATTCTTAGAAAATCTTGAGCTATTTAGCTACTTTTAAAATTCAAATCAATTCGAATATATATTATTGTACATTGTATTGCTATTTTTGTTCAACTAAAAATACAAAAATACGCAAAAAAATTGATAAAAATATTTTAATTTATCTTTTGAGTATTTATATATACTATCTTGTATTATATATAGCCATATTTACTTATTTTATTAATTGTAATATTAAAACGGCCCTATATATTTATTAAACCCTTAAAAAACATATATACTTATGGTATTTTATGATTTTTCCATATTTTATAACAATTTATATCCTATATATCTACTATATAGCACGTGCTATCTATATATCTTATATATTTTACCTAAATAAAAAAGAAAAATAATAATCATATAATATAAAAAATTATAAAAAAAATATAAAATTGAAAACAATACAAAAAAATAAATTAAAAGTTAAAAAAAACCCACAAAAACTGAAAAATACTTATAAAAACACAAAAACATTTATCGTCTTCTTAGTCAATTTTTGTGATCTATTCTTATTGCTTCTTATCATTACGTTGGGTATAATAAATTTTAGTTCACTATTATTCGTTGACTAAGCTTTGTGTGGATTAATTGTTAATAGCACATTGATTAGGATATCTGAGAGACGAGAGTAGTCGATATAGTGATTGCTAGACCTGACTTGTTAAGCACCTCATATCCTCCAAAACCATACGTTAGGATACGTCCTTGATCTGTGTGTTCATCAAATAGCGTTATTTCCAAGGAGCAACGCTTAGGATAGATTTTTGTGTGATTTCTCTTTCATTATTTTTTCTTTCTATATTTTCCTTTATTTGGATAATTATTTATCTATGCTAATCATTTTCTCTGTTATTTTTCTTACAAGGGACCTCGAGGAGAAGGTGACTACCTAGGTGGTTGTGAGCACCCGAGCTACAAGGAGAGTGGCCATTATTCTTGTTGACCACTTGGAGAGAGTAGGATAAAGAGAGGGGATTTTAGCATAGCACATTTTCTTTTTTGTGAGAGGGACTGCATTTTTATTTCCATTTATTTTTTGTAATAATACATGTGGACCTGTGGACTTCGAACATTCCAGCCTATTTTACCAAGTACACTTGGGGTATCACCGTGTTTTCTCACATATTCTTTGCCTTTATTTTCTTTATTTTCCACAATTTATGCTTTCTGCCTTATTTTTATTTGTTTTCTATGGTTGAGCCCTTAGAATTTTCGGAATGTTTGATCAAATAACCCAATATATATTGCATGCTCCTATAGTCTGTGATTGGATCTAGTCAAAACTCAACATATGCTTAACTCTAATAACAATTTCTGCTTAAGGTGATTTCATATTTTGCATTCGTGTAGAATAGGTTTATAAATTTATGTGTTGCATCCCACATGGAGAGCATTGGGAAGCATCGTAAGTCCTTTATTTGAGCACTCATTATCTAGGCTCAAGGGTGACATTTCCAGATTTGAGTGGCCTTGCATTGCTTTGCCAACTCTCCCTTTAATTTTGAGCATTTAGGTTTAAATGAAAATCCAAGAAATTGTTAGATTCTTTTCATTAAAAATACTCAAAAAAATTGAAAACCAACAATTAAAATAAGGGTACTCCTAAATAAATTTTGATCCTAATTAAAAATCGTAACGAACATCGTTGTTTGGGGTTTACAAAGTCCTCATTGTATTCTTGTATGCTCCAGACAGAGTGAGTCATACTCCTTAACAATTAGATCCAAAAACTCGATCTATGTTTGCCTCAGTTATCACATGGGACCGTTGAAGTATTGGTGCTTCTATCATACATAGGTAAGTATGGTCTTGTAAACGACGGTGCTCTCGCCTTGTGTAGAGCATCCGACTTGATTTGAAGTGTTGAGCATAGGCCACACCCTCACTGGAGTGTCAGTCTCACTTCTTGCATCCGAGTACCTCACTTATGAGGGAAGTAGTAGTTTCACCTATCGGCTTCCTCTCTCTATTTCTGGTTGAGTAGCCACTAAGACCGATATTGAGGACCTCAAAAAGTGCAGATCACATAATACAAAGGAGGTGGAACAAGTATGGATATACTTTCTTGCAGTACACACTCTCCTCTAGGGATAGCTTCTTAAGGACGTGTTAAAATTTTTGCCTAAGTCACACCTTTAAAACTGAAAAGATAAAAATAGCAAAACCTTCATGACTTTACAAGTGTTGAGTTAGTGAATCCATTTTGCTTGGTATTTTTTTATAGACTAGGATCAAAGATCATGCCCCGCACATTTGCGCCATTTTGTCATTTCTTCTTTTCACATTTCTCTTCGACCCCCTCTCATTGTGAGTCGTCTACTGTTATAAATTCCTTTTCTTTCTTGATTCATCAATGCATCCTTCATCCATCATCTATCTCTTTTTCCTTCAAGATGTCGACTCCAAGACAGTTTGATTTGGACTCTGCCGACACCCACATCGAGTCCTTGAGTTCGACATCTCCAATAATTCAGGGCAAGTCCCAAGTACTTTGTTCGGACTCTGTGAACCCCCCTCAAGAATCCCCGCTTCTTCTATCTCCCTCGGACCTAGAAAACTCTCTTCCTGAGTTCTGTCCTTTCTAGATGGAGATTGATTTCACTCCATAGACTTCTCCATACCTAATAAAATATATAATTGATCCTAGT
Source organism: Ottelia alismoides (assembly GCA_037367405.1). Classification (NCBI taxonomy): domain Eukaryota; kingdom Viridiplantae; phylum Streptophyta; class Magnoliopsida; order Alismatales; family Hydrocharitaceae; genus Ottelia; species Ottelia alismoides. Next base: position 563,478 of record JAZKJV010011808.1, on the reverse strand, counting down.
TCTGAATTATTATCCACATCAAGTGCATGCATGCAGACTGATAGGGGTATTTCCCAATTGCAGATCTAGACCTTGATCTAAAGCATGCATCTTCACATTACAGTGTGAAATGGCTCCTACTGGAAGAGGAAAGGGACCACAAATTTCAAGTATAGAGCATAATACAGAGTAGGTTATAAATTAGAACGAGGTGAACAACCAGTTTTTAGTCTCCATTCAAGCCATTTAGCAGCATTTGACTGACCATGCACTTACCCCGATCAGTTTTCAAGACATGTTGAATGAACTAAGGAGAAGGTCAAAAGTGAGGGATGGAAATCAAGAAGGATATGATGATCTCCATGGTGATTTTGAAGACAATCACTCTATAGATAGACCTCATGGAGACAAGGGAGGAGGAAGGATAGGCCAACCCAAGCCCACCCTGAAGCAAACCTACAACCCTAGGGTCGACCACATCACTGAGTGGATTCAGATTCTGTTGATCGATGGATACTTTCAGTTGAAGCCTCAGCTCCTTTCTCTTATCATGAGCTTTCATGGGAATTCAAATGAAGAACCCTACATACATATGTAGCAGTTTGGACGCATATGTAGCATTACTCACTACCCCCATCGTCCCATTGGGTGTAGTCAAGATGACCACCTTTTCTTTCAGTCTCCATGGCAAATCACTACATTGAATCAATCATCTGGTAAAGGTGGTGATGGCTTGGGAGGATCTTAAGTCAGCAATCATGCACAAGTACCATCCTCTCAGCCGTCTCAATCTCATGCGGTCCCAGATATCTAGAATCTCCAAGGGATCCCAAGATTCCTTTTATTAGACCTGGAAGAGGTTCGGTGATCTAATTGAGAAGTTCTCCCACCACGAAATATCGAAGACTAGCTCGGTTCAGCATTTCTTCGAAGGCCTTATAGAAAATAGTCAATGTCTTGTTGACACAGCCTGCGGAGGTTCTCATTTCAACAAGGACGAGGATGCATTGTGGTAGAGATTTGAGGAGATGGATGAAGGATAAGTTGTACTTTCCTCTCTCGATCCTTCTCGATTCAGCTACCACCACAGATCCTATGCAAGAACGTTAACATGGTGAATAATCGTGAAGTGGACAGATGTGACAAGTCTGACCTCAACATCATCACGAGTCAGTTATTCAAAAGTAGACATTATTGAGAAGAGGTCTCAGGACCTAGAGAAGCTCGCCGACATCGAGCAAAGAATGAAGGGCTTGGACAAGATCGACATCATCACCAAGCAATTGGAGTTGTCGGTGAACACCATTAATGCCTACAATGTAGTGGCAGTCGTCCCTGAGCCCCCAATTGAGAAGAAAGAACAGACAATGTCACAACCACCTTAGTTGAGTCCCGGCCAACCTCAGATCTTGCACGTCTATTACGTGCAAGCACTTGAGCCATTGTAGTAGCAGAAGCATATGGTTGTCTACCAACCACATGAGTTCTAGCCACAGTACCTTGAGCCATGTTCTCCTCCTCCACTACTCATCCAGAAGGTGGCCTGGAGTAATGATTAGTATCTAATCCGTCCTCAAGGATGACCACAAGGTCAGAACCATGTCACCCATTCATTTCACCAACAATAAGGAGGGAGGACATACCAGCCTAACCTAGCCCATCACTAGTAACCTTTGTAGCAAGGATACACAAGGAGACGGAACTACTAGCAACAGTCCAGATACCGTCATTAGCAATACCAACAGATGGTTGCTCCATACCATCATTACTCCTCCAAGTACCACCAACAATATCCTTCTCTTCATCCTCTGCAGTACTCACAGAGTTACCAGCAACATCAACCCCCCCCATCTCTGGAGTCAGTAGTTGATGAATCAGTGATTCATCACACTAAAAGATGGAAATAGAGATTTATTTCTGAGTAATTAGCTTCATTGCATCGTTTATTCTGCATTTTTACCATTCATGCAATTGAATTAATATTTACATTTTAGCACTCATAATTGCACTCATAATCATCTTCACATTTTCACCAAACTTCGTGAATTTTTAATTAATTCATGCTAACTTCAATTGACGTCAAATCACCTTCATTGTGTACATATTACTAACAAGATTAAAGTAAAAATACAAAAAAAATTGCTAACTCAAATAATTGACATGTGAGACAATACTGTAATTTCAAAATAAACAGACTAAAATGCACATATCTTCCTCATACAGTGTATGCTTTAGGTCTACTCACTTTTAAAGTACATATTCAAATACCTTAAAAACAAGAACAATTCATAAAAAATAGAGCTCATATGTAAAAATTGAATTTTGGGCCTCTTTTACGCATTTTGTGTTTTAGTGGTTTTTGATATGACATTTTATATGCATAATTAACCTTTTTCCTTCAATTTATTTTTTATTTATATTATTTTATAAAAGTTTTAATAAAATTCTCAAAATCCAAATTCAGAAACAGACTGAAATCAAAGAAACTGACCAAGTCCGAGTGTCCCTTGTGAGTTTGTACAAATATCTCTTGTTTTCCACTTTATTTTATTTTTCTATTTCCTTATTTACTAAAAATCCAAAAAATGATATTAATTTATAAATATTTCTCTTTGATTTTATCAAAAATTTTCTCAATTTTTCTCTTTATTAAAAATCATTAAAAATACAAAACCCAAAAACCAAGATATTCTATATACATAGAGTACCCAAAAAATATCACTTTGCATATATGACTTCTTCTGCTCTTTGTCCCTTCATTAAAGTTGAAGATCTTGTCAACATGAGCAAGTTTTGTGAAGACAATTTTTCGATCCAATGACATTCAATATTCTTTTCTATTTATCTTCTAATTTTATTTTATGAATTTTCTTGGAGTGACACGTGATAGCTCCTGGAGCCACCATGTGTCACCCTTTTTTTATATTTATTTATATTCGTTTATTAAAATATACATATAAAAATTTAAACCACAGTACATGTTGGTCACGTGCCCCACCTGCACGTGCCCAGCACATGCTCTTCCCCCTCTCCAATGATAGAATCATCAGCCAACCTCTCTCCCTCTTCCCCCATTTGTGTTGTGCCACCAACCTCCAATCAAGCAACCACCTCCTCTTATCTCTCCAATGACTGTCACGATTCTCCCGCAACCACTAACAGCTACGTCATCGATTATGTCATGCCTCCTCTCCCGTAAAAGCCCCATGCCACCCCCTGGATAATAATATGTCATAGCCACCAGGAATGAGAGAGAGCTCAGGGAGGAGGGGGTGACAGCCCTCCTCTCTCCGGTGATAACCTTCAATGCATGATCATCCGAGATTTGCCGCGCTTCTCCTGCAGCTGAGGCGAGAACAGAGATGGTCGTTTCCCACTTCCAATCCCAGACGAACTTCTTCTTCTTCTTGTTCTTCTTTTTCTTTCCTTTGTTTCCCTGGTATTCCTCTATTTCTTCCATTTCTTCTTTTGTATATCCTTCCTCATGCTCGAACCTTCCTCCCGTTACACCACACCCTCCACCGATCACCACTTTGATCTGGATAACTTCTTATTTTTACTGCTTGCCGAACCTTATCATCAAACTCCAGTTTCGAACTTATTCATCTAAACAAGTTTTAGTTAAATTAAATTGTTAACGAGTTGTTATCGAACCGAACTCGAACATTCATTATCTAAACAAACTCGAACTCGAACATATCGTATCGAACATATCTTATCGAACATTTATCGAACCGAACTTGAACTCAAACTTTTGAACTTCCTTACTGAACCAAACTCAAACATAGGTCCGTTCATTACAGTTCGGTTCGATTAGTAGCCCTACCTCGGCCCTCTGCTCGAAAAAACTACCTCTCGTTAGTGATCCCTCCTCGAAGCTGCAACCACTCCTCCTCCAACGAACAGCTTATGCCTCTATCGCACAGGTGCGCCGTGATGAATCCACGATTCAATATCTCAATATCTTGATCTTAGCAAAATCCCTGAGTAACGTCTCAAATAAATGTACATAAAATCAATAAATTAACAAAATGACTCTTGTAAATAAAACACACTAATTATTATATTAGATTGTACAAAATAAATTAACAAAAAAAGGCCGTAAATTTAAAGGAGTTTTTCACCTATAAATAGCCCAAAATTTCATGTCTTCTTAATAATTTCATTTCAACTTCTTTTTGTCTAATTCTTTCTTTAACTTATTCATAAAAATGTATACAAAAATATAAAACAAAATTCATCTCAAATAAATGCTCCAAGATCCCAAAGAGAAAAATGCGTAAAGTCCAACTTTCCAGCCAATTTTCCGCTCTGTATGAACTCCAAATTTACCAAACTCACTTTTAATGTTCAAGTTAGAAAATTGTCTATCCAACGGAAGTGGTTTCATTAAAATCGGAGCTCAATTGCAAAAGTTAGGTTTTGGGACCTAGATGTACATTGTATATTATGTATATATTCATTTTTTATTTTTTTAATTACTAAAAATCCAAAAAAAATCATCATTCTGTTGTATTTTAATTCCAGTATTTTATTGTATTTTATGTTGTACATATCTCTTATTAAAAAGACAAAAAATGGAAATTAAAAAGGCAAAAAAATGTACATAGTGTTTGTCTTATTTTGTAAATTCCCCACTCTTTTTCTTCTCTTTTATTTTATTATATTTTAGTAGCCTAGTTTATTCTATTTATTTATTTCCAATTCTCTACAATAACTTCCCTTCTACCACCAACTCCCATTCAACTCCACCATTTTTTAATAACCTCCATTCTACCCCATATTCTTTATCTAACCTCCCATTCAACTCTACCAGTAATTTAACCTCCCATTCAACACCACCACCATTCTAACCTCCCTTTCTCTTCTCTTTATATTCACTTCCACATCCTAATTTTCCCTATCCACCATTCTAATAGAAAAAGGAGAGAGATTGGAGTGTTTTTTTGGTGACAGCGGCGAAGCATCTTCCTCAAGCGACGACCTCCTTCAGGTGAGATCCGTGGAGCTCCACTCTGCATCGTGAGTTCCCCATCGAGCTTGTACAGCTTCTCCGATTTTTATTTCGCCAATTGGATCGAAGCGAAGACAGGAGTACAATGTAGCTGCTCCGCAAATCCAGCGAACTTCAGGTAAGTATTTCTCCTCATTTATCTTGTTGTCTTATTTTATCTAATAGTTTTATTTCCTTGTTATTTCATAATCATATCATTTTCATCATCTTCCCCATTGTTCACAATCTCCATTATACCATCACCAACACCTCCTTCGTCCCTACATCATACCATCACCAACATCATCTTCTCATTTTCATTCCCTATAACAAAACAAAAAAATATAAAAAAAATAATTAAAAAATCCAAAACAACATCAGTAAAAAAATTAAAAAAAATAAAAAAAGTCACAGGTCCCGGCCGCCGACTCCCTTCCAGCAATCGCCACTAGCGGTGTGGTCACCTCCTCCGCCAGGACCGTAGTCGCGCACGACTACTGCCGCTATGCCGCCAGCAGGTCCGGTTGCGCCCCCCTCTCCTACGGCCAACACCTCCAGTACAATCGCCTCTTCGCGGTACTCCACTGTCGTTGAATCACGGTCGTGTGCCACCGCAGTGGAGCTTCCGCCCTACCTCCTGCCAGCTCTAGCCGTGTGGCCTCCGCACGCCGATGCGGACCCGCGCGTCCCGCCCCACCACCCGGCGGTGCTACACCAAACCCCTCCGCCTCCTCGAGCTTCGGGTGGAGAAGAAGGTGTTTGTCTTTTATTATTTTGTAAAAATTACATATTTAGCCCTCTAAGTTTCAATAATTACAAACAAGTTCATGTGCTTGTTTGTTCTGTTCAAGTTGATTTTCCATTTTGTACGGACACCCTTGTGTTTGCATCTTAATTTGGACTCTATTTTGCATCAGTTTATTCAATGAAAAATAGCATGATGTTGAGTAACAAATTTTCTACGATCTAAATATTTATTTGTATCTTTGTGAGTTGTGGGTAATTAACTAAAAATGTTCAACTTAAATATTGCATATTTTACCCAACTTTGAGCAATTAAATTCATATCTCACTCACAATTGCTCTAAAAATTCCACAAAAATTTAAGATGATTCCTTTAAAAATGTTTGAATTTGTATCCAAATATCTTTTAAATTGGAGTTGTCATGTGCCTTAAATAAGTTGTAGAGTGATTTTGATATTTGATTTTTAATTAAATCCATGTACATCATTTTTGTAAAATTTCAACTCTTCTGGATTGCATATGAAAATAAATTTTTGATATAATTTCTACTCTGATTAATTTGATAACATGGATTTATTAGGAATTTATTACTTGCAGTCATTTTTTTCATTAAAAAATCTATAAAAAAAATTCATACTTTGTCAAAAAATTCCAAAAATATTAGTGTAGTATCCTTGTATCATGTTTATGTTCCATGAAATTTTAATAATTTTTTATTACTGTTCGTGTGAAATATTATAAAAAACCCCTAAAAAGTGTGATTCTATAATAGTTGCATTTTAAACCAGAAAATTCCAAAAAAAAGGTGTCTTGCATTCATCGCTGGATTAGAATTCTATGAAAAATATAACTTGGCTAAATTGAACTTATTTTCTATTCAAATTAATTTGGCTAAGTTGTGTGATTTCTTAGTAATTTAATGCACCTGCATTTGCATTCTTTTTGCATGAAAAAAATATAAAAAAATATCCGCACTGGAAATCTACCTCTTAATTTTTGAATTAATTCCAAAGTTGTTCCTTTGCCTCCCTGTGTTCGACCCAGGACTTGCCCGGGATATAAATTAAAGCGGACACACTCTTCACGGAGATCTTCTCTCGATTCTGACTGATTCGCTGAGTACACATACTACAACGTGAGCAAATTATATATCACATTTAGCGATCCGTCATGCCGCCAACTCTGTGCTCTGTCGCCATCGCGCAATGCGTAGTTACCTCCAATCATCCCCCTCAAGTTAGGCGCACATGAGCGGGGGCGAGTTTACAGAGGCACCTCTGACGATTCCACCATTCGCACTCAAGCTCAGGCGCACGTGTGTAGCACGTGTGGCACGGGTAAATTACGGTGGTACCCCCTTCATCTTCAGCAATCACACCAACGCCCTTCCTAGCCAGGCACAAGCAAGCCATGTGAGCCACGGGAAATTTTGCATCTAGCCCCCCATGAGTTCTGGTATTTATATTATCATTGTATTTTCTTTATTTATTCCATTTTCTGAATATTGCAATTAGACCATGTTGTTCCTTCTATAATTTGAACAATATTACTGCAAATTTTTATCATCCAAAAATAGGCATTTTCTTATTCAATTTAATATCTACATTGTGCATGATTTCTATATTCTTATTCTCAGTGGTTAATTAATAATTAATATTCTTGTGAAAATCTGTATATTTTACCCAATCAGTGTTCTGAAATTCATAGTTTATTAACCATTATTCATAAAATTCAAAATTTTTATGGATTATAGAATAATTGTATGCCACAATATGCCTAAAAAGAATTGCATTTGCATGCATATTTTACTCTATAAAATTCATTTTGTGTATTTCACTAGTTAGTTTTTAATAGGTACTAAATTCAATATTTATAAGGTTTAAGATTTTTCTGAGATATATTACCTAATGATATATCTTAGATAATTTTATTTCCTGAAAATAACTAGATTTAATTTTTATTATAATTAATTAGTAAAAATACCAAGTCAGCATTCATTAATTTATAATCAATTTATATTGCATTCAAAACTTCCAAAAACATTATGGTAGCCTAATTTCATCACATTTCACATTTTGACCAAGTTTCATATTTTTTGACATTGTTTGAATGAAAATTGCATTTTAGTTTGTAAACTTCATCTAATACGCATTTGACTCATTTATTGTATTTAAAATACCAAAAAAATTCTTTGAAACCTAATCTCTCAATCGACCAAAAATCAACCTAAGGAGATAGTTGCCTCCTTGAGTTCGACCTTGGACTTCCCAAGTAAAAAAGTTTTGATCACTCGCTTTAATTGGAATAATTCAAATAAACAGTCCTTTTGATAACTCTTAATTGCCTAAATACTACAATAAATCAACGTTATTAAAAGGGTAGATATTTGGGTTCTTCAAATGGTACTGTTGTGGGGGAGTCACCTCTAGTGTTGTTTTTAGGAAATCAAATATTTAGGTTGTACACCCCCCGGCAGGTAGTCCAACCCTCGGTTTTCTAGTATTTATTTCTCTATTTATTTTCTTAGAATTTTTTCCTTTTATTTTGGATATTGTTTTTTGAATATCTCTCCAGTATTTTATCTTTTATTTTTCATGTGAGGTACTAGGTGAACCTGGAGAGGCTTTCTTGGATGTTGATGCAACTCGAAGAGACTGGACGCATGAAGAATTTAACTTTTAGAGAGAGTGTGTTTGTCTTTAATTTGCAATTAATTATTCATTTCCAGTGATTCTCAATTGGGTTCTCACATGTATAAAGAGAATGAACTCTTTATCGTGTATCAAACCTATTTCACTCTCTAGTGAGGGTGGGGCCCGACTTGAGTGGTTCATAGTTCTAGGACTGTGCATATGGCTATTAGAGCTATTAAAATTTTTGATTGTGCTCGTAGAACTTAGGACCACACTGCACTTAGTTATACGCACTTCATCGAGTTTCATTTATCCAAATTGAATAGTTCTTTCACTCGCTAATATAAATTCATATTCTAGGGGTGGCTTTCTCGTGCATGCATTAGATTTAATTTTCTAGAGAAATTTCAATTATGTTTACGTATTGCATAAAGATTGTGAGGAAGCACTATAAGTATCTCTAACTCAACATTCATTATTGTGTTTCCCGCTACATAGCATTTTTTATTCTCCCTTAGTTTTCATTCACATAGCAATAAAGGAAAGTGGAATCCCTGTATAGACGTGTATTGATCTCCACTCAAATTCAAAGTGATAACCAAATTAAAAATAGGATTACTAAACAAATCTGATTTAATTAAATCCATAAAATCAAGAATTTTTGGAGGATGCCAACTCTATTCTTGTATTCATTTATTGTTTTGAGTGAGAGAGAAATATGAAAACTAGGATAGAGCCAAGCTAGGAATTTGATATAGACTACTGGTTCTATAAAAATGATTAGCTACTTCTCAATGAGGATCTATGGTTAGCTGGTAAATGGTCTCGATTTCTTTAGCAAAGTGGGAGGTTTTGAGGACACCGTGTAAGGCTTTGTCCTCAAGTAATGAGTAGTTGTACTTATACGGTTGATGAAGCCACATTTCATCATCTTTATTATATCATTTTGGCCTTAAAAACCCTAGTAAATGCGTGTAAATAGAGCTAATTCATGCATTTTAGCATTTATGTATATGTGTGTAAATATTGTATAAAATGCGGTTTTTAAAGCCAAAATTATAAAATAAAGAAAAGAAAAGAAAAAGAATAAAATATTGTAAATATTTTATGACCCGAAACCCTAAGACCGAGGCATCTCGATGACTAGGTCGACTAGGAATAAAGTAGGGGGAGATAAGGGCCAAAATACAATACAAATTCCTTTTATTTTATTCATTCTTTATTCATTTTGGGACCTATTTTTGGTTCCACTTTTTATACATCAAATAAAGAAACTTTGTACATGAAAATTGTAGATAATTAAATAAAGAAAAATACAAAATTGATTTCACTCAAAAAGAATATACAAATAAAAAGTTATGGTCTGAATAAAAATCCAGAATCCCAGCTTCCCAGACCCGTATCTCACAAATGAAAATTTAAATGCAGCAAACTCACCTTTATTGTATATAAAATAAAATAAGCTATTTAATGGTGGTGGATTCGCATTTGGCGGAGCTACGGTTTGAAATTGAGTTTTGGACCCACATTGTATACTTGTACATATTAAAATATTCAATTTATTATTTATTCATTATTTTTGTATTTTTATATTTTTCTAATTATGTAAATATTAATTTTAATAATTATGTACATTAAAATTGGAATAAAAACCTAAATGAAACTCAAAATAAAATACATACATATGTGATACATAGGTATACTACCGATACCCTTACCTATACAATACCTATTTATATTTTATTAAATATACAAAACATATCAGAAAAATAAAATAAAAATATATTTACATGTATAAAAGTATGTTATAATTTTATAAAATAGTAACCCAAAAATAAAGAAACCAAAATCACAAAATAAAAATAAAATACCAAAACATATAGATATTATACCTATAAAGGGGTATAAAAAGTAACTTGTAAAAATATACCTCATAAAAATAATTAAAAATCGGAATAAATAACTATATAAAATAATAAAAACTTTTAATTTTATAACCTAAATAAAATAACACCATTTACTATTTTAAAATGATTTTTGAAATAGTTTTTCCAGGTTTTTCCTGGTTGGTCCACATGGACCAACCAGGGGGCTAGGAGAGTTGACCTCGGTCAACTCTCTGCCCAACACCTGGGTTGTGTCAGAGCTATGTTTTGATCCATGTTCACCCTTTTTTCTAGGGTACACCTTTCATCATTTCGGATCTGTGCCTTCATGACTTTTGTCCCTCGAACATCCACCTATCACGCCATTGGATTTTTTTGGGCTTCGCATCGTTGTGACGCTCGTTTGATCCTCGTTTCTCACGCCCGTCAACCATCCTTCAAAAGACACCCACCACCTTCCATGGATCTTCGAACCGCCTTCGGCTAGGGCCAACAACCTTCGAGCTTCGTCGTTGGTTCCCTGGTGATAGCAGGTCGACCCCCGACCCGTTGAGGTGCAATCCAGGCACTCCTTGGCGTGTTCCAAGCCACCTCCGGCCACTTGGCCGTCGAGGTCCAACCTTGGGCTCCCCAGCCCTCGAGGTACCAATTTTCATTATTTTTCTTGCTTTATTTCCTTTGCCTTTGGCCATAGGTTAGATCACCACATTCCTCTTCGTTCGACACCCCTATCGTCGCTTCCACCGACCATCTCGTCGGAGCTTGCTCCGGCGAGCACCCATCGACGCCAAACGCCACCCCAACCACTCAAGTCTCGCCCTGGACATCTCTCTGTTGTTTTGCACTTATCTTGCAGGGTCCAGGAGCGAAGAGACCCCCCTCCTGGGGTCGTTTTTGACAAAAGTAGACGTCCTGGGGGCAGCCCTTCTTCTCCAACATCGCAGTGGACCTCCGGCCGTAGTGAGGCCATTTTGTAGATGCAATCACCTCGAGGGAGCTCCCAGGCATCTCGTAAGCTGTTGGAAGGAGTCCCACCGCCCCGAGTGGCGAGATTTTGCGGATCAAAGGTCGCCGGAGCTCTGTTCTTCCCGCGTTCTTCCTTCATCACCCGGAGCCGTCAATTCCACAGGTGTTTTCCAACGCTTCAGGGACCGTCGGATCGGGAGCGCTCAGAGTCGTCCATCGCAAGATGATCATCTAATCCTGAGCGTCCAAATCGAACCGCCATCGGCGCCTCCTAGGCTGACGCGTGTCTAAGTAAAGATTGAGGAGCCGTTGGATCGATTCTGCGGGGGTATTTTGCTCTTTAACCCTTGCAATTTTGTTTATTTCTCAAGTAATTTAGAAACTTTCCTTGGCCTGTTAAAACTTCCGTATAATTTACATTCAAGCCCCCGAGCTTTCCCTATTTACTTTTAGGCCCTCAGCCACGTCGCCTCACGTGCCCGTACACGTGAGGTGCGTGGCCATTTTTGCGTAGGAGCCCTCGGGCATTTTGTGATTTGTCATCAGTCGATGGACTATCAGTTCGCGTGTAATATTTTTGGTACATTTGTATGTCAACTCCTCGGGATTTTGTTAATTGCATATTAATCCCTTCCAGGCGCGTGCACTCTCGCACGTGACCCGGGAATTTTGTATTGCTACACCCGGGGGATTTGACATTTATATTTAGTCCAGCAAGTTGCCTAAATAGTGTAATAATTTGTGGGAATTTTGCATACAAGTCCCCGGAGTTTTGTCTATTTGCAGAAAAGCCCCTGCCATACCCTTAATTTGTGCTTGCTTGATCTATTTATTTAAGGCCTCATTTTAAATCGAAAAATTCTCAAAATTTAAATTTAAGCTCATGTGTGCTTGTGCTTTAACGCCATATTTTTAGTTTTTGATTTTATCTCATTTTAATATTTATTAAAAATCAAAAACATGATTTTTGACTACTGTCTAGCTTAGAAAATACCAAAAAAACATCAAAATACCTCGAAAAATTCCAAAAAAAATCTATACTGTCTATTTTAACCTATCTTAGTGTCAATCCGAAAATCACTAAAAATTGCAAAAGAAAAACCTTAAAAATTAGAAAATACATAAAAACTTCAAAAAAAATCTAAAAATTCATAGAAAAATCCAAAAATTGCAAACTCTAGTCCTGTGTGTTCTTTATTTAATCATCTTTATTTAAAAATTAATTTGGGAAAATGTTGACATTATTTGCTATTTTTCTTTCCCATTTTGAATTCGGCCAGAAATTTTGTGCACTGTTTGCTTTATTTTAGTTTTTAAAATTACCAAAAATCTTTTGAAAAATATCCAAAAATCACAAAAATGATAGCAAAACATAAAAAGACCAAAAATATTTTATTTCCCTATTTTTGACTATATTTCACTACTTTTATAAATATTTTATCACCCTTTTTCTTATAACATTTATATCCTTATCTTGAAAAAGAAAATAAAAAATATATAAACATAAAAAGAAAATATAAAATCAAAAAATTTAAAAATCAAAATACAAAATTAAAATTAAATAAAAAAATAAAAAAATTAAAAATTAAAACCCACAAAAATTGTTTGCTTGCATAGTGTAGACATCACTCACATTCACTCACACACATTTATTTGATTCTACCATGTTTGCTCCCTGTGTTCGAATACTTTGCATAATTGTCCTATACAATCTTTTGTGCAGAGTTAAAAATAAATTTTAACTCCACATTTATTTCTAATTGTTGATCTGTAGTGTGGGTTAATTGTTGATTAAATACAGGATTTTGTAGTGGTTTAGACACCGACTGTTGACTCGCCTTGTGAGTCAATACAACCGCTCTGAATTCTGCATTTATCAAATGGCGTCGTTGTCGGGGAGCAACAACGCGTAGATCAGTTTTTGCTTTGTGCTTGTGATTGGTTGTCTACTCTGCGGCTTTTCTTTTCGCTATTTTATTTTTATTTTTATTGACATACATTGTTGAACTGTCTAATCATTCTTCCTTGTTGACTTTGTGCGAGGAACCACGGATCGAGGGAGACGCTCTACCTTGGGCGTCGGTGCACCCACGTGAAGGCGGCAGGAGACTTCTCACCTAGCATCAAAGAAGGCAGGGAGGACTTGACAAGACAATCGTATTTTTGAGCACTTTTTGTGTTGTATTTATTTTGTAATTTGTGTGAGAGAGAGACCTATTATTGTAATAATACAGGTACCCCAGACATTGGACACTTCTGAGCCTAATTTCCAGGTGTTTGTTCACCCAAGGGCTCACCGCGGATTTTACGGTTTTCACCGCATTTTTCTCCCTTTGTTTTCTCGGTTTTGTTTTCTTTATTTTGTGTGATTGAGCCCTTAGATTTAGGAGTTGCTTGCGATAGATTAAGGCCAAACACCTAATATATCTTTGCCTGTGCCTATAGCCGCGTTTGGACTTAGTCAAATTTTAAACAGACGTTTCATCATCTTAGATCTGCCGCGCTGCGAGCCCACCCCATCAAGCGCTACTCCTGGACTCGACTTGTCGAGAAGAGGAGGGGTGAGTCTAGACCGGACGTTTTGGATCGAGGACTGGTGACCGACTTGTGGTGCTTCACGTTAATAGAAATTTCTGAAACTTAGGGCGATTTCGTCAGCTTTGCATTTGCATATAGATTAGGTTTCAATTCTGCTGAGCATCCCTGCATGTAGAGTGCTGGAGGCAAGGTGAGCATTTACGCTTTAGCATACATCATCATTTTGTCGCTTGCATTTCTTTTCCGACTCTCTACCTCTGATTTTGCCAACCTAGGAGCTTAAAGGAATTGAATCCTCGTTAGGATCGTGCATTTTTAGTAAAAATCCAAAAAAAGTGATAATTAATAACATTAGGACTGCTAATATTACTTTACCCTAAAAAAGATCGAAAAGAAAAATATTGTCTTGGGGCGAGTAATCCCCTCATTGTCTTCGCTTTTACTTGCTCGCGCATACGCTAAGGATTAGTGCCCAAATCCCATTGAGCCCCTAAGTGTTTGTGCAACTTCTTGACTTCTCACCTAACTCTAAAACAGACAAGATAAAAAGACCGCATTTGTGGTCTTTACCGAGTTGAGTAGGTGAATTGAGGGTTTGATTGACTCATTATTGCTTGTGATTGTTTTGTGTGCATACTCGATCACTCTGCGCATTTGCGCCTTTTTCTCACATCTCTTGACTTGACCGTCGTGCTCTCCCGATCATTTATCTTGTTTCGAGATGGATCCCTGGAGTGATTTTTATCCGGATTTTGCGGATTCCTCGTACCCTCCAGCCGGTCCACCCCCCTTTTCTCAGGAGGATCCTCCTCCTACTTTTTCTGACTTTTGTACATATCCGCCCCAGCCGCAGTATCAGACTTCGGATTTCTATCCACACCCACCCCCACCTGTATATTATCCACCTCCACTTTCACATCCACCCGAGTCTGACCTGTTGGAGTCACCTCCCTCGATCTCTATGAGTGATATCTTGAATCGGATGACAAAGCGCATTGATTTGATGAATGATGATATTGCTTTCTTGAGGAAAAATCAGATTAATGCTCCTTTCGTCGGGGATACGGTTTCACTTGTAGATGATCATGGGAGCTTGCAATCGCCAAAAATACAAAAAAAAATGAGAAAAAAATAAAAACACAAAAAGATTTCGGGAGTCACACGATCGAGCTATGCTGTGAGGAGAGGGGCCAATTGCCCAATCATTTGACCACACATCCACTCACTTCTTGTCCCATCTCCAACCCCGAGGGTGCCTATGTACAGACTGCTCTGGGCACTCCTCATGTACATGCTGATTACGACTTCCTCCCTTGTATGGAGGAAGTCCAAAAATTAAAAAAAATGCTATCTGAACCCGAAGTGGTGGCCACTATTCATGAGATCATCCAAGCCCCACTTCAGCAGGACATGACCCATTTATCGGGTCCTCTTCCTAAGAAGAGAAAGCGGAGGAGCAGATCTGAGCGTCACATTATGACCATGGCCACTGCCCACGCCATCACACACCGTCCCATTCCCAGGAAGAAGAAAGCGGCTACTCCTTTCATCACCTGCACTATCTCTGACTATACTTGTGATCACACTCTCCTAGATGGCGGTGCGTCTATTAGCATATTACCCTTCTTGCTGGTACAGTCTCTTCACTTGGGGCCTCTCAAGAAGACCAGGATGATCGTTCAGTTTGCTGATGGATCAATAAAGAGGCCGAAGGGTATCCTTGAAAACGTCGTCATTTCTATTCAGGGCACGAGCCATCATGTTGACTTTGTCGTGTTGCCCATGGAGACCTCCACAGGGGAGCCATCTCCAATCATCCTGGGACAACCTTTCCTCGCCTCTGCGAGGGTCGTTATTGATTACGGATCAGGAGAGATTCGCTTCCGTCCTGTTGACGAGAGCGAAGTGGCGATCACCGCACCCACAGTTGACCAGAGACCTGCACCTGATGCTCCTTCACCGATTATAGCTGACTCCGAGGCCTGTGACCGATCTTATGATATTCGAGATGCTTCCTTAGCGACCGCTGATGAGACCAGACGGATCCCCCGAAAGGGGAGGAAGTCGGAAAGCATAGACCTCGCAGTTCCTCCTCCTGGTGTGTAGCGATGTGTTGATGAAATCCAAAGTATCTACGTGATTGATCCAATTGAGCGGGGGGAAGATACCAAGACTATTAAGGACGTTTATGATGTTGCCCAGTATTTTGAGAGACCTCATAAGGAAACAAATGACATAGGTAAGACTAGACAGGACGGACCTGGTTTGACTACTTCCACTGATAAGTCCATTACTGGTCCTTCACAAGTAAAGATGATTGAGGTCGGTTATGATGCCGCCATTTATTTTGATAGATTTAGGCATCTTGAAGACAATGATTCAGGTGAGACTCTTGAGGACGATCTGAGTTCATATACTTCCACTGATGACTTCGTTCCTTTTGATTTTTACCTGGACGAACCCTCGCAGGACGACTCTGATTACACTTCTTCCGAGGATGATGAGTTTATCCCATTCCACTTTAACATCTACGAGACATCCAAGGCTGGACCTAGTCGTACTTCTTCCACTCACTCGTCTGTGCCTTCACACCATAGGACCACCAAGGGAGAACCTAACCATAGTGCCTCCATTGATCAGTTCATCCCTTTCCGTTTTGATTCCACTGAGGGCCTTCACTCTGTCGACCCTGATCGGCTTCCGTCCACTGTGGACCCCGATGTCGACCTGCACCACACTAGATCTATCCCTCAGCGGTCTCGCAAGAAGGTCAGCTTTCTACCTTCTAGATCCTGTGTATATCCATCTATGTTGTATATTCCTGTGTGTACCTCTGCCTCTTTCCCGTTTTGTTCGTCCACCCGTTCTCATTTTTTTCCTTGCTTAGGACGTACTTTGTCCTAAGTATAGGGGGTGGACGAGCCGAGTGTTCATTCATCGTTCCATCTTATCACTCCTGTTGTTGCCGATACTTAGGGCTTCTTTTACCGTAAGTATAGGGGGAGTGATGTGTATATTCTTACGATCTTTTCTCTCATCTTCCGATCTCTTTTCTTCTTTTCTTCTTTTCTTTTTCTATTTTCTTTATCTATAAAAAAGGTGTCGCCCGTGTAGACAGTTTTCCATACTTAGGACGTACTTTGTCCTAAGTATAGGGGGTGTGCACCCCGAGTTTCTTCTATTATTTGATCCTCTCCATTGTCTCCTCTTCTTGTCTATACTTAGGGATATCTTACCCTAAGTATAGGGGGAGACAATCTGAGTACGATCTATTCATTCCCACCCTTGACCCTCCCTGCTTTGTATACAGTCTGCTATACTTAGGATTATTTGATCCTAAGTATAGGGGGGATGGTCAACTTCTGATTCGTTCATTCATTCATTCCTTATTCTTTAGACTTTTCTATACTCAGTACAAGTTATGTCTTCTCTTCTCTCTCTGATCTATGAGGACATAGCTCAAGCTAAGTATAGGGGGGTCGTATATACTGTGTATATACTTTAGCCATAACTCGTACTTTCGTATTTTCACTAATAATTACGGATAATTATACTTATAAAATTCATTAAAAACCCTTACTAAAAAGATGTGATTATTCCTCAAATTCTTTGTGTGTGTACTGATTAATAAATCAGGTGAAAATATTTTTTGCAAAATGTTTGAAAAATAGTTTGAAAATCCTTGTGAAAATCTTTTAAAAACTATTTGTAAAATATTTTTTTCAACCTTTGTAAAAAGATTTTGATTGGAAATTTTATTTTCTTTGTGTGAAATAAAAATGTTTGAAAAATGATTTGCAAATGGTTTGAAAAATGGTTGCAAAAATATTTGAAAAATCTATATATACTGTTGGGAAAACCTTTGCAAAATGATTTTCAAATGTGTGTACATGTTTGTAAAAAAACTGTTTGTAAAAATTATTTTGGACTACAGTTTTCAAATTTGTTTGAAAAACATGTGTCGAATAAGTTTGAGGAATATATACATCACACCAAAAATCCACTGTATATATACTTATAAAATTGACCACTTACCCTTGTATATTCTTAAAATCTACTTCTTGTAAATATAAGTAGCACTCCTGTGTAAATATTTTAACCTAGATTTCAGCCAAAATCTTTTTGTTTTCAAAAAGCCCAAAAATATTTGCAAAATTAAAATCCAAAAACATTTGAAAAATATTTTTGAAAAATACAAAAAAAAATTGCATCTGCATATGCATGCATCATCTTTTCAAAAATCCATAAAAAGTTCAAAATCTTTGAAAATTGCATCACAAAAATATTTCTTGCATTTTGTATAGCATTGCATCGCATTCGCATTTTTCGGATTGAGTTCGATAGTTGAACGAGTCTAAGTAAAATTCGGAGATTGGAGCTTGATTGGACCTTAAAATCTACCTAATAACAGGAACCTTATAGGAACTGGGTTTGAGATACTTCAGGTCTAGTTGACTTAATTCTTTGAGGATCACGAAACTTGGTTCAATGGATTCTTGATTGCCTAAGTAGAGTATTTCGGAGCACACGCATGACTCTTGTTGATAGTGACCTAACTTGGATACCTGCACCTTTCACATGGCTCAACTCAGTTGGAGTGGTGAGGGGATTGGATTTGCCGGTATGAGACGCACACAGGTGGAAACACTTGTCCTCCTCTAGGGAGGGAAGTGCGCCCCAACCCGTCCAGTAATGATGAGTTTCGAGGATAGGAGATCGTGGGTTGCGATAAAGCTTCAAAAGAGGGATAGTCTACTGGCTCGAGAGGAAAAACTCCCTATGTAAATGTTGTTGTATATAGTATTCAAAAAAATGCAAAAGCAAAACTCCAAAAAAGGGGACAGGCCTGTACAAAAATAAAAATGCCTGCCGGAGTGTACATATGTTGTAAAGTCAAATAAGCAAGCTTGAGCTTCAAAGTCATATCATGTGAGCCTGCAGTAGGATGACTTGACTACACTGGTCTTGCATCCTAGGATAGGTAGTTACACTGGCTACCGTCCATTCTTCTCTTCACCCCTTCCTCTTGGGCTGGTTGCCACTTGAACTTAGAAGGGAATATCCTGCTCCTTGAGGGATGAGTTGTTGGATTGGGGAATCATTGGGTTGTCATATCGGAGAAGTCAGTCTCTTTGTCATTTCAGATGAGGAGAGCCACCATCACTCACACTGTACGAGTCAGATTCATAGTCGTAAGAGTTTGCGTATGAGTTGAAGTATATCTGACCTGGCTATTGAGGAGACTTGAACAGAGTTTTGGGATTTCTCAGGGACTGTTGGATTTCAAATCTGGTTCTCATTAAGGTTCCGCCCGCACTTAAATTCCAAAGGTCTGACTTAAGCTCCAAACTTTGATTGTGTGAAGATAAATTTGATAATTAAACTTCATCCAATTTTCTTCTTTTTCTTTTCTTTGTTTTTCTTTTTCTGCACTTACTGCATAAGTGTTTGCTAGGGACTAGCAAAGGTAAAGTATAGGGGGACGATGAAGCCACGTTTCATCATCTTTATTCTATCATTTTGGCCTTAAAAACCCTAGTAAATGCGTGTAAATAGAGCTAATTCATGCATTTTAGCATTCATGTATATGTGTGTAAATATTGTATAAAATGCGGTTTTTAAAGCCAAAATTATAGAATAAAGAAAAGAAAAGAAAAAGAATAAAATATTGTAAATATTTTATGACCCGAAACCCCGAGACCGAGGCATCTCGATGACTAGGTCGACCAGGAATAAAGTAAGGGGAGATAAGGGCCAAAATACAATACAAATTCCTTTTATTTTATTCATTCTTTATTCATTTTGGGACCTATTTTTGGTTCCACTTTTTATACATCAAATAAAGAAACTTTGTACATGAAAGTTGTAGATAATTAAATAAAGAAAAATACAAAATTGATTTCACTCAAAAAGAATATACAAATAAAAAGTTTTGGTCTGAATAAAAATCCAGAATCCCAACTTCCCAGACCCATGTCTCACAAATGAAAACTCCAAATGCAGCAAACTCACCTTTAATTGTATATAGAATAAAATAAGCTATTTATGGCGGTGGTTTCGCATTTGGCGGAGCTACGGTTTGAAAGTTGAGTTTTGGACCCACATTGTATACTTGTACATATTAAAATATTCAATTTATTATTTATTCATTATTTTTGTATTTTTATAGTTTTCTAATTATGTAAATATTAATTTTAATAATTATGTACATTAAAATTGGAATAAAAACCTAAATGAAACTCAAAATAAAATACTTACATATGTGATACATAGGTATACTACCGATACCCTTACCTATACAATACATATTTATATTTATATAAAACATATCAGAAAAATGAAATAAAAATATATTTACATGTATAAAAGTATGTTATAATTTTATAAAATAGTAACCCAAAAATAAAGAAATCAAAATCACAAAATAAAAATAAAATACCAAAACATATAGATATTATACCTATAAAGGGGTATAAAAAGTAACTTGTAAAAATATACCTCATAAAAATAATTAAAAATCGGAATAAAATACTATATAAAATAATAACACTTTTCATTTTATAACCTAAGTAAAATAACATCATTTAATATTTTAAAATGATTTTTGAAATAGTTTTTCCAGGTTTTTCCTGGTTAGTCCACGTGGACCAACCAGGGGGCTAGGAGAGTTGACCTCGGTCAACTCTCTGCCCAACACCTGGGTTGTGTCGGAGCTATGTTTTGACCCATATTCACCCTTTTTTAGAGGGCACACTTTTCATCATTTCGGATCTGTGCCTTCATGACTTTTGTCCCTCGAACATCCACCTATCACGCCATTGGATTTTTTGGGCTTCGCATCGCTGTGACGCTCGTTTGATCCTCGTTTCTCACGCCCGTCAACCATCCTTCAAAAGACACCCACCACCTTCCATGGATCTTCGAACCGCCTTCGGCTAGGGCCAACAACCTCCGATCTTCACCGTTGGGTCCCTGGTGAAAGCAGGTCGACCCCCGGCCCGTTGAGGTGCAATCCAGGCACTCCTTGGCGTGTTCCTAGCCACCTCCGACCACTTGGCCGTCGAGGTCCAACCTTGGGCTCCCCAGCCCTCGAGGTACCAATTTTCTTTATTTTTCTTGCTTTATTTCCTTTGCCTTTGGCCATAGGTTAGATCACCACATTCCTCTTCATTCGACACCCCTATCGTCGCTTCCACCGACCATCTCGCCGGAGCAAGCTCCGGCGAGCACCCATCGACGCCAAACGCCACCCCAACCACTCAAGACTCGCCCTGGACATCTCTCTGTTGTTTTGCACTTATCTTGCAGGGTCCAGGAGCAAAGAGACCCCCTCCTGGGCTCGTTTTTGACAAAAGTAGACGTCCTGGGGGCAACCCTTCTTCTCCAACATCGCAGTGGACCTCCGGCCGTAGTGAGGCCATTTTGTAGCTGCAATCACCTCGAGGGAGCTCCCAGGCATCTCGTGAAGATGTTGGAAGGAGTCCCACCGCCCCGAGTGGCGAGATTTTATGGATCAAAGGTCGTCGGAGCTCTGTTCTTCCCGCGTTCTTCCTTCATCACCCGGACCCGTCGATTCCACAAGTGTTCTTCCAAGGCTTCAGGGACCGTCGGATCGGGAGCGCTCAGAGCCGTCCTTCGCGAGAAGATCATCTAATCCTGAGCGTCCAGATCGAACCGCCATCGGCGCCTCCTGGGCTGACGCGTGTCTAAGTAAAGATTGAGGAGCCGTTGGATCGATTCTGCGAGGGTATTTTGCTCTTTAACCCCTGCAATTTTGTTTATTTCTCAAGTAATTTAGAAACTTTCCTTGGCCTGTTAAAACTTCCGAATAATTTACATTCAAGCCCCCGAGCTTTCCCTATTTACTTTTAGGCCCTCAGTCACGTCGCCTCACGTTCCCGTGCATGTGAGGTGCGTTGCCATTTTTGCGTAGGAGCCCTCGGGCATTTTGTGATTTGTCATCAGTCCAAGGACTATCAGTTCGCTACATTTGTACGTTAACTCCTCGGGATTATGTTAATTGCATATTAATCCCTTCCAGGCGCGTGCGCTCTCGCACGTGACCCGGGAATTTTGTATTGCTACACCTGGGGGATTTGACATTTATATTTAGTCCAGCAAGTAGCCTAAATAGTGTAATAATTTGTGGGAATTTTACACACAAGTCCCCGGAGTTTTGTCTATTTGCAGAAAAGCCCCTGCCAGGCCTTTAATTTGTGCTTGCTTGTAACGCAATATTTTTAGTTTTTGATTTTATCTCATTTTAATATTTATTAAAAATCAAAAACAAGATTTTTGCCTACTATCTAGGTTAGAAAATACCAAAAAAATATCAAAATATCTCGAAAAATTCCAAAAAATTCTCTACTGTCTATTTTAACCTATCTTAGTGTCACTCCAAAAATCACTAGAAATTTTCATAAAAAAATCAAAAAATTAGACATAAAAACTTCAAAAACTTCAAAAATTGCAAACTCTTGTCCTGTATGTTCTTTATTTAATCCTCTTTATTTTAAAATTAATTTGGGAAAATTTTGACATTATTTGCTATTTTTCTTTCCCATTTTAAACTCGGCCAGAAATTTTGTGCACTATTTGCTTTATTTTAGTTTTTAAAATTACCAAAAATCTTTTGAAAAATATCCAAAAATCACAAAAACAGTAGCAAAACATAAAAAGACCAAAAATATTTTATTTCCCTATTTTTTGACTATATTTCACCACTTTTATAAATATTTTATCACCCTTTTTCTTATAACTTTTCTATCCTTATCATGAAAAAGAAAATAAAAAATATAAACATAAAAAGAAAATATAAAATTAGAAAATTTAAAAATCAAAATACAAAATTAAAAATTAAATAAAAAAATTAAAAATTAAAAATTAAAAACCCACAAAAATTGTTTGCTTGCATAGTGTAGACATCACTCACATTCACTCACACACATTTATTTGATTCTACCATGTTTGCTCCCTGTGTTCGAACTCTCTGCATACTTGTCTTATACAATCTTTTGTGCAGAGTTAAAAATAAATTTTAACTCCACATTTATTTCTAATTGTTGATCTGTAGTGTGGGTTAATTGCTGATTAAATACAGGATTTTGTAATGGTTTAGACACCGACTGTTGACTCGCCTTGTGAGTCAATACAACCGCTCTGAATTCTGCATTTATCAACGGTTCATACTTACTCCCATACTTGATAAAAGTGGGTGCAACTAGTCTTAAGAATCTATCCAGTCTCTAGGAAAATTCAAGCATCTAACAACTCATTATCTCTTTCAAAATTTTGCATTTATCACCAACTAAAATAGATAAGATAATTTGGTTGAATCTATATCCCAATCTTCTTTTCCACTTTCTTTTCAGAGGAATCCTCTCTTTGAGGTAGTTTCTCCCCATCCATCATTTTTTTCACCTACCCACCCACCCTTGTTTGAAACTTTGAGACATGAAATGTTCATAGAAATGAACACATACTATATGGAGCGAGCAAATTCTAGGGTAAATATAGGCGTAACCGACTTTGATGAAGGAAAGTGATTCCCAGTTACATACGATAACTCACTATTTGAACCATCCTCTACTTGGGATTATTCACAACTCGAGTATGGTCACTTTTCCATTGAGGGCACAGATGACACCCAAAGTCGAGGAAATAGGACTCATGACCAAACCATGATCACAGAGACCGATTACATCTCGGTTCAAGAGAAAATGCCAATGTCACAGCATATCAAGGCATAGTCACTGAAATCCAAGTCATGAGATGTTAGTGGATGACATAGCTCTGATCAATAAGAGAACCGAGATTTTGACAAAATAATTTGATAATGTCACCCAAATAGTAAAAGATATGATAATCAACCAAGAGGAATCGAGAAGATCACAGAGCGAACCTGAACCATGTCTTGTGCCTGATTTCCACAAACAAACACCACATGCACTTGACCAGTCCACTGACCATCCTATTGGCTCTATTGAAAATTCCAGAAAAAATAAAAAATCAGAAAATTCAAAAAACTCAATCATCAATATGGAAGCATTTTGCGTAAGTCTGATCTTAGAGCTTCCATTCTTCAGAGATTCGTGAAGAGTCAATTATTAATGAATCTGCATTTCATCATCTTTATTCATTTATTTTAGCTTAAAATCCCTTAAAAACACATGTATTTTATACTAACTCCATATTCTTACTAACTTGCATTTGTGTGTAAATATTGTAGATTTATTACTATTTTAACCTAAAATAAAGAAAGAAAGAAAGAAAAAATAAAGAAAAGAAAATAAAAAAACTGTATACATGTAATAGATACAGGCTGACCCAAACCCTGAGAGAAGGTCAAGACTTGACCGGATCGATCAGGAATAAAGTAGGTGGAGATAAGTTCCTTACTTAGATATTTCAAAAAATGTGTTGTAAATATTGTATACTTACACTATTTTTTATACATAAATTGACCTAGAATTAAATAATTTTTAAAAAAAATTGTAATTAAAAATTTCTTTAAAATAATAAAAATATTTGCAAAATAAAATCATGTATAAAATAAAAGTAGCCACATCCAGAATAGCATAAAGTAGTAATTGATAGACCAATTCTGGCTCCATATGAACTCAAATTGAACTAAACTCACTTCCATTGTATTGTAAATTAAATTATCTTTAAAATGGTTGCGGTTTCATAATTATTGGAGTTACATTTTGAAAGACGGTTTCTTGGGGTGGTTTGTGCAATTTTACCATTTATTTGTAAATATTGTATTTGTAAATATTTGTAAATACTCCTAATAATTATTGAAAATAGAAAAAATATATAAAAATTTAAAAAAATTAAATAAAAATTTTAAGGCAAAAAACTAATTTCTTTATTTAACTTTGTATATAGTGTACCATATGTATATAGTATATGTATATAGTTGATGTTCTTAAATAACCACCACAAAAAATAAAAAAATAACATTTATTTTTCAATTTAATCAAGTGATGAAAATACAAGAAAATTAATTAGTGTTTACAAATAATTTTAACACTAATTTCTTTCTTTATCTTTATCTCATTTCAAATTCTTTCTTATCTCTTTATCTCCATTCAATTTTTAAATTTAAATTCAAATTCAATTATCTTTCTATTTAATTGGATCCTCCTTTCTCATTCTCAGTTGATCAATCTTTAGTGAGAGGAGCCTATTCTCCGAGAGGGTGCCTAGCCTCCGAGACGTTCGATGACAACGAGTTGGCCTTCGTCGAGGCGTTACGGTATTTTTTCCGCTCCCACGGTGATCCACATTTTTCTTCTCTTTTTTTAACCTAAATTAATCGTAGTTTAATCTTTCGTATTTTTAGTTTAATTGAATTTGATCAAATTAATCGTAGTTTAATCGTAGATCTTAGAATTAACCTAAATTAATTCTAAGATCATCTGCACATCCGTGCGAAGGAGCTCGCTTTCATCAGAAGCACCGCCGTCGCCTGACCAGCTCCTCAACCTGAGCCCGCTCATGTACCTCTCATCGCGCGTGTCGTCCTGCGCTAGAGAACCACCGCGCGCCTGCGCAACTCCCCCAACATCCAAGCCCCGCGCTAGGAGCCCGCCATCATCCGCCATCTCATCATTTGTTGCCGCCCAACTTGCTTGGAGAGGAAGGTGCAATGGCGGCGTACTTCACCCTCCCCCCTTCTTGGTATAAGAACAACAAGCGATGGGCCTTGGTATCCCTTGCCTTTGGAAAGAACGAAGAACCCTAGCTTATTTTATTCGGAAAACTACAAGAGAGCCCCTGGAAGTTTCAAATATTATATGAAGACCCTTTCCAGCTCCATGTCAAGTTCAATTTGGTTAAATTGTAATTGTCCCCCTAAAGCTTCCAAATTCACAGAAAGGTCCCAACCATCTAAACAACACGAGCGACGCACACATTTCCTGAGTAATTTACGAATTTTTCACTTTTTATTTCTTGTTAATTTTAGTTATAAAACTTCGCAGAAATTACATTTCAGTTCATGTGTTGCAGACTTCAATTTGCATGCTTTTCTTCATTAAAATAAAAATTATTGTTAATCAATAAATTTTTAAAAAAATCATGTTATGCTTCTGATGTGTGTCTATTTATAGTAAATCCTTTTATTGCATTTTCTCATCATTTGCTATTATTTAAAAATAAAAAACATATCATTTTTCCCTATTTGAACTTCGAAAAACCTAAAAATTGGAATATTGCTTAAAAATTTCCAAAATATTAGATTAGTTTTATTTTTGTGCATTTTATTTTCTTTCCAATTTTCGTGTATTAACTATTTATAAAACCTAAAAAATTGTAAAATACAAACAATCTTAAAAAATCATATAAAATTGTATAAAAATCAAAAAAAAATATTTAAGTTCTTATTTGTAAATAATTTCCTCTAATTTTTAAGAAACAATTTTTATAATTTTCGTACTTATTTGGTATTTTTAAAATAATCATATGTGCTCACTGTTTGCATTTTCTCATGTTTTTATTCATTTTAAAAATACCAAAAAATATAAAAATCTGTAAAAAAATTACAAAAATAGTAAAAAAATCATAAAACACAAAAAGATTTTATTTGGATATTTTTTAGCATTTTTGCCATATTTAAAAAATCCAAAAAATGCATTTCTTTTGTACATGAATTTGTTTTGAGAATCATATTTTTTTTTAAATTTAAAAATTTCAAAGATAAAAAATCATTAAAAATTTGAAAATCAGAAAATAAAAAATAGAAATAAAAATTAAAAAATAAAAAATGCACAAAAAAACCAAGATATTTTGCAATTGAGATTCCTTTTTCCTTGATTGACTTTTTTGTCGATTACTTGAATAACCCTTTGGAATTTTAGCCTCCTTGAGTTCGATCATGTTAGCTATACAAGTAAATAAGTGGCAAAAATTTCTCTCGCTTCATTATTCTTGTAATTAATTATTAGCTTGAAAAGAAGTAAATTTGTTTGTTGATGCTTGATTGGGTTGCAACGACTTGTTCATAATTTTTATAATTAAAAACCCAAGAAAAGCGTAGCCAACAATTATTACCTAAGAAGACGGGAAAGAAAAGATTTCGAACCTAATATCATTAATTACTATGGCCATTTCAATGATGTTCATCCAAACAAGCAAGGTCAAGAAAGTCAAATGGTTAACCAAGGTGATCAGTGAAAGTGAGAATACTGAGTTTAATAATGTTCGGATTGACAACGATTTTACCTTGAATATCCTCCTGAAGTTCGTGTTTGACCGACTCGAACTCGGGCTGCTTTGAAAGACCCAAGTGATCGTTCAATTTCCTGGCCGATCCATAAAAAGACTGAGATGAATCTTTTCTGTCATCATTACTTTCCAAGGTGTTGTACATATAGTGGACTTCATTGTCTTAGACATTGAACACCGAGTAGAGTTATCTGATTCTACCCTTATTTTGGAAAAATCGTTTTTTGCTTCTACTAGAGAGACTATTAATTGCGAGACTCAAGACATTATATTCCCAAACCCAAACCCAATGGATCAAATCTCGTGGACACACGAAACCCTGAGACAATCGAACAAGAAACCGACAGTCGTGATGAAGAGGAACCCTTATTTGTCCAGACCTCTCCACTTATCACAGACACAAACGAATGAGAGACATCTTGTGAAACGGCTGACGAGGCTACAAAGTTGAATGATATCAATTAAGACACATCCGATTCACCACACCTGGACAAAATTATTTTAGATCTCCTTGAGTCAACACATGCAAAGCCAATAGAAAGAAAATACTCAGGATGTATGCTGACCATACAAGAATACTACACTTTATATGGAGACTCATCTGATAAAGAACCCAAGGTTAGTACCTCACAAAGAATACCTCCTTATCCGAATAAGAATGTCACTTTCAACATTTCAGAAAAATAATCTTCGGAGGACTCCTCATCAAGTTCGGAGGATGCAATCATTAGTTCTGGTGTTCAGAAGCCTAATCAGAACAAGCAGTCGTACGTCGAACCATGTTGGACTTTTCTCGATACTCACTATTACTCTTCTAGGGGTGAATCCCATGTTCCCATTAATTACACCGGAACAATTGTTTATGACCGGACTAATACTTGTTCATCTAAATATTTAGAGGAAGAACTAATTGACCCTAAATCTGAGCGAACTTTTAGAAAGAAGCTCGAGAATAGAAATAGTTGGAGTAATATGACCTTTAAAATTATTCTTCTGATGATGGCTCCGATGATGGCTGGGAATCTTCTGATTCGTCTTCGTTCTATCAATATTCCCTTCCACCACATGCTTCAAAAAAGATCGGATCATCGACCACCCTTTCCCCCTACCCCCATCCATTCCCTTGTACATTTTCTTCCTATGCTTAGGACAAGGCCTAAGTATAGGATGGGATTGATGCCATCTGTATTTTCTACTCCCAACTCCCCAATTTCAATGTATATTATCCAGATCTCATCAGTTCTCATATTCACTCCCGACCTATACTTAGACTAACCAAATCCTAAGTGTAGAGGGGACGATGCCCACCTTGTATTTATTCATCCATTTCTCCTCTTGACCTCGAGTATTCCACTTTTTGATCTTCTTCTATAGTGTAGCTGACCAGAGCCTAAGTATAGGGGGAGGTGATGTATTTACTTCTTTTCACTCTCCTACGTTTAGAACGAGCTATGTCTTTTCATCTCTTCTTGTGCTTTGAGGACATAGCACACGCTAAGTATAAGGGGTGTTTATATATTACATATATACATTATCCATAGCTCGTACTTTCACGTATTTTCATATATATTATGTAATAATTATGGGATTAGTAAAAGTTCAAAAAAATAAAAAAAATCTTTACTCTTGAATATCACCCTTGCATTCATACAAAAAAAGGATCATCTTGCACCTATATGCAATTGCATTTCATTTTCTTATCTAGCATATGCAAAGTGAAAAGTTATTGGGTTCTGAACTGAGTTATGAATAAAAGTAGAGAGTGGTCTTAACTTGGCCTTAATATACCTAATTTTTAGAGGAACTTCATCGAGAAAGAGGATTTTAGAAGCTTCACGTCTTTGACTTAATTCTTCAAGTTCCGCATGACAATGTGCAGCTAGTGACTCTTAATGTCTAACCTGGTCTCCTAATTGTGGGTATGACTTCTGAATAGGGAATTAATCTGTTCTCTCGCACTATGCACTTAGCTCAACTCAGATAGGTGTTGGAAGAATATGTGGGTCTCTTTTCTGGTTGCGTGGACATCTAAATACTAGAGTATGGGTTGAAATAAAGCTTCGGACAAGGGATGGACGGCTAGGCACAATTTTTTCTAAGACCCCAAAACATGTACGGAAAAAAGATTCCACATCCATAGGGTCACAAAAGATCCTAGCAGAGTCACCAAAAAACCATACCAAAAAGAATCCAACTACCAAATTATTTAACCAAAAAGGTCCAAGATTTAAGAAAACCTGCAGATCTTGATGGAGACCTGGTTAAACTGACTAGCTTCACAAGAAGAGGTGACTACATTAGTCACCTTCCCGTTCTTTTCCCCTTCTTCTAATTTCTCCTTCTTTTAGAGTGTGAACACAGCACGACAGACCTTAGAAGGAAATACCTAACTACTCAAGGATGATTTATTGTGGGAGAGGTTTTCATGGTAGTCCGACACTCTTGATGGGAAGAGCTAAAACCTCTCACACACATGAGACAATTGCTCATTGTTCATGGGATATGGTTTGGGAGAAGGATTGATCAAAGATGACTTCTGAGCTAAATCTGTTACAATGATATGTAGAGCTCAAGGGATATTGATTTTAAAATCCTAACTCACACACAAGAGCCACCACACTATTAATCAAAGGGCCAGGTCTAGATCCATTTTCACCTTTTGTTCATGACCTTGGTATGGAAACCAAAATCATTTAACTTTTTCATTTCATTTTAGTTGCTCGGGATGAGCAAGGTTTAAGCATAGGGAATTGATGAATCCTTGATTCATCACACTCAAATATGAAAATAGAGCTTCATTCCCAAGTAATTAGCTTCATTACATCATTTGTTCTGCATTTTTACCATTCATGCAATTAGAATCAATATTTGCAATTTAACACTCATAATTGCACTCGTAATCATCTTCAAATTTTCAACTAAATTCATGCATTTTTAACTAATTCATGCTAACTCCAGTAGACACCAAACCACGTTCATTGTGTACACATTACTTGCAAGATTAAAGGAAAAATATAAAAAATTGCTGACTCAAATAATTGGTCCGTGAGACAATACTCCAATTTCAGAATAGGCGGACTAAAACACACATATCTTCCTCATACAGTGTCTGATTTAGGTCTACTCATTTTTAAAATAATATATATTCAAAGACCTTCAAAACATGACCGATTTCATAAAAATTGGTGTTCATGTGTAAAAATTGGGTTTTCGGCTTTTGCGTATTTTGTGTTTTAGCAGTTTTTTACTGGACATTATATATATATATATAATTAACCCTTTTTCTTTTATTTATTTTTCATTTATATTCTTTGATGAAAGTTCTAATAAAAATCACAAAAATATAAATTCAAAATAAGATTGAAATCAAAGAAATTGACTAAATCTGAGTGTCCCTTATGAGTCTATACAAATATCTACTGTTTTCCACTTTATTTTATTTTCTTATTTACATATTTATTAAAAATCCAAAAAATGATACTAACTTTGATTTTATCATAATTTTTCTCGATTTTCTCTTTATTAAATATCATAAAAACTTATAAAATTCAAAAAACAAGATATTCAATGTACATAAAGTACACCAAAAATATCACTTTGCATAGATGACATCTTTTGCTCTTGGTCCCTTCATGAAAGTTGTATATCTCATTGCACGAGCAACTTTCATGGATAAAATTTTTCGATCATTTCTTTAATATTTATCTTCCAATTTTATTTTGTGAATTTTCTGGGAGTGACATTTGGCAGCTCCTGGAGCCACCACGTGTCACCTATTTTCAGTATTTATTTATATTCTTTTATTAATATATATATATATATATATTAAATAATGGCATGTGTCAGTCGCGTTCCCCATCCGCACGTGCCAGCACGTGCACTTCCCCCTCCTCCAACGGCAGAACCTTCCGCCAACCCCTCTCCTTCTTCCCCCATCTGCGTTGTGCCACCAACCTCCGATCAACCAAACCACCTCCCCTTATCTCTCCAAGGACCACCACGATTCTCCCACAACCACCAACGGCTCTGCCCTCCATTACGTTGTGCCTCCTCTTCAATAAAATCCCTATGCCACCACCTGGAGAATGATCCGCCATAGCCACAAGGAATGAGAGAGAGCTTAGGGAGGAGGTGGTGACAGCCATCCTCTCTCCGGTGATAACCTCTAAGGTGTGATCATCCGAGCTTCGTCGCACTCCACCGTAGCTAAGGTGAGAACAGATAGGGCCATCTCCCACTTCCAATCCTAGGAGAACTTCTTCTTCTTCTTTTTCCTTTCCTCTATTTCCCCGATATTCCTTTGTTTCTTCCTTTTCTTCTTCTGCGTCTCCTTCCTCATGCTCGAACTTTCCTCCTGTTACACCACACACTCCACCGATCACCACTTCCACCTTCCACCACACCACCCCTTGGTCCTATCGCCTACGAGCGGAGGTTGCGACTACCTTCATCCCATGCTTCTTCGACCACGGATGTGCCTGCGTGCTTCAATGCATCCCCACTGCCTGCATCTTCATCAAGAAGTTACTCCTCGACTTCGTTGTCATGAACTATAAGCAACCAAGAGCTCGCAGTACCTCTGCTCGGTAGAAACCCACAGCAGGTCGAGGCTCCTCTGCCCTCCGCTCGAAAGAACTACCACCCATAAGCAGTCCCTCCTCGAAGCCACAGCCACTCCTCTAGCAGTGATCAGCTCATGCCTTCGTCGCATAGGTGCACCGCCAACTCCGCGCTCTGCTGCCATCGTGCAACGTGCGATTACCTCCAGCCTTCCCCCTCACAGTGAGGAGCACGTGAGAGGGGGAGAGTTTGCAGAGGCACCCCTTATGATTCTACCATTCGCACTCAAGCATGCGCACACATGCACAGCATGTGTGGTGCAGGAAATTGCGGTGGTACACCCGTCATCTTAAACAATCACTCCAATGCCCCTTCCCAACCAGACACGTGTAAGGCACGTGAGACACGGGAAATTTTTGCATCTAGCCCCCCCCCCCAGGTTCAAGTATTTAATTAGCACTGCATTTTCTTTATGTATTCAATTTTTTGAATATTAGAGTTAGACCCCAGTGTTCCTTCTTTAATTTGAACAATATTCTTGCATATTTTTATCATCCGAAAATAGGAATTTTGTTATTCAATTAATTCTCTACATTATGGCATGATTTTTATATTTTTATTCTCAGTGGTTAATTGATAATTAAAATTCTTGTGAAAATTTGCATATTTTATCAAATTTGTATTCTGAAATTCATAGTTAATTATCCATTACTTGAAAAATTGCCAAAAATTCGCGGATCATAGAATTAATTATGTGTCACCTTATGCCCGAAAAGAATTGCATTTGCATAATATTTTACTTTATAAAAATCATTTTTTGTATTTCACTAGTTAGATTTTAATAAGTATTAAATCCAACATTTATAGAGTTTAGGATTTTTCAAGATATATTACCTAATGATATATCTTAGATAATTTTATTTCCTAAAAATAACTAGATTTGGTATTTATTATAATTAATTAGTAAAATCCCACTATTAACATTCATTAATTCATAATTAATTCAAATTGAATCTAAAAATTCCAAAAACATTATAGTAGCCTAATTTCATCGCATTTCACATTCTGGCTAAGTTCATAATTTTTGGACATTATTTGAATGAAAATTACATTTTAGTCCCAGAACATCATCAAATTTGCATTTAACTCATTTATTGGTTTTAAAAATTACCAAAAAATGTTTCTTTGAAAACCTAATCTCTCAATCCCTGAGTTCGACCTCGGACTTCCCAAGTAAAAAAAGTTTTGAATGCTCTCTTTAATTAGACTAATAATTAAAATAAGTGTTTGTTTTGATTAAATCTTAATTTCATGAATACAACAATAAATCGACATCATTAAAGGGGTAATTCTTTGGGTTCAGCAGTAGTCTCACCAGATCGTATCCTCAAAGGCAGCCTCAATCAACCATGCACTTGATTGTCTAGCCCAGCTCTTCAAGAACATGGATGAGATGATCCAAATGATAGACAAAATGATGACCGCCAAAATAGTTATCCCGACCTAGGTCGAGGCAAACTCAATTCATTTCTATCAGAAGGAGCATGTACTTTACAGTGCTCAACCCCAAAAGGTGAAAATACAAATTCTTTGTCTAATTGTGTTACTCTAAGGAGTGGTAGGACACTCCAACCATCTGCAACTGCGAAGGGAAAGAGCAAAGCCTCTTAAGTAGTTCTTCAGCCATACCATCTGATGGGGCTAAAGATTTTTTATATGATGCATCACCACCTACACCAAAAACACAAAAAATGAAGAAAATACAAAAATAAAGCAGTAGCCAAGGCCAAGTCGTGCCACTAATGGAGAAGCAAGTTGTCATAGCCAAAAAACAGTAGCCGAAAGAGCCAAGACTGCAGAATTTTTCGGTCCATAAGTTGTAGATGATTTTGAACATTTTAGCCATCTACCTGTAAATCATGATTTCGACAAAATTTTATAGCATTCAATTTCTTATGATATAAATATTCGTTTTCCACAAGAAACCAAATCAAAATAGTAAAAAATGGAAAATGGTTTATTTGATCATGAGATTGTGATAATATTGCGAAATCATATTCTTGAAATTCCTTTACCGAAAGCCATAGAGTATATGCCATCTATGAAAAGAGGACTTAAAGAGGTATGTACAACAAAGCGTATGAATAGAAGACAGAGATGGAGAAATTCATGTTCTAGCCATGGCTATTGTCAACGCCATCAGCAATCTCCCGAGTAAATAGAAAGACAAGAGAGCTCCACTCGTTAGATTTCAAATTTTCAACCAGGAATTTGAGCGAACACCGCTTGATAGTGGATCATAGATAAATTTATTGCCTTCTTCCCTCCTCAAGGAATCCGGAGTAGGGTGGTCAAGCCCATAAAAATGATTCTATAGTTTTCATATATATCAGTCATGTAGCACAGGGGCATGTTAAAGGACGTCATCGTCATAGTTCAAGGGATGTAATTCCCTATGGATTTCATTATCAACATAGGGACACCTCTTCACTTCTACTCCATACTCCGATCATCCTCGACCGATCATTCCTTCGAATAGTCGAGACAATTGTAGACTATGACACTAGAGAAATCACATTCTGCTCCAATAGCGACAAATTTCTGATAGAGACGGACCATGAACCAAAACCAACATAAGTAGTATCTGTATCGAGAGTGCTTCAACCACAATGACAAAGAGATACGAGAATTCCTACACATT
This sequence comes from Ottelia alismoides, assembly GCA_037367405.1. Lineage (NCBI taxonomy): Eukaryota > Viridiplantae > Streptophyta > Magnoliopsida > Alismatales > Hydrocharitaceae > Ottelia > Ottelia alismoides. Next base: position 529,247 of record JAZKJV010011808.1, on the reverse strand, counting down.
GAGGAAGCCCACAATAGAACAATCACATCTATCAAAGTCTTCGATGATGAGATCCTCACTGATGGTTACACTGAGATGTTTGAACATCCATCCTTGTCTATGCAGGATGAAGTTATTGTACATATGTGTGGGGCATCTGAATTTGGATTCTGATTGCAAATTGGTGGACAAATGATAGATTAAAGAACCTACACAGTTTTGAGGTCACTACCAAGCTGACTCCTTCTCTCCCAGAGCTCAAGCCTCTTCCCTCGAATATGAAGTATGTCTTCCTTGATGGAGAGCCACATATGCATCCGGTCATTATCAATTCACATATGAGCGAAGATCATGAATATTGTCTCCTTGAGGTTCTTGAAAGAAAACAAAAGTTAAAAGGATGGAATATGATGGATCTCCATGGGATAAATCCTGCACTTTGTTTATATCACATCGATTTAGAAAAACACAGCAAGCCTTCCCAAGAATTTTAGCATAGATTGAACCCTAATTTGTGGGAGATCATGATGAAAGATATTACCAAATGGTGTGATGCGGGATTTACTATCCCATATCAGACACAAATGGATGTGTCTCGTGCACGTCGTGCCAAAAAAATCAAGGATCACATAGTCACCAATGAAAAAGGAGTGGATATTCTGACCCAAGTGTCAACTTCATGGTGTGTCTATGTGGATTACACATGCTTGAATCTTGCAACCAAAAGGGATCACTTTCCATTAACCTTCATCGACCAGATAGTCAAAATACTGACCACGAAGGAATAATTATTCTTCTTTGATGGCTACTCCAAGTATAATCAAGGTGCCATCACTCCAGAAGATTAGGAGAAGACTACCTTCACCTATCCATTTAGAACATACACCTTTTGTAGAATGCCCTTTAAATCATGCAACGCACCTGCTACATTCCAAAGGTGCATGTTGACGGTATTTGATGATATGGTAGGTAATTTTCTGGAAGTTTTTATGGACAACTTCTCGATCTACAATGATAGCTTTGATTAGTATCTGGGATATTTAGATTGGGTGTTGAAAAGATGTCGTGAGGTGAACCTTTTGCTTTCATGGGATAAGAGTCACTTCATGGTGATTGAGGGAAGTTATCGGGTCTCGTCATCTCCAAGTGTGGAATGGAGGTTCACCCAGCCAAGGTGGATATAATTTTAAAGGTTGAGACACCGACCAATCTCAAGCATGTCCGATCATTTCTGGGGCACGTCGGTTTTTACAGACGATTCATTAAGGACTTCCGTAAGATTACCCAACCATTGACTGAGTTGCTTGGCAAGGAGACCAATTTCGTGGTTGATGACTGGGTTCCCCAATCCTTGAATCTGTTTAAGTATTAATCACACATGCTCATATCTTCCATCCATCAGATTGGTCTCTACCCTTTGAGATCATGACGGATGCTTCGGATTTTGTAATCGGTGTTGTATTTGGACAAAGATGAGATGGGATACCATTTGTGATTCATTACGCTTCAAGAGCACTTGACGAAGCCCAAAAGAACTATATAATGATAATGAAAGAGCTGCTAGTTGTAGTGTTTTCCCTCAAAAGTTCAAATCACACCTCCTTAGATCCAAGGTGATTATCTATAGTAACCACTCTACCATCAAGTATTTACAAAGCAATAAAGATGCCAAGCCTCATCTGATTCATTGGATTCTTTTACTTTAAGAATTTGATTTAAAAATTTGTGATAAATCATGCATCAAAATGGGGTGACATATCATCTTTTCAGAATAGTCGAAGTTGAAACTCATGAGCAGAAGTCCATTCCTATTACTGAGACTTTTCCAAATGAGGCAATCATGTCTATCACCTCATTTACCTAGTACGTAGACATTATTAATTATCTTGTTTCCAAGAAGACTCAGCCAGATCGGCCGAAGATCAAAGTTGATATGTTCTTGGCAAACATCCATTTCTACTAGTGGTAGGATCCACACTTATTCAGAGAGGGAGCATATTGCATTTTGAGTAGATGTATACCTCAGGAGAAGATCAAAGGTGTCCTAGACCACTGCCACAAGCTTGAAGATGATGAACACCATATGGAAAGATGATGGCATCAAAAGTATTCCAATGTGGCCTTCGGTGGCCAACTTTATTCAAGGATGCAGATGACTATGTAAAGAAATGCACTGACTGTCAAAGAATGGCCACAAACATCATTTTGTGAGACACAATTCCTGTGAACATATTTCTGATGTTTTCGACGCATGTGGCATTGATTTCATAGGCCCATTCCCTAACATCCATGGCTTTGAATACATCATGTTGGTCGTCGATTATGTTAGCAAATGGATGAAGGAAATTCCTTCTCGAACCGCAGACAGTCTCACAGTCTGTCGCTTTTTAAAGGACAATATTATCTCGTGGTTTGTGATTCCCAAGATTCTCGTATCTGATGGGGGAGCCACTTCGTTAACAAAGAGGTCAAGAATTTAACCAAGGAATACAACATCGAACATCGTATCGATACACCATATCACCCACACTCTAATGGCTTGGCTAAATATTCTAACAGGGAAATCAAGACTATCCTGCAAAAGTTTATATGACTAGACAGAAAGAATTGGTCATAGTTGCTTGACTTAGTTCTTTGGGCCCACAGAACGACGTACAAGTCTCCTCTTGACATGTCTCCCTACCATCGTGTTTATGGCAAGACGTGCCACTTGCCCATGGAATTAATTCACAAGTATTAATGAGCATTGAAGATGTGAAACTTGGATTCCAAGAAAGCAAGTAAAGACAAAAAAGTTGATCTAAACTGTTTTCTCGAATTCAGAGTCTATGCATATGACAATAGCCTGATGTACAAAGAGGAATTCAAATGTCATGATAAACATGTCCGAAATAATACTTTCAAATTTGGATGGAAGGTGTGGTTGTTCAATGCAAAGTTGAGAATCTTTCCAGGCAAATTGAAAAGAAAATGGACCAGACCATTTATTGTAAAAACTATGTGTGACAACGAGAGTTTTTTGACATCTGAATTGTCACCTAATGCACGGCCATTTATAGTCAACAGATAGTTGCTCAAGCCGTATCTAGAGCACGACACATTCCTATATGTTGTTGATTCCAATGAAGTCGTTATTTAAAATGAGCTCATGGAGGAAAGTGGATCAGACACTTGAGCCAAAAAATATGATTTTGTTTACCTCTTTTAATATTTTCTTTTCTTCTTTTCTTTTCTTCTCTTCTCCTTTTCCTTTCTTCTTTTCTTATTTGCTTTTCTATCTTCTAATTCTTCTGAAAATGTGTTCATCCCTTTCATCACTGCTATAATCAGGATGCACTTTGTCCTAAGTATAGGGGGTGAACACCCATAGTTGTTCATTCGTTGATCCCTCGTCTTTCTCAACTCTTGATATTCTACCTATATTTAGGAGTATTTTACCCTAAGAATAGGGGGAGACAGGTCGAGTCGATGATCCCGTACATTCCCACCCTTGACCCTCCATATCTTGTGTACAGTCTGCTATACATAGGATTATTTCATCCTAAGTATAGGGGGGACAGTCAACTTCTCATTCGTTGATTCTCTAGTCGTTGTAGTATACATTGTTCTATACTTATTATGAGTTATGTCCTCCTTTTCTCTCTTATCTATGAGGAATAGCTCAAGCTATGTATATGGGGTCGTATATATGATGTATATACTTTAGACATAACTCGTACATTCACATTTTCAATAATACGGTTAATTAATAAAATACATAATAATTATTTATACAAGCAATAACATGGGTTTAAAATGTTTTACAGAATGTCTTGAAAAATGATTGAAAAATATCTTGTAAAATCTTTTCAAAAATATTTGGAAAACTTTTGCAAAAATGCTTTCAAATCTTTGTATTTTTTTGTTTGTAAAAATTCCTTCTATTTGTGTAAATAAAATTTTTGGTAAGTTTTTTGCAAATGTTTTGAAAAATAGTTACAAAAATACTTTGAAAAATCTATCTATTGTTTGGAAAATATTTGCAAAATAAATTTCAACCTTTGTAAATGTTTTTAAATTATTTGTCAAATTATTTACAAAAATAAATTTTCAAAATATTTGCAAAAATGTTTTCGAATGTTTTGAGAACCTTATGTAAATAAAAGCTCAAATAAAGTCCTTGCAAAAGTGTACAACTTGTATCTAAAATCTTGTCAACAATCACTAGCTTTCAACTTGTAAATTCCCAATGTAAAATACCACCACCTTTGTAAATAAAGATCCACTCCCATTTAAATAACAGTACATATTTCTTTCACTGACCTTTACCCAAAAATCCATAAAATTTTGCAAAATTAAAAATCCAAAAATATTTGCAAAATCTTTTCAAAAATATGCATAAAATTACAAAAAAAACTTTTCCAAAATTCATAAAAAAAATTAAAATAGAAATGACTTCACAAAAAAATATTTTCTTTTGCATTGTACATAGCATTTTATTTTTCGGAATGATTAAGACAATTGTGCAAGTTTGAATTAAAGTCTGGAGATTGGAGCTTGGTATATACCTTAATGCACTAACTTTTGGAGGAACCCATTAAGGACTAAAATTGGGATACTTCAAGTCACCTTGACTTAATTCGTTAGGTTCCATGAGACTATGTTCACGAGTCGATTCGTTATGTCTAAGTAGAACCCTTCATATCATCTGTATGACTCTTGAGATAGTGGCTTGACTTGAGACCTTGCACTTAACATTTATCTCAACTCAGATGGATTGTTGAAAAATCTTGGAGTCTAAACATGGATAATGTTAGGCAGCTTCGTCAAGGGTGGCTCAAGAACCATTCTTGGGGATTGTCAAAACCGGTACTCTAACCCTCTTCTTTTGGTAGCCATGATATCTAAAGATTAGAGACTGGATTAACACAACGCTTCAAATGATGAATGGCCCACATATGCAATCTTTTTCAAGATCCCAAAAAAGGGATAGACCAAAAGATGTTATATTCGTTGGGGCACAAACAAGAATGTGGAGAAATGCAAATTCAAAGAAGAAACCTACACCAAAAATTCCACAAAATATGAGCTTCAGAAAAAGCCCGCTTATTGGTGAAGACTCGATTATACTGATCGTAATTCAAAAGGGAATGAAGACTACAATGGTCCATTCCCAGTTATTTTCCCATTCTTCTATCTTCATTCCCAAAGGGAATGAAGATTTCTCAGGAAGTTCTTATTAATTGAGGATAAAACTAAAGAATAGTGATGATCCAGGAGGAATTCATCATATCCATATACTTAAGTTATGCTCATCCTCGAGCATCTAAAGAATGAAGGAGTCAGATTAATTCCTGACAGTCCATGTGAAAATTTCAAGGCTCAATTCATTGAAGATCCTTAATTTAAGTGATCCTAAAATTCTAGGCTCAACCATGCTCTAGTAAAAAAGAATCCAACTTCTCTAATTATCAGACTCTCTATACGTAAAATATATGAAATTTAGTATCCTACAATCATGAGAGTCGAGTCAAGACATCACCAAATTTCCACTCCATGAGACTCTCCTTTAGACCTAATCCTCAACACTAGGGAATAAGTCTATTATTGATCCATTTAACCGTTAGACTTGAAAGTGTTGATGGACGACCAGATAATGGAGGTCATTGGATTGTGTATATTTTTCTCTCCCTCACATTAGAAGAAGGGGCCTCTAGAGTGCCTTATTACTCAACACAGGTATATGTTTTTTGTTGATCAATGTGTTCGTCAAGAGAATTCGGAATCGTCTGTACTTGTTTTTCTGGGAGTACACTGAGGTGTGTCTCTTTTGAGTATCTAAGATACGTTCGACACCCATACTTGTATCATTGTACGATGCAGATCCCTTTTATGGTGCTAGTTCGACTCATTGGTTCTAATAGTGTTTGGTCCAAGTGGACACTTTAAAATGGTTTGGAGCGCTCTCCATTGGTGGAAGCTCTTCTGAATTTGACTCTGAAGGACAGAGCTTTTCTTTGAATATTTCTTTCTTTTATTTTCTTTTATTTTGGCAAGCTCCACTACTTTTACCAAAAGTTGATGCACACTGATCAAAAATTTAATAATGTTTCATCACACCCTGGTACATAGATCAATATCAAATGATAGTATACAAACTTGTTCACATGCTGGCTAGGGTTTTGCTGACACTCAGGTTTCTTGAAGCCTTCATTAACTTTATCCCATCCTCAAGCATCATTAGATCGGGTCTAAACTCAAATCTTCAGTCCTAGTTCCTCGAGTGATAACTCATCTCATCAATCATGCAGTTGTGAAAGTGATGTGCTGATCATATTCTTAGAATGTAGAGATGGAAGAGTGCAATGTAGAGCTGAAATCTTTCAAACTAAGGAAGTGTGGATTATTAGTTTAAAATCCTAATGACTAAGGCTAGCTAACTCAAACTCTCAAGATCTCATAAATCAATTGTCCCCAAATCCTCAAGCCTTGAGTGAATGTGAAAGTGTCAGGAATACACCACCTCCTTGGTTAATGAATTATTGTGATTTTTATCTTTTGCAAATTTTAATGAATTGAATTTTCATTTTTTTTCAATTCTTCAGAGAGATAATGATTGGTCCAGGGTCATATGAATAGTTGCATCTACCTCCAGTTAATATGGGTGTAAGTACGAACCGTTAGATAGACCCGTGTTACTTGAGGACAGAGCCATATACAGTGTCCTCTAAACCACCCACTCTGCTAAGGGAGACCAAAGTTCCCTCACTGAAGAGTAGCTACTCATTTTTAAGCCTAGTAGACAGAGCCTCTACCAAAGAAAATTTTAAATTTTTCAAATTTTTAAGCAGTTTTTGAAAAAGGTTAATTTTAATTACAAAAAATTAATCCCTCAATAAAAAGATGTTTACAAGAATTTTTACAAAACTCACTTCACAGGTCAACTTAAGCCAAGCCCAAAAACATTTTCAAAAATTTTAAAATACGAGCTATGTCTAAAGTATATATATACAGGAATATATGATATACCCTCTATAATTAACTTTTGATATGTCCTCATTCACAAGTGATATGAAAGCATAGCTCTGATTAAATATAAGGTGATATATCGGAATTGAGGAGGAGGGCCCCCCTATACTTAGGTCAAAAAATGACCTAAGTACAAGAAGACAGAGCGAGGGAACAATGAATGAGTTGGGTCCCCCCTATACTTAGGTAGAAAATAGCCTAAGTAGAAGATCTAAAATTTTGGCTAGGGGATCCGAGGCTAGTTGGAGTCAGTGGGTGTTTATACACAAATGAGTAGAGAGGTTTGGTTATATGTGTGTATATATGAATATACAAAAATGGTCGGGGGGAAGAGCGGATGTACAGATATGAGGTGTATGTGTGTGTGTGAGGGAGGGGATAGATCATCTAGTGATCTATTTTTTTCTTTTTTTTCTTTTTTTACACACGTGAGCCCTCGAACAGGGGATGCTAGAAATTCACATGATACATTTTTTTACAACATGATGTATGAATGAAGAGCTGACTTATTTCCCTTGAATCCTTCTTCTTTTCTTTTGTGGTTCCTCGCAGTGGGAGATCTCAACTCCACGCCTCCATGTAGATCAAGCATCCTAGATCTCCATAGGCCCTGCAACAAAAGAACAATGTTAGAAAAATATCAAGAAAAATAATCAGCAAAAAAGATGCAAAAACAACATGATGAAAAGACCTGAAAATTTTGAAAATATTTACATCAAAAATGTTACAAATTCGACAAATAAATAAAGGTGATCTCTGACAACGGTGCCATTTAATGAGCGTCAAATTTGCCTCTTTAATAAATTCGTGTTATCGTAGTACATGAGGTATATTTGATTCAGCAAAGACCACACATTCGAATATGTGGACATTATATTACTTGGTAAGTGTACCAAGGTTGAAATCAGAGATACGAGCCTCTTCATCTATTTATCAATTTTTTCATTTAATTGATGTGTGAATATTTTCTAAGTCTTTTGGTCTTCATGTATGCGCACAATAAAATGCAGATAATACAATGCAAAGAAATGCAAATAGAATTACAAATCATGATGCACGTAATTTTTATGTGATTTTTCAATGCAATCATGCAAAGGATATGCGTGCAAAATATTAATTACAAAAATTCCCTACAAAATATGAGCACAAATTCTGGTTATTTTTCAGGGCCACATTGAGCATTAAAATCAAGATTAAGAATCTATTAATGGAGAAATACTATAGAGAAAAAGACACTATGAATCGTCAAATGTTAACAAATTTAATTAAGTGTCAAATTAATGATTAAATTATGCCATAAAATAGAGAATGAAACAAGAATCAAGATGAAATTGAAATCATTTAATTTGGACTTAGAATGCTCAAGATATTCTCAAAATAGTGCAAGAGCATAAATGTAAAAAAATACAAGATAAAATAAGGATAAATATTGCAAATAGATCCTTAGAGGGACCCATTTGCAAATACCAAAACCCGATAGAGCTTCCCTGTAAATTCTCCATGAAGCATAAGGGTATTTCTGTAATTTCAAATAACCGGTAGTTCCTCCATGTAATTTATCCCAGGCGCACACATGAGGCACTTGCTCGGTGACCTAGATGCAATTTTGGCAAACAAGCAGGTCTTTTCTGCAAATTGCCCAACTTGTCACGTGCGGGGCACGCGGGGCTAGGCTCGATGGAGAGACTGCTTCGAGTTGACATGTGGCATGTCTAAGATGCTTCGATGCTTGGTTCAGGCAGCCTAATCCCATAGGTTAGGCATGAGTCTTGGGTAGACGCGTGGCTTCATCTAGCCCGTTCGATGGTGAGGATCAGACGGCATTTGTATATTCATGCTCCGCCCTTTGTTGTCAGAGGAGGTTGTGCTCCAGCAACCTCCTGGGAGCTCCTCCATGTTCCAAACACTCGCCTGAGGGTTGCGGATGCTGGATGAGGCTCTTACGAGGGAGTTAGAGGTGAAACGAGGCTTCGGGAGTGATTGGAATGCGAGGAGGTGGAGGGTAATCAGATAAGTAAATGGGAACCAGTGATGGTTGCATAGCTCCGAGAATTGAAGACATGCATGGTGTTAGGAGATAGTCGAGGTTGTGCATTGCGTATGTGAGTGAAGTGTTGGTCCGTAGAGGAGGGTGGAGAGGAGGACCAACGATCTTATCCTCCAGTGAATCCGAGGTAAAGGTGGTGAGGGTGGAGAAGGACGTTGAGAAGGGAAGGGGGCGAGCGGAGGTGTTGGCGAAGATGGTGGTGGAGTTGCGTAGTTGGAGGGATGGTCATGCGGGGAAATGGGTGTCTACGTGCATATGAATAAAAAGGAGAAAACTCAAGATAGTGAAGAAGAAGAAGAAGAAGGTTACCTGGAGATCTGAAATGACGGAATTGTCTTGGGCTTAGCTTCATTCGAAGCTTGGGGTTGTCGCCTAGTGAGGTCAGTTGGGACTCGAAGATCATGTAGCCATCGTGGACGAGGTGCTTACATGGCATTCTTCCATGTATCTCACCTGGGATCTAGGGTCGTCTTCACCTCAACGCTGCCCTCTGTTGTTACCGAAGGGCGGAGGAAGCTGGTTGCAGCCCAGTCAAGTGGTAGATGAGGATGGAATGCGGTGGAGGGAGGTATTTGTAGGCGAAGGAGATGGGGGGTTACAGGTGGTGATGGTGAGATTTTGGATGACCAATTGAAGGCACGTTAATCTCAGAAGTGGTGGAAGGAAGGCGCGCAAGGATGAGGGAGGTAACGGCTATGTGGGATGGTCATTAGGATGAGGAAGGGTGTATTTATGGTGATGCAAAAATGGAAAGTAAGTGGTTTGGGTGCGAGGAGTAACAAACGGAGGAGGAGGCATTGGAGAAGAACGACGAAGTATGACCTTTTGATCTTTCGATCCAACGGTCAAGATGGAAGCATTGATAGAGGGTGTGGATTTGATCATCAGATGAGATAGAGAACCTGAGGAGGGGACACATGGCATGCGAGAGGCATCTAGGCGGTGGTCGTTGGATCATAAGATGCAATGGCTATGATTGGAGTGCGAAGCAACAAAGGGGTATGATTAAGGATTTAATCAAGCAGTAGGGGGTGATGCATGAGAGAGTGGTTGGATCTAATCAGAGGTTTGATCCTACAGTAGAGAGAGAAGGTAGCAGTGGGCAGCCAGATGGAAAGGGGGAAACTATCTAATGTAGAAAATGGAGGGATGATGTTGAGTGAGAAGAGCCACTAGATGGAGGAACATCATGCGGTCTAGGTGAGAGCGGACGAGAGTGGCTCAGATCTCATCAGAAGGATGTGATATTATGGTTGAGGATGATCTGGAGAAGGACGGTGGAGATAAAGGTGGGGGAGGCTTAATACAAGGGTTAGGAAGGAGGCTGGGTGGCACAAGGAAATGCGGCCACATGGGCAGCCTAGAGGGCACCACGTGGCCGCTTCAGAAAATTCAGAATATACAAAAACAAATAAAATCGAAAAGAAATCACTGGAAGGAAGATTAGGAAAAGTCAAAGCATAAAAGTTGTAGATCTCGGTGAGATCTACAAGTTTCATGTTGGACAAAAAGTTAAAAGAGGTCATTTGTACACAAGCGTATTTTGGGGAATACTTTTAAAAGATAAAATTACTGCCTTTTTGGTTTTGAAGTTTTTTGTATTTTTAATTTATTTTAAAGGCCAAAATAATTATAGACAATATTAATCCTAATTTTTATGGGTTTTTAATAAAATAGAGAAACAATGAAAATAACTAGTAATACAATAAATAGTTATTAGGAAATAGGTCAATTATACACAAGTTGATTTATTCTTAAAGATGCATAATTAATGAAGATTTCTCAAGATATTCTTATTAATAGAGGATAAAAGTAAATAATAATGATGATCCAAGAGTGATTCATCAAGTGTAAAGACTAGTGGTTTGTGACCTTAGAAGGAAATGTATGTCTCCATGAGGAGGAGCTACTAAAAGAGCAGACTCGTTTATAGTTCAGTTGTTTGTCTTGGAAGAGCTGAAAAATTCATGCACATGGATCTGTCTTTTCAAAGTAGTAAGAGAATGCAACTGAGAGCATGGCTCTACCTTGACTGTGAAGAGAACTTGACGATAGTACTATGGAACCTAAGGGTTGTTCTGTCATATTTTCTAACCTTAGTGCGGTTCTGAACAAACTAATAATCCATATATCTTAACTGAGCTCTAAAATTTTATTTTATAAAGATAAATTTAAGAATAAAAATTCATTTCAAGTTCTTTCTTTACTTTATTTTCTTTTCTGCACTTATTCGCATAAGTGTTTTCTAGGGACTAGCAAAGGCAAGTATGGGGGGTGATGAATCTCCATTTCATCGCCTTTATTCTTTCATTTTGGACTTTAAACCCTAGATAAATGCATGTAAATAACATTATCTTGCATAAAGATAACAACATTTAACTATACTGTAAATATTGTATAAAACATTCTATTTAAAGCCAAACTGAAAGAATAAAGAGAAGAAAAGAAAAATAAATGAAATACCAAAGGTATTGAATGACCATATCCCCATGTCATGGGCATCATGATAACTAGATCGACAAGGAATAAAGTAGGGGGACATAAGAACCAAAAACTGCTAATAAAATCCTAATTTTTTATCCTCCAATAATTCAATTAGGAACCTACTATATTCTTTGTTATTTATATCTCAAATAAAAAACTTTGAACATGAAACTTGTAGATAAAAATACATTAAACTTATAAAAAAATTTTCATTCAAAAATAATACACAGTGTGTCCTAGACACTTATATTAAAAAGACAAAATAAAAACTTCCTAGACATGTATCTCTTCTCCGTATGAACTTAAAATTCCCAAAATCATCTTTATTATTCCTAGAATTAATGTATCTATTTAATGAAGATGGTTTCATTCAATTTGGAGTTAAGATGCAAAAGTTATGTTTTGAGCCCCAATTATGCAATCTACCTATATAAAAAAATCAATTTACTTATTCTTTACATTTTTCATATTATTATAATTGTATAAGTTTTTAAATAATATGTATAATGCATTTGCATAATTAAAATAAAATAAAACAATGATAATTACAATAAAATAAATAAGTATACGAAAATATTTAGATGAATTATACATACATATATCTATATAATAAATACCTATAATTATTTAGGTGTACAAAAACTTCAGAAATAATATAATAAAAATATTATTATGTGTATTTAAATATGTAATAAATATATAAATTATATATATAATAATCGTAAATATAATTAAAATACTTAATATATAGATAAATATATCAATAAATGTACATCCAAAAAGTAACATACAACAAATAAACAAATAAACAAATAAATAAATAAGATATTAAAATACTAAATAAAATAACAAATAATTTGCATGTTTTGAGTTTTATTTAAATAAATAATTTATTATTTTATTTTAAATTTTCTTTCCTTTTTGTTTTCTACTTTATCTTCTTATGTCCCACGTGGATGATGAATCCAAGATTCATCATCTCAATATATTGATCTTAGCAAAATCACTGAGTGAAATCTCAAATAAATATCCATAAAATCAACAAAATTACTCTTGTAGATAAAATACACTAATTATCATATAGTAGATTGTTCGAAATAAATTAACAAGAAAAGACTGCAAAATAAAGGAGTCTTTCACCTATAAATAGTCTAGAAATTTATGCTTTTTTAATAATTTCATTTCAACTCCTTTTTGACTAATTCTTTCTCTAACTTTTTTATAAAAATGTATATAAAATATAAAAATATAAAATAAATTTCACCTCAAATAAATACTCGTAGATCCCATAAAGAAAAAGTTGTAAAGTCCAACTTCTCAGCCAAATTCCTACTCCGTATGAATTCCAAATTCTTACTTTTAAAGTTTAAGTTAGAAAATTATCTATCCAATAGAAGTGGTTTCACTAAAATCGGAGCTCGTTTGTAAAATATCGGTTTTGGGACCTAGGTGTACATTGTATATAATGTAAATATTCATTCTTTCTTCATTTTTTACTTTTTTTAATTACTAAAAAATCTAAAAAAAATCATTGTTATGATGAATTTTATTTCTAAAATTTTATTATATTTTTCTATTATAAATATCTCTTATTAAAAATACAAAAAAATAAAATTAATAAAGTAAAAAATGTACATGTTGTTCGTCTTCTTTTGTAAATTCTCCACTATTTTTCTTCTCTATAGTTGTTGTATTTTAGTAGCCTACTTTATCTTGTTATTTATTTTTTATTTAATTTCTATTCTCTACAACAACCACCCATTCAACTCCATTATTCCACCATTTTTTATAACTTATGATTTAACTCCACCATTTTATTAACCTCCCATCCACCACTTTCATAACTTCTATTTTTTTCTCTTTATATACATCTCATCCTCCTCATTTTGTACTTGATCCATCTTTATGTGAGAAGAGCCTATTTCCATAGTTGAATCAATGACAGCGACGCAACCACGGTCGAGCGACGACAGCCCTCTCTCCGATGAGATCCGTTAGCTTCTTGGCCAACATCGCAACCTCATCCGTACGCTGCTCGAGCTAATCGCTCGCCGACAATTTGAGCGAGGATCGTTCTTATCGTGAGCACAACATAGGCGCCTGCGTCCATCGTAGGTAAATTCTCTTTTTATCGTTCGGCATCGTTTATATTTTCGCATTTTTTTATCACATCACCAGCCCTACTCCTTCATTTGTTCTATTTCATCATATTACCACCATCACCACATTTTTAATTTATTTACACTCCCTATTTAACAAAAAATCAAAAAAATAAATCAAAAAATTTGCATCACAACAGTAAAAAGTTTTTAAAAAAATAAAAAAAAACAAAGGGTGCAGTCACCAATGTCGCTGCACCCCCTGCACCCGCACCACCGCCACCACCCTCCCCCCCCCCCCCCGTCCATGGTCGGCGGTGTCGCCGGCCAACCGTCACGCCGTACCCGCCTGCGGCCACTCTATAGATGGGTTGCATCTACTGCGGCCACCTCCAGGCCCCGATGCCCACACGCCAGCCCCCCCCCCCCGCCCGCACCTCCACCGCGCATGACCGCGGCCACCCTCCTCGTCGTTGTCTCCTCCATTCTCACCTCTACGTCGTCGCTCCCACCTCCGACCGTGGTCGCGCTAGAGCCCCCTTCGTCCTCTGCCTTGGTGCCGCCTAGCCGCACCCTATGTACCCAAGCGGCTGTTGAAGAAGAAGGTAAATTTTTAAATTTTGTAAAAATTTCATTATTTATATTTTATGTTGCTATTATTGCAAATTAGTCTATGTACTTATTTTGTTCTATTTAAATTTTAATTTCTGATTTTGCACAGATATCCTTATATTCTCTTATTAATTTGGACATCGTTTTAGCATCATTTATTTGAATGAAAAATGTCACAATGTTGAGAGACTAATTCTTTATCATTTTTCATATTTATTTGGATTTTATGAGATCTTATAAATTAATTAAAATAGTTCAAGTGAAATTATGTATATTTTACCCAATCTAAGATATTAAATTCATATCTCACTCACAATCACTCCAAAAATTCAATAAAAATTAAAAATGATGATTTGAATGGTACTTTAATTAATGTCCAAATTTCATTATAATTGGAGTTGTTTTGCATAAATAATATTTAGAGTGATTTTTTTAATTGATTTTTAATTAAATCTACACATAATATTTTTGCGAAATTTCAACTCTCCTGGATTGCTCTTATAAATACCTTTTTGAGAAAATTTGCATTCTTGATAGTTTGATAATGTGGATTTATTAGAAATTAATTACTTGCAGTTACTCTGTTTTCATAAAAAATCGTAAAAAATTCATATTTTGTCAGAAAAATCCAAAAAATTATTATAGCATCCTTGCATCATGTTTTATTTCCAGTAAATTTTTCATAATTTTTGCATTATATTTTTGTGAAAATTTGTGAAAAAATCCATAATAAAGTGTTTATTTTTCATTGCTGCATTTTAACCCATAAAATTCCAAAAAATGTGTCTTGCATTTATCTCTGGATTAGGATTTAAAAAAATATAATTTGGCTAAATTGGACTAATTTCATATTAAAAATAATTTGGCTAAGTTGTGTATTTTCTTATTATCTTAATTCACCGACACATTTGCATTAAAAATACAAAAAAATCTCATTGGAAACCTAGACCTAAATTTTTGAATTGATCCGAAATTGTTCCTTTACCTCCCTGTGTTCGACCCCGAACTTGCGTAGGATATAAATTAAAGCTAAGTGTTCTTCACGGAGATCCTTCTCTCGGTTCTAACTAATTCCAAAGTACACATATTACAACGAGCACAAATTACACCACGTACTCAATGATACGTTAGAGGACCAATGAGGAGTGGGTCAGAGTTGACTTTGGGCAACTCTCTGTCCCTCGTAGGTCTGCGTTTGACAAACCTATTACCTTGACTTCCTCAATTTTCCCCATTAGATTCTTTCATTTTTTGAGTCGATTTCTTCGTGACTTTTGACCTTCGATCCATGGTCTTTAACACCAGCTTCACTCCTCGATCGATGGGTCTCTCAATCAGGCGTTCTTCCGAATCCAAAAGCCTCATGTGCATATATGATCCATCCTCTTCCATTTTAATCCCCTTTTTCCCTCAAAATCCTTGACTCCTCGTGCGTTCTAGCTTCCTATTGATAACAAGAGGATCGTCGGAATTGTTGGAATAGAGGAAGAGGCGTAGAGGCAGAGATCCGAGCTTGCTGGTCACCACCAGGTGGAGCTCCGATTGGCTCCCTCTCCAGAGAAGTTCAGCCATAGCTAACTCTCTATTTCCATTCCTAGGACCTAGGTTAGCGTAACTTAACTTTTCTTTCAGCCATTTTTATTCTATCTTTGGCTAAATCTATCATTCATAGTTCATCAAAGCTTTTCTCCAGCCATCGTTTCATCATGACTCGGTCGTAGTTGAACCTACATCTCCCCTTCATTTCATTCTCCTTTGCTTCAGCTACGCCCCAGTCTCCTTCATCCCCCTTGATATCCCCCAGATCAAACGATCAGGTCCTTTATCTTTGCTACTCGCTGGAGGCCCTCTGTCGCGCTTCATCTACATTTATTCCCACACAGATCTGAGCTCCCAACCCTCTATTTTTTAGGCACAACTAACCCTGCAGGTTTCGGGCTCTGAAGGTCCCATCTAGGTCGATTTTGTCAAAGTCAGAGGTCCCTACTTCCCTGACCTCCAAAGCTCTGTCACATAGCTTTGGACCTCTTCTAAACCCTTCAATAGCTTTATGATGCCTTCAACATCTTTTTGCAGCGCCTAGACCACTAGAAGAGGGAGCCATACCCGATCGAAGCTCGAAGGGAGTTGTGCTATTCCATGTTCTTCCAAGGGGTCCACAGTCGTCTGATCAAGAGTCTTCTCCGAGTCCTACAACAGCTTTCGGATCGATCGTTTTACAACCGTCAGATCTCTAGTCGAGATCTAATCTGAGCCATCCAACGTCGAAGCGTCATCCGTCGTTCGTGGGCCAACACTTGTATTAGTGGACTCCATCCACTCGTCCGCTTGCACCTTAGTGGGGGTAATTTTGCAACCTACCCTTACTTTTGTATTTTCTATTTAGTCTAGAAAGTTCAAGTTGTAGCGTAAAAACTTTTGTATTAATTGCAAGTAGACCCTTGTGCTTGTTTTATTTGCATCAAGGTCCCTCACTATATCACCTCACGTGCTTGTACACCTGAGGGGGTGGGATTTTGTAGGGGTCCCCTCAAGGGTTTTGTTATTATTCAGTCCAAAAACTTAGAATTATGTAAAAACCTTTTGGTTAAATTGCATATATGCCTGAACATTTTTGAAAATTACATTTATACCCCTACTAATATTGTATGAATTAACTATTTGGGGAATTGTGTGTAGAGGCACCTAGACTTCTATTTTTGATTTTGTAATGTATTTTTACTAAATTATAATTGCATTCTGGTTCATGCTATTATTGGAATTTTTATTTCTTGTATTTCATGCATTAAAAATAGCATATTGCATCAAAACTTGCAGAAAAAATTTTATGTGTCTATTACGATATAAAATCACATGTATTTTTTGCAAGGTCATTTAAAGTATTTTCCTTTATTTAGACATTCAAAAATATTGCATGTATTCCATGTTTGGAATAAAAAACAAATAAAAACTAGAAAAATGTTTTGAAAAATCCTAAAAAAAGTTATAATATCTATATTATTGTATTTTTAGAGTACAAATCAAATATCACTAAAAATTTCAAAAGAGAATTATTAAAAATTTAAAAACCTTAAAAATATTTAAAAACTATAAAAAAGTTATTAAAAAGTTCAAAAAGTGTATTTTTTCTATTTTGTATTTTATTTATCTTATATATTATCTATTAAAATAGTTTTGGAAAATCTTGAGTTTTTTAGATATTTTTAAATCCAAAACAATTCGACTATATATTATTGTACACTGTTTTACCATTTTAAATCAATTAAAATTATAAAAAATCGAAAAAATTCTGAGAAAAATACTGACAAAATATAAAAAAGAGAAAACATATGTTTTCTCAATTTTGAGTATTTATAGCTATATTTAAATATATATATATATATACACACTATATTTCATTTATAGCTATATTTACTTATTTTATTATTATTAAAAAATACCATGTCCATTTTAAAAACCCCTTAAAAATAAAAATAATCTTACTTAGTACATTTTCGAATTTTCTATATCTTTATATATGTATATTCTATATGTCTATTATATAGTATATATCTTATATATATTATTTATATTAAAAACATAAAAAATTTAAAAAAATTAAAAATTATAATATTAAAAATAAAACAAAAGTATAAATTAAAAATTCAAAAAAATAAAACCCATAAAAAATCAAAAAATCCTATAAAAATACAAAAACAATTATTGTTTTCTTAGTCAATTTTTGTGATCTATTCCAATTGTTTCTTAGTGGTTCGACCCCTACACTTGCATACAATACATATCATTACGTAGGGTATCTATTCCAATTGTTCCTTAGTGGTTTGACCCCTACACTTGCATACAATACATATCATTACGTAGGGTATAATAAATTTTAGCTCACTATTATTCATTGATTGAAGATTGTGTGGGTTAATTGTTGATAGCACATTGATTGAGGATATATAAGTGTCGAGAGAGTGGTCGACACAGCGATTGCTAGACCCGACTTGTCGGGCACCGCAGACCTTCCAAGACTGGACATTAGGATCCCTCCTCATGTGTGTGTTCATCAATACCTTATTTGCATCGTGGTGCAAATTCCTCATTCCTCGTATAATTTTTTGAAGACAAAAATACATATATAATA
Source organism: Ottelia alismoides (assembly GCA_037367405.1). Lineage (NCBI taxonomy): Eukaryota > Viridiplantae > Streptophyta > Magnoliopsida > Alismatales > Hydrocharitaceae > Ottelia > Ottelia alismoides. The sequence goes on along the minus strand of JAZKJV010011808.1, from coordinate 510,889 downwards.
TATAATATATATTGTGTATCGAACTTTTAACGAATCGAATCTGAGCGAACATATCATTTCAAGGTTTGGTTCGTCTAAATAATGAGCCCAAACCCATATCAAGGTTTAGCTCATTTATTTTCGACCGAATCTGAATCGAAGTGTTAAGGAATCAAACCTGACTGAATATTGAACTTGAGATTTTTCTGACACTTCTAGTTGTCGCAGTCCTGAAAATGATTGTGTGGATGTTCAGGTGGCGATAATGTCAGGTTGAGGAGTAGTGTTTTCATTTATCTCCTATTCTCTCAACCAAATCCACCATCGGATGTTGTACTCGAGCCAATAATATTCTAGTCAATTTAATTTGTGATCGTTCTATGAATATGTGTCTAAATACCAATGAAATGCTCGCATATTGCTCCTTGCATCTTGAGACCGTGCCATTCTTAATATGGTTGCTTTTATTGGTAATGACGGGATCAACGTATTGTTTTTACTGTTAAATCGAAATCCAAATATGAACTAAATGATGATTTAAAAAGATAACATATCTGAGAGTGGCTTACAATTTTCATCTTCAAGGCAGAGATAGAATTAAGTGCATCCTAAACGGGAGGTCTTTAGACTATTTTGTTTATTTCATTCACTCACTCTCTGTAAAAGAAACATTTTTAAAGAGACCAACATGAAAGCAAAATTTAAGAAATATCCAATTACCAGAGTTTCTTATCTCAGCATTCAGGTTGGTCTTACATCGGTAGAAAACCTACAATCTTGAGTGAAGCATTATGACACTTTGTTGAGGTACTTAGTCTCTAATCCTCTGCATGCGAGAATAACATGATTAATAGGATACACCGGTATATTAAATGTTCAGTAATATACATTTCCCTTTGTGTACTTTTATTTAGTAAGGTCCGATAATTTTGAAGGTTCAAAGCTTCTCCATGGGATTCGATCATGGATTTTTAAGATGTAGGCACACTGCATTTCACCATACCATTCATTGTACATTTAGTGCATATATGCTTTGTAAACTCAACCACAATAACATATTGTGGCCTTTGTTGTGTCCAACTGTGTACTCCAGCCGTACATCTGTTGCAATTAACCGATAAAAATACATTATCCTATTGAAATGGACTCTATAGGAATATATGTTATAAGGGAAGAGAACATGCGATGATTAATGGGTAACTATCTTGTTTGATATCAGAGGGGATAATCAAACATCGATCGTCTCTATTTATGACCAGAGGGAACATTGATCGAAATTTGTCCCTTCCCAGTGCAAGGTTAGCCAGGAACGTACACGAGGACAACCAACCCATTCAATAAGTAGAGGGGAACTAGAGGCAAGAGTGACCTTCCCATCTTTAATATGGGATGAGATGGTCATGTACTACTGCCCCCTCTAGTCCACTAGCAGCCTTGAGGAGGATAAGAGGCTCACAGCTAGAGGAGGGTTTTTGTAATATCCCTACCCAAAGTTAAGCTGGATCCGACCCAAAGGTTCTTGTGCAGACTTTTAATCTCCATGAATAGTTTCATTTAGACAAAACCAGCCATACAATGATAGTACAACCAATACAATCTGTCCAACAGCAACCAATTATAAAATAATTGATGTCTATACAAAACATGAAATAAAAACAAGTTATAGTAAAATCTTACATGATATGTGAGGCCAAATTTAACAGCTCTTGCCACAATAAACAATTTCTTTTCTCATGTACTATAACATTCTTTAAGATGGGTCATAAAATTTGAGTGAGCTAAAGTTAGCTAGTAAAGCAAATTTACAAGTTATATCAATGTCAATTGTGTTGATAGCAAGCAACTCAATGAAAATCATTTTCGAATTTTGTTAAAAGTCATGTAATCATCATGCATCCATATGTATGGTTTTAATTCATTTTTAAATGTAGTTATCAAAGCATAAGCAACATGATGTAACATATAAGATAATATGACTTTGTCCACTAGCATAATAATCAGTTATCAATGAGATCATTTAGTGAAAGTATGAAGCAACACATCACTAAAAAATTGGTGATAAAGCAAACAAGTATAATTCGTAAGTGTGAAATAGAAAGGATAGTAGTTATACTCACTCTTTTTATTTTTTTTGTCAAGTTATTAATCATACTTTGACCATTTAGTATGAAGAGGAGGAATACGTCCATGTTATTATAACGACTCCAAACCTAATTGCATTCTTCTCTTGTTCACTACATGTGATTGAGTAGCTACTCGGAACTTAATGACATAGTAAAGCCATACACATATGGTCCTAAGGTGTTGATGCTCACTTCAAAGCTACACACTGTGACAAAAGACACAAACCTTATCACACAAAAAGGCAACACATGTTTGTGTGTGTCATTAGGCAACCCCTAGTGCGACCTAATATTGTTTCATTCCCCCATTGCAAGTTCAAGTTGTGACATCACTCAATCTACCCAAAGCCTGTTACATTCATGGCTCTAGTGGATTATTATATGTATATTAGTCCAAGTGCTTAAGAGATTTATCCCAACTTAATTGCACGCTACTTAATGATTCTCATTAGTTACCTAGTATCAAATATAATGGAAGATTAGCCCATAATGTGATGAACCTAAGTTCTACATGATGGGGCTCTGAGTTATCTAGATAACTAATAGGCAAGGGTCCTCCGTGCACTGGTATCTTAGTACAATTAAGATCTCGCGTCTACTTCTAAATTGTATTTGAGTGATTGCATTTGAGTGCAAGATATTAAAAAAACGTACAACATCCAAGTGATGCTTAACGCATCTTTGAGCATGAAAAAACATCTCCAACCTTTTACAAAGTATCTCAAATCAAAAAGGAAATCCGCCTAGTTGTGCATATTACATGAGTTTGTAGGTACATCTTACTTAAACATAAAAATTAGAAACATGTATCTTATTCTCAATGAGATTACAAGCTAATAACTATTAGTATGCTATAAAGGGATGTTTAGACTTTCACATCGTGAAAATAAAGGATAAAATAAATCGAATTCGATAAGTAAGAGGCTCATCGTATGAGCAATATAGCAATCATTGTATAAAAAATTGATTGCAACACAAAATGACATTGATATGAAAACTATTTTTGCATCCACAAACTACATGAATTATACCTTTGATGCAATTATGCTCAGGAGAAAATAGTTAGTCATCTTTATCTATCTTGTTTTAAGGATAAGAAAATCTCATCTAATGGTTCATTTGCGTAAAAATACAAGCGATCTTTTAAGTACATCATACGATTATATATGTATTACAATAAAGAAATAAAGAAGGAGGATTTCCACCGCAAAAAGGAAGGAAAAAGATATTTAAAGGAAGATATCTCATAACTCAAGTTTGATCTTACATTTGCTTGCATTCGTGGACACAACGATGAATCGTGGTCTTCTCGCAAACTTGAAAGACTATTCTCTCCATCAATTTGTCCACCAAAAGTGATCTAAATATATCATTTTCCTTCGGATTTCATCTCACAAAATTAACTTTTTCTTCTCGAGCATGAAGCATGAAGAGGAGGGAAGATCCCCTCTCTCATTCGAACATATATGGGTAGAGGAAGAGGATATGGTGGACGGCCATGGTTGTGGGGTGGAGATATATAGGAACCAACCGCTTAAGAGTTCTAGAAGGTACAGACTCTCTTTGTTCTCTCCTTTTGGAATTAGATTGTGAGACAAACGGATTGAATAAATGAGAAATGGGGCAAAGCCCTTCCAGAGAAGTGTTCATTTTTTAACTCCGTCAGCCCTGAGGAATTCGCCCTCTTGCTCGTAGATAATCTACGGACCTATAGTTGGATGAATACATAGAGTTAGAGAAGATCAATACTCTTTTCTTTTTATTCAATTCTTAGTAAAACTTAGTCTTTGATAATTGTGGATTTTTTTTCTTAATAATTTTAGTCCAAGATAAAATATAAATCCAATCTACATTTATTTAATGAAGAATGTGAATCATATTCACATCAATGTTAATTTATGTATATTGGTAAAGCTCCCTGTAACGTCCAAACCCTAAAAAATAGTCTCATATCGAAACTCACGAAACGTGAGAGTGAGTTATAAGTGGTAGCATTACTACTTGACAACTTGAACTTAAACATTTGGGTGATTGTCAGCGAGTCCATTCGGGCTCGAATTCAATAAGTTGTCGGGGTCAATTTTACTTGATAACTGACCGAAGACGTAAGCCTGAGATGTTACAAATAGTATCAGAGTCAATTCCCTTTGATGGTGGAAAGGGCTACCCAAGAGGTGGCCACCCCTACAAAGAGATAGGAGGCTACTCAAAGCATGCACCTGCCACTATAACTAGGAATAAGTGGTGGGCATGCTACAATGAGGATGTTATGGGTATAAGTGGGTGAGGTTGTAATGCCTCAACCCTTAAAAATAGTCCCACATCGAAAATTTACAATATAACTTGAACTTAAACATTTTGAGGTAGTTGTAAACGGCTCCATTTGGGCATGAATCCAACAAATTATCAAGTCCAATTTTTCTCGATAACAGACTGAGGACCAAAGCGTGAGATGCTAGACTCCCTCACTCCATTCTCAAACTGAAGTTGAGTCCCCTCCCGCTCATCCTGAGCAACCAGACCCTTCGTTTGCACTAAATGCCAGCACTTTTTATGGTGATCAAGGTATACTATCAGGTAGAAAAAGTTCTGAAGCAAATTCTCGATCTTTTTATTCACATGTGAATGAAATACTCTATGCCTTTGAAGATAGACAACAAAAGGTCACCAACTACTTCTACCTCTGTGGTTACACAAGCTCTCCAAAATGCCACAAATCCGATTATATGTTATTCTTTCACTTTGACCCCTCAAATCCATGTCAGTTTTATTTAGTTTTATTTGTCGTAGTTCCTATTGCAGTCTTTTCATTTTAAAGCCCGGTCACTAATGACGGCATACAGTGCTTTATGCTACTTTCTTTGAAGTATATTCTTCCAATTATATTTGTCTTAGGGTTTTTATCAGTTATGTCTCTATGAGATAACATAATTTCGGTTATGCTCCTTTCTTTTTAGAAATATCAGTTGTATTCCGACTTCTTGTTGTTCTATCACTTGTACTCCTCGAGTTAGTTGTTGTTCATCTTCGATGTAAACAAACGTTAATTTTGAGGAAACAATGGGAATTAGTTTTAAAAAAATGGACTGAAATGTTTAGTCCCTTCTTCTTCTTCTTCTTTCTCATCCCTCATCCTCTTCCTCTTCACCCCCCTTCTCTTCCTCCTCCCAGTCTTCTGCTCCTCCACCGGCTCCTCCCAACCGTGTCGAGCTCATCCCTCCGCTCTGAGCTCCTCTGTAAAAGCACGCATCTCAAGAGATATGTGGTGGTCGCTACAGCAATCCACACTATGGAAAAGTATTCCATTTTATGGAAAGTATAATTCAGTTGTGTGAATAAGATTTCTGGGCATTAGTGGACAATGTAATTAAGGAATAAAATAACCATTCAACGCATGTATGCCTAACGAAGACCTTCCCTTGCACCTGCACCTCCCCCTCTACGTTCGAGCTCCTCCCGCCGCCCCTCCTCTCCTCCTCCCAAAGATCCTCTCATCGCCCACGGACCTCCCCCTCCGCCCCCCAAGTCCTCCCCTGCCTTGCAGGCTACCTTCGCCCCGAGGTCTCGTCGTCGACATGCTGTTGTTGATGGTGAACGACGGAGGAGAAGGGAATGGAAGAGGAGGAAGGGTTGGAGGGTGAGGAGGGAGGAAGAGTGAGAGGGGGATGTGGTTTTTTTTATATACCCCTCTTAACTATACCATAGTTTGAGAAAATCATTGTTAAGTTCAAATTATTGATGGCTAAAGTAACGGAAGGGCACAAGTGATAGAATGTCAAGAAGCCGAGGGCACAACTGATATTCCCAAAAGAGAGAGGCACAACTAAAATTGCAATATCTCAAAGGGACACAACTGATAAAAACCCTTGTCTTATTTTATCCATCATTTTTCTTAGTTATGGAAAAAGAGGAGGGGATTTTTATACTTTTCGTTATATCTTTGAACCCAGCCAGAGTGTGCGGAATTTGGGAGAGATAATAATAGAGATATTATCGTCATATTTAGTTGATTGTAAGATGTGTTTTATCATTATCAAACAGGAAATTTTGTTGGAAAACTTGTTTTGATAAGTGAGCAAAATTTGATTAAACTAAAGATGATTGTTTTATTTTTTTTGAACTTACACTTATTGCAGATATGACAATTGTATCAGGCAGTTCATAGCAAAGTATCTCAAGGTGCCTACCAAGGATAACGTAATGACCAAAATTGTCAAGATTTATTTGTCCAATGTTACATCGTGAAGGAACTCGTAGAAGCTGCCAAAGAAATTATCTTTATTTATTTCCATAACAAGTCAATTTGTAATAATTTAGTATAAGGACTAACTTTCATGCATAAAGAACTCACCAAGCACGTTGTAAGTCTATCGCACTACTACTTGCACTGTTACAGACAATAGCTCGATGTCCATCAGTTTCTTATATTGTTGCATTGGTACATCACATCTGTGCACCGGTGAACAGTCTTTGATGCATCCATACATCTTCATGCACACTAGTACACTTTTGAATGTTGGTTGAACTTAATCATTTCAAAGAGTTCATTATACATGACGACAGCAGTTGCGCATGCACTGTAGAGGCCGAACGGACGGCACATCCTCTTGTGGATGTTAAGAGGGTTGATTTCAGCAAATCCAACGGTTGGCGTCAACATGGCTTGGATAAATAATTATTGTGGTTGAACGTGAAACAAAATAACATATAGTTTTGACAACTAGATGGGCTATAGGCCCATATGCCTTTGGTTGTATATATTTATATAGAGAGAGAAGATTGATCCTATGAGAGCATGAAAGTAATGATTCTTGACCACTAGATTATGCCATCTCTCTCCTGATTGATTGGAGGAGGAGAGAGATGTGCAGAATCTAGTGGTTCAGATTCACTGCTCTCATACTCTCATGATTTTGACTATCATAGGATCAGCGCTCTCTCTCTCTCTATATATATATATATGGGATAATTACAACCATGACCTTGAGTAATTCCTCAATCTCAATCATAACCCTGCATAATCGCGAATTACATGGGAAACCCTGAATAGTTACTCCGTCTCACACCCATAACCCTCCGTTAGTTTACTAGGTTAACTTAACTATATGAATGAGTTAATCTAACTCACCTTCCATCCAACGGTTAGGAAATAATTAAAAAAAATATCCCTCTCCCTCCACCCTTCCATCCCCCTCTGTCCACATCAACCTCCCCACTCCGACCTCCTCCCCTTCCCCCATCGTCGGCGCAGGTGCGGCGCACCGCCGCTCCTCTGTTTCCTCTCTCAAGCCACAGCGGATATGCGGTCTAGGTGAAGACTCCTCCGTGCACGTGGAGACCACCGGTATCCTGTCCACATCCCTGACATCGAAGCCCCAGAGGAGGAGCTCAGCGTGGGGGGCTCGGTTATGCAGGGAAGAGGAGGGTCAGGGCTTCGACAGGGGAGGAGGAGGAGCTCAGTGCAGGCCCGGGGGAGGGAGGGTTTCGACACAGGGAGGAGGCACGGTCAGGTCTTCGATGCAAGGGAGGAGCTCGACGGGGGTGGCTGGAGGAGGGAGGGGAGGAGGGAGGCTGGGGGGGGGGGCTGCGACAGGGGGAAGGGGAGGGGCTTCAATGGGGGAGGGCTGAACGGGGGAAGGGAACTTTCCAGGGGTTGTTTGGGGAAGGATTGCGACAGGGGGAAGGGGGCTTCCAGGCGGGGTAGAGGTGGGTGGCGACGGGGGAAGGCTTTCCAGGCAGGAGCAGGGGGAGGGGCGGGAGGGCTACGACAGGGGGGAAGGGGGCTTCCAGGCGGCACCAGGGAAGGGCTACAACAGGAAGTGGCCTCTTGCCAGTAATGGGCGGTGGGGGAAGAGGGCTCCCAGGCAGGGGCGGTGGCGGGAGGGATTCGGCAGTCGTTGATGCGGCGGCGAAGCTTGGCCCAAGATGGAGGTCGGCGAAAATCTGCAAGCAGATTGCGATGGCGATGCTGCTGGGGTTCGCGACGGCGTCGTGGTCGGTGGTTGCTGGTCGTGATGGCATGGTGCATCAAGGAGAGAAAAAGAGATATAGGGCATGATTTGTAAATTCGATAGAGTATTAGGGGTAATTTTGACTTTTTCTAACGGAAACCGTCAACTATAACGGTCAACTGAAACGGACCATAACACAGGGTCATGTCATGTAAAAGTTAAGCATTACTCGGGGTTTCTCGTGTAATTCGCGATTATGCAAGGTTATGATTGAGATTGAGGAATTACTCAGGGTTATGGGTGTAATTATCCATATATATATATATATATATATATAAGTAAATAGTTATTTGATTAACTGTTTTATGCTCACGATTGGTTTAGGATTTTCTTTCTTCTATTTAATGTGAAATATGCAAAAGATAGATGAGATAAATATGCACAAGAATGGGATGCAAAATCATAAAATAATCACAAATTTTTCTCAATTTTGAGCATCTTGACATGATGAGTTGGTCATTATGTCACACCCTTATCCTAAAATCTTGCTCGACTCAAGAAGAATTATTAGTGGCAAAGAAAAGAAGAAAAGGAACGGAGAAGGAATAAGGAGTATTTGCATAGGGCAAGCTTGGACAAACCAAGGTACCTGGAGATTCTCAAAATCTAAGGCATCCGTTCTCCCTAACTTCGGGCTTATTGTTATTTCACCTACATCTGTTGGCGGAAAAATGAGAGCATATTGCAGAGAACATGGATTTCTTTGATTTGATTATATACCAATTTGATCTATTGTTGTCTCTTTTTTACAAATCATAATCCCATGCTGACCTCTTTTAAAATGATATTATCATTGGTATGTTACTAGAGTAGGGCATTGGACCGTGTCGAGACAGGCCTGCTATGACTCGAGACGAGCCCAGTTAAGACAGTAGGCTTACGGACCGAGCCTGGGCCACATCTTTTAAAAAAAATCCAGCACAAGCCGAACCCCTGCCTATGAGTACTTGGGATGAGCATGTGTCGGGCCGGCATGAATTAGCTCATTTTTTTATTTTCACTTGAACCCGCTCTGTACTTTAAAGATACAGTTATGCATACATATAATCAGCATGCATGTAAAAGGCATATGATTCCTAAGTATACATACATTACAGTGCCGTCCTTGACATTTCATAGGCCCTAGGCAAAAGAATAAAAAGAGGCCCTTAAAAATTTTTCAATAAGAGCAAATTGTCCCTAGTGTATTTGCCATCAAGTATAAAATAAAACATTCTATTTTTGCGGAATAATCAATGCTTATATAATTCCATTAAAATTTTGACTTTAGCATTGAGTTGTTCACCGAAAATTTGAATTTATAGCAGGAATGAAAACAGATATGAATAAAATTTTTCAATAAGAGAAAATTGTCCCTAGTGTATTTGCCATCAAGTATAAAATAAAACATTCTATTTTTCGGAACAATCAACCCTAATATAATCCCATTAAATTTTTGACTTTAGCATTGAGTTGTTCACCGAAAATTTGAATTTATAGTAGGAATGAAAACAGATATGAATATATTTGAATATCTGCTTAGCGTATTCCAAAAATTACCAGATCGATATAAGTATCCGACTACTAATCGAATATGGATATGGATTGTAAAATTTTTCCAAATACGTATGCAGATATGGTAATGGCTTAATATCTGGATCTAGATCCGGGTTATCCGAGTACAACATTTAATATAGGTTTATATATCAGTTAATGTAATATATGCCACAACACTATGCTATTATTAGCATTGTATATTATATAATATAATATATTAATGGTATCAATAAACTTCTGTTTGTTTGGGAATGGGTACTAACAGAAGTTACGAAACCCTATCCCATTTTGTTTCCGGTCAAGAACACATGTTACTTCGATGCTACCTCTTGTCATGATGCAACTTATTTATTTTTCATTATCATTTTTTTAAAATCATTTTGAACTTTGATAGAAATTCAATTCGTATTCGTATGTGGTCTTTGTTCTATCCGTATTCGGATTCTATGTTTATTGGATCCATATTTGGATTCAATCTTTATTTGATTCATATTCGGATTTGCTCTTTATTCGATCCACATTCGGGTCCGCTCTTTATTTGATTCGTACTCAGATTCGAATTAGTATCAATATTTTTAAAGATATGATTTCCTTAATGCATATCCAAATCATATCCGTATCGGTATTCAATAGAGATAAAATGGATATGGATATAGAAATAGGCATATCCAATCTGTATCTTATCTATTTTCATCCCTAATTTATAGGGACTTATTTTTCTGTAAGTTGTTTCACCAACAAATTCTATTTTATTCCTAATCTAAAAATCAGATTACATGCAAACTTGGGCCCCTAAAATTAAGGGGCCCTGGGCAATTGCACTTCAAAACAATGCCCAAGGCCGGCCATGCATACATACCAAAGAAGACGTGATGTCAGTTACAGATGCCTATGTTTGTTGTAATTTGGTACAACTGCTCTTCAACATCAACACTTGTAGCACTGTGAAGGATAAAATAGATATGTTCAGCAAAAATAATTTGTTTTATTTGTACTGGGGAAAATCAATAGTTGACTCTGCTGGCATACTTTGTACATTTGTCAATAATGAAAAATTTTGGTTGATGGAAGAAAGTTAGCCTGAAAAATAGGGTTCGCTTATGAAGTTCCATCTTAGAGAGAAATAACTATCATGGAGCTTATTAACTTGCAACAGTAGAATCTGAACATTCTGCTCACCATTCAGAGCCTTTGTAGTTCTCCAAGGGATAAGATGCTTTCCCAGTTCAGTTTGGCATGGAAGAAACTTTATCCTTCTCAAGAAGATAAACCAATCTAACATCCTCGAGGTCGAGGATGGACCAAAGCCGAGCATCCAGTGACAGGGCGGGAATTGGGTTACTACCTAGAATAAATAAGAAGGAAGGAGGTGGTCGAGTACTTGGTGGGAGGCGGGTGGCGGAGGTAGGATGGTGGTGAACACAAAGGAAGGGGTCAAGGTCAGAGTTCTGGGCGTCAGGGTCGAGGCAGGCGTAGATTGAAAGGATATGGCTTTAAGGTTTCCTACATTCAATTCGAAGTGGGGTTCGGACTTGCTTGAAACAAGACAGGTCGGGCCGACGCACGGGCTTGGATTCGGGTCTAACCCGGGCTTGTGTGCAGGCCGACCCACAGGCTTCGGAATCGGACACATTGGAGCCCAAACCCGACCCGATTTGAGACATGCATCGAAATAATGGCACGAACCCGCCCGCTTAATTCTCAGGTTTCAGCCTCGATTGGACTTTAACAGGCCGGGCATAGAGTTGATGTCCACTACTTGGCTAATCTGGTTGAGGTGGGTTTAATTGATAGAACAGTGGTACGCATTTCCGCATGTCATGCCTCACTGTGGAAGTCAAAGGAAAGTGCAGACTTCTAAACTACTACAATATCAAATAATACTAGATTGCTTACTTTAATCTATTCTTGTAGAACACCAGTATCTAAGTTGTTGACCGATTTGGTTAGCTTCTTAAAAAGACAGCTATATGGCTCCGATTTGCAACAAGGTCAAAGGACAATACAAATAGAAATGCACATGAGATGATGAATGCAATGATCACAAAATAAATACCATAAAATGAAAAGAAAACCTTAGGATGTATACAACAAAGAGAGATGGAAATCCATGACATTAAGTGATCTAAGTTTGGATTTTAGTTGTGCCTCCTTGATAATGGTACCATTTTGATGACGGGTGATCAGCTTAAGGTGACATCGGCCTATTGTAGTATCTTAGAAGATCTGGTCATCAGACAAATGTTTATAGTGTTCTTGATTTTTTTTGCTTGGTTAGGGTCCAAGATCAAGCTTATGGAGGCAATTATAAAACTAGAAAATGGAAATTCAAGTAGAGTTTTGTTATTACTATTATTATTATTATCATATTTAATTGAAGTTAAAAACTAATATTAGTTTGAAAACAGTAGTATGCAACTGATTCATACATGTAAGAAAAGATTAAAAAAATAGTCAGAAAATCTTTGTGTTTTCAAAAAATAATATCATAGAAGGTAAAAATGGAGATTATGTGAAAACAAATAGTCACAAGATTATATATATATATATATATGATTTTTATCCAATGGGCCCTATGCCCAGATGAAATGAACCCGATAACTCCAGTAATAAAAATACAAACTCCAGTAGGTCTACTCCATCTCCAGTAATAGAAATACAAGCTCCAGTAACTTATATATATATCCATGCTTCATAATATATATCGAAGCTTCAGTAAGTGGTATTATAGCTCTAGTAACTTATATAAAGTTACAAGTAATTGTGATCCAAAGTTACTGATTAAATTACTTCATTTACTTACATGTGATTCAAAGTTACTTATGATAATACGAAAGTTATTGGTGCATTTAGTATTACTGAGTTTAGTTACTAATGGCAGTGCAAAAGTTACTGGAGTTACTGATCATCAGATTAAGATCAAACGGCTGCGATTAATGACTCATCTCATCTCTATGGGCACAGGGCCCATTGGATACATCCTCTCTCTCTCTCTCCTCTCTCTCTCTCTCTCTCTCTCTCTCTATATATATATATATATAGGATTTCTTTCAAATAGGACGCAGTCCTTCCATAGTTAAGGAAGGCAACCCCCTTTTTGTATAAAACATGATGACTTTGGTAGAATATATATATGGTTTTGTATTATAATGTGCAGTTTTAATGTTTGTATTATAACATGCAGTTTTGTATGCGGCTTTGTATTTATAGCGTGCACCTATAATACAAACTGTATGCGTATTATACTAAAGTGCTCGTTTTTATACAAAAAAGGGACGGCCTTCCTGAACTCAGGAAGGACTGCATCCTATTTGAAAGGCCCCCTATATATATATATATATAACCCTTGGAAATATGAAACGATAATAAACTTCGCAATAGGTATTTTTTTGAGGTAGTTTACAAGCATCTGTTTATGCACAAACGAAGCAATTTTTATGTATTTCTTGATTTTCTTGATTTTTATGAGATTTTTAAAAGCTTTTTAATATTTTGAGGTCTTTAGGAGAACAATGTAATAATTTTGCAAGATTTTTGGGTATATTATATAATTGAAAAAAAACATACAAGTAATTGGAAATTTTTTAAACCATTTTTCCTATTTTGGTGATTTTTTAAACAGACTTGCAATTTTTGAAGTTTTTATTTATTGAAAATAGTAAATAGTAATTAAGTAAAAATCAAAATTATGGGGGTCGTACAAAGATGGTTTCCACGTAGATCTCCGGTAAGGTTGGTGTGAGTTTGAGGACGGTGAGAAGTAACAACGATGGATGATGGTTGAAGGTTGATGGCATGGCTTCCATAGTATCTGCGTGAACAAATGGAGGCTTAAGCAAGAAAACTCGACCTAGAGTTATGCAAAATAACTAGGGAAAATGGGTTCTCCATGTGCGATGAAAAGGGAGAAGACCTCGTGGTTGGAGTTCTTGGGGTGTGGAAGAATATGTGGGGATGCAGATGTGCTTACAGTGATGAGGTGGCGCTTGTCGCAATTTAGACAAAAAGCTGATCTGAATAGTTTTGCAAAGCAAAAAAACTAATGGAGGTGATGAAAAAAAGGGCTACATAATGTTACCTAAAATTAAAACACACCATGTGAATGCCGTTGCTAGGTGTTCAAAACCGCTTGGAACATGCCAACTGTGGAAAACTCATCATTAATTGAGCCAAACCTCGTCGGGCATGTCACGTCGACGGCAAAATAGGACCTAGAGAAGTATTTAGTAATGGGTGATGGGTTGAAAATATGAAGTTGAAATTATTTGTATTTGGTGGAGAGGATCAAGGTGAAGAGAACTTCTTCAGGGTTTTAATCAAGGTGGAGAGGGTGCAACAATGCACGATCGTCGAGGGCTGATGGGGGAGACCTAAGGTGGTAGAAGGTGTTGTTAGTTCTTTGCATGGCTTTGGAAGAGGGTGGACATGTTGACCTTGAGGTCAATATTCCAAAGAGGGAGAAATGTGAGGTGGAGGGTTATTGTCCAATGAGAGAGGAGTATTCAAAAATTTTGGACTATAGTGGCACATAAGAGTATTCCACATTGGCCCATGTGGATCAAACACCAAAAAGAGAGGATTACCAAATGAAAATAAGCACTAAATATATAGTAAGAAACCTCAAATTCAAAAACTCAAAACATAAACCTTTATCAAAATAATTTTTATATAAAATATCGTAGAAGAAATTTTTTTCCCGAAAAATGATTAGAATAAAAGGTATAAATAAAATCCCATTTTAAAGTTATAAAATACCTATTTTTTGGATTTTTATGATTTCTCTTTTGTTTTCTTGTTAATAAAGATATAATATTTTATTTATAATAATTATATATATTATCAGGAAAATTTTTATTGATTTAAAATTTTTGAAATAAAAAAGATAAAAATAAATAAATATAAAATACTTGTCATATTGATCTGTATAGAAAATACATGTTTTTTGTTTCTTTTTTATTTTACATTTTTTTGTTAGTTTTAGAAGAAAATAAAATATAAAATTAACAAAAAAAGTTTAAAAGCAAAAAAGAGCAAAAATGGACTCTATACAAAAGAAAGAAAATGTCTTAAAAGTGGTATAAATGAGTCTCATAGCATCGTAAATATAATTAAAATACTTAATATATAGATAAATATATCAATAAATGTACATCCAAAAAGTAACATACAACAAATAAATAAATAAACAAATAAATAAATAAGATATTAAAATACTAAATAAAATAACAAATAATTTGCATGTTTTGAGTTTTATTTAATTAAATAATTTATTATTTTATTTTAAATTTTCTTTCCTTTTTGTTTTCTACTTTATTTTCTTATGTCCCACGTGGATTATGAATCCAGATTCATCATCTCAATATATTGATCATAGCAAAATCTCTGAGTGAAATCTCAAATAAATATCCAAAAAATCAGTAAATCAACAAAATTACTCTTGTAGATAAAATACACTAATTATCATATAGTAGATTGTACGAAATAAATTAACAAGAAAAGACCACAAAATAAAGGAGTCTTTCACCTATAAATAGTCTAGAAATTTATGCTTTTTTAATAATTTCATTTCAACTCCTTTTTGACTAATTCTTTCTCTAACTTTTTTATAAAAATGTATATAAAAATATAAAAATATAAAATAAATTTCACCTCAAAAAATACTCGTAGATCCCATAAAGAAAAAGTTGTAAAGTCCAACTTCTCAGCCAAATTCCTACTCCGTATGAATTCCAAATTCTTACTTTTAAAGTTTAAGTTAGAAAATTATCTATCCAATAGAAGTGGTTTCACTAAAATCGGAGCTCGTTTGTAAAATATCGGTTTTGGGACCTAGGTGTACATTGCATATAATGTAAATATTCATTCTTTCTTCATTTTTTACTTTTTTTAATTACTAAAAAATCTAGAAAAAATTGTTATGTTGAATTTTATTTCTAAAATTTTATTATATTTTTCTATTATAAATATCTCTTATTAAAAATACAAAAAAATAAAATTAATAAAGTAAAAATGTACATGTTGTTCGTCTTCTTTTGTAAATTCTCCACTATTTTTCTTCTCTATAGTTGTTGTATTTTAGTAGCCTACTTTATCTTGTTATTTATTTTTTATTTAATTTCTATTCTCTACAACAACCACCCATTCAACTCCATTATTCCACCATTTTTTATAACTTATGATTTAACTCCACCATTTTATTAACCTCCCATCCACCACTTTCATAACTTCTATTTTTTTCTCTTTATATACATCTCATCCTCCTCATTTTGTACTTCATCCATCTTTATGTGAGAAGAGCCTAGTTTCCATAGTTGAATCAATGACAGCGACGCAACCACGGTCGAGCGACGACAGCCCTCTCTCCGATGAGATCCGTTAGCTTCTTGGCCAACATCGCAACCTCATCCGTACGCTGCTCGAGCTAATCGCTCGCCGACAATTTGAGCGAGGATCGTTCTTATCGTGAGCACAACATAGGCGCCTGCGTCCATCGTAGGTAAATTCTCTTTTTATCGTTCGGCATCGTTTATATTTTCGTATTTTTTTATCACAACACATTCACCCAGCCCTACTCCTTCATTTGTTCTATTTCATCATATTACCGCCATCACCACATTTTTAATTTATTTACACTCCCTATTTAACAAAAAATCAAAAAAATAAATCAAAAAATTTGCATCACAACAGTAAAAAGTTTTTAAAAAAATAAAAAAAACAAAGGGTGCAGTCACCAATGTCGCTGCACCCCCTGCACCCGCACCACCGCCACCACCCCTCCCACCCCCCCCCCCCGTCCATGGCCGGCGGTGTCGCCGGCCAACCGTCACGCCGCACCCACCTGCGGAACTCTATAGATGGGCTGCATCCACTGCGGCCACCTCCAGGCCCCGATGCCCACACGCCAGCCCCCCCCCCCCCCGCCCGTACCTCCACCGCGCATGACCATGGCCACCCTCCTCGTCGTTGTCTCCTCCATTCTCACCTCTACGTCGTCGCTCACCTCCGACGTGGTCGCGCTAGAGCCCGCTTCGTCCTCTGCCATGGTGCCGCCTAGCCACACCCTATGTGCCCAAGCGGCTGTTGAAGAAGAAGGTAAATTTTTAAATTTTGTAAAAATTTCATTATTTATATTTTATGTTGCTATTGTTGCAAATTAGTCTATGTACTTATTTTGTTCTATTTAAATTTTAATTTCTGATTTTGCACAGATACCCTTATATTCTCTTATTAATTTGGGACATCGTTTTAGCATCATTTATTTGAATGAAAAATGTCACAATGTGAGAGACTAATTCTTATTTATCATTTTTCATATTTATTTGGATTTTATGAGATCTTATAAATAATTAAAATAGTTCAAGTGAAATTCTGTATATTTTACCCAATCTAAGATATTAAATTCATATCTCACTCACAATCACTCCAAAAATTCAATAAAAATTAAAAATGATGATTTGAATGGTACTTTAATTAATGTCCAAATTTCATTATAATTGGAGTTGTTTTGTACCATAAATAATATTTAGAGTGATTTTTTTAATTGATTTTAAATTAAATCTACACATAATATTTTTGCAAAATATCAACTTTCCTGGATTGCTCTTATAAATACCTTTTTGAGAAAATTTGCATTCTTGATAGTTTGATAATGTGGATTTATTAGGAATTAATTACTTGCAGTTACTCTGTTTTCATAAAAAACCATAAAAAATTCATATTTTGTCAGAAAAATCCAAAAAATTATTATAGCATCCTTGCATCATGTTTTATTTCCAGTAAATTTTTCATAATTTTTGCATTATATTTTTGTGAAAATTTGTGAAAAAATCCATAATAAAGTGTTTATTTTTCATTGTTGCATTTTAACCCATAAAATTCCAAAAAATGTGTCTTGCATTTATCTCTGGATTATGATTTAAAAAAATATAATTTGGCTAAATTGGACTAATTTCATATTAAAAATAATTTGGCTAAGCTGTGTATTTTCTTATTATCTTAATTCACCGACACATTGCATTTACATTCATTTTGCATTAAAAATACAAAAAAATCTCATTGGAAACCTAGACCTAAATTTTTGAATTGATCCGAAATTGTTCCTTTGCCTCCCTGTGTTCGACCCCGAACTTGCGTAGGATATAAATTAAAGCTAAGCGTTCTTCACGGAGATCCTTCTCTCGGTTCTGACTAATTCCAAAGTACACATATTACAACGAGGACAAATTACACCACGTACTCAATGATACGTCAGAGGACCAATGAGGAGTGGGTCAGAGTTGACTTTGGGCAACTCTCTGTCCCTCGTAGGTCTGCGTTTGACAAACCTATTACCTTGACTTCCTTAATTTTTCCCATTAGATTCTTTCATTTTTTTGAGTCGATTTCTTCGTGACTTTTGACCCTCGATCCATGGTCTTTAACACCAGCTTCACTCCTCGATCGATGGGTCTCTCAATCAGGCATTCTTCTGAATCCAAAAGCCTCATGTACATATATCATCCATCCTCTTCCATTTTAATCCCCTTTTTCCCTCAAAATCCTTGACTCCTCGTGTGTTCTAGCTTCCTATTGATAGCAAGAGGATCGTCGGAATTGTTGGCATAGAGGAAGAGGCGTAGAGGCAGAGATCCGAGCATGCTGGTCACCACCAGGTGGAGCTCCGATTGGCTCCTTCTCCAGAGAAGTTGAGCCATAGCTAACTCTCTATTTCCATTCCTAGGACCTAGGTTAGCGTAACTTAACTTTTCTTTCAGCCATTTTTATTATATCTTTGGCTAAATCTATCATTCATAGTTCATCAAAGCTTTTCTCCAGCCATCGTTTCATCATGACTCGGTCGTAGTCCAACCTACATCTCCCCTTCAGTTCATTCTCCTTTGCTTCAGCTACGCCCCAGTCTCCTTCATCCCCCTTGATATCCCCCAGATCAAACGATCAGGTCCTTTATCTTTGCTACTCGCTGGAGGCCCTCTGTCGCGCTTCATCTACATTTATTCCCACACAGATCTGAGCTCCCAACCCTCTATTTTTTAGGCACAACTAACCCTGCAGGTTTCGGGCTCTGAAGATCCCATCTAGGTCGATTTTGTCAAAGTCAGAGGTCCCTACTGCCCTGCACCTTCCCTGACCTCCAAAGCTCCGTCACATAGCTTTGGACCTCTTCTAAACCCTTCAATAGCTTTATGATGCCTTCAACATCTTTTTGCAGCGCCTAGACCACCAGAAGAGGGAGCCATACCCGATCGAAGCTCGAAGGGAGTTGTGTTATTCCATGTTCTTCCAAGGGGTCCACAGTCGTCTGATCAAGAGTCTTCTCCGAGTCCTACAACAGCTTCCGGATCAATCGTTTTACAACCGTCAGATCTCTAGTCGAGATCTAATCTGAGCCATCCAACGTCGAAGCGTCATCCGTCGTTCGTGGGCCAACACTTGTATTAGTGGACTCCATCCACTCGTCCGCTTGCACCTTAGTGGGGGTAATTTTGCAACCTACCCTTACTTTTGTATTTTCTATTTAGTCTAGAAAGTTCAAGTTGTAGCGTAAAAACTTTTGTATTAATTGCAAGTAGACCCTTGTGCTTGTTTTATTTGCATCCAGGTCCCTCACTATATCACCTCACGTGCTTGTACACCTGAGGGGGTGGGATTTTGTAGGGGTCCCCTCAAGGGTTTTGTTATTATTCAGTCCAAAAACTTAGAATTATGTAAAAACCTTTTGGTTAAATTGCATATATGCCTGAACATTTTTGAAAATTACATTTATAACCCTACTAATATTGTATGAATTAACTATTTGTGGAATTGTGTGTAGAGGCACCTAGACTTCTATTTTTGATTTTGTAATGTATTTTTACTAAATTATAATTGCATTCAGGTTCATGCTATTATTGGAATTTTTTTTCTTGTATTTCATGCATTAAAAATAGCATATTGCATCAAAACTTGCAGAAAAAATTTTATGTGTCTATTACGATATAAAATCACATGTATTTTTTGCAAGGTCATTTAAAGTATTTTCCTGTTTTTAGACATTCAAAAATATTGCATGTATTCCATGTTTGGAATAAAAAACAAATAAAAACTAGAAAAATGTTTTGAAAAATCCAAAAAAAAGTTATAATATCTATATTATTGTATTTTTAGAGTACAAATCAAATATCACTAAAAATTTCAAAAGAGAATTATTAAAAATTTAAAAACCTTAAAAATATTTAAAAACTATAAAAAAGTTATTACAAAGTTCAAAAAGTGTATTTTTTCTATTTTTGTATTTTATTTATCTTATATATTATCTATTAAAATAGTTTTGGAAAATCTTGAGTTTTTTAGATATTTTTAAATCCAAAACAATTCGACTATATATTATTGTACACTGTTTTACCATTTTAAATCAATTAAAAATATAAAAAATCGAAAAAATTCTGAGAAAAATACTGACAAAATATAAAAAAGGGAAAACATATGTTTTCTCAATTTTGAGTATTTATAGCTATATTTAAATATATATATACACACTATATTTCATTTATAGCTATATTTACTTATTTTATTATTATTAAAAAATACCATGTCCATTTTAAAAACCCCTTAAAAAATAAAAATAATCTTACTTAGTACATTTTCTAATTTTCTATATCTTTATATATGTATATTCTATATGTCTATTATATAGTATATATCTTATATATATTATTTATATTAAAAACATAAAAAAATTAAAAAAAATAAAAATTATAATATTAAAAATAAAACAAAAGTATAAATTAAAAAGTCAAAAAAATAAAACCCATAAAAAATCAAAAAATCCTATAAAAATACAAAAACAATTATTGTTTTCTTAGTCAATTTTTGTGATCTACTCCAATTGATTCTTAGTGGTTCGACCCCTACACTTGCATACAATACATATCATTACGTAGGGTATCTATTCCAATTGTTCCTTAGTGGTTTGACCCCTACACTTGCATACAATACATATCATTACGTAGGGTATAATAAA
Organism: Ottelia alismoides; assembly: GCA_037367405.1. Lineage (NCBI taxonomy): Eukaryota > Viridiplantae > Streptophyta > Magnoliopsida > Alismatales > Hydrocharitaceae > Ottelia > Ottelia alismoides. The sequence goes on along the minus strand of JAZKJV010011808.1, from coordinate 490,241 downwards.
TTTTAGCTCACTATTATTCATTGATTGAAGATTGTGTGGGTTAATTGTTGATAGCACATTGATTGAGGATATATAAGTGTCGAGAGAGTGGTCGACACAGCGATTGCTAGACCCGACATGTCGGGCACCGCAGACCTTCCAAGACTGGACATTAGGATCCCTCCTCATGTGTGTGTTCATCAATACCTTATTTGCATCGTGATGGAAATTCCTCATTCCGCGTATAATTTTTTGAAGACAAAAATACATATATAATATATAATATATATTGTGTATCGAACTTTTAACGAATTGAATCTGAGCGAACATATCATTTCAAGGTTTGGTTCGTCTAAATAACGATCCCAAACCCATATCAAGGTTTAGCTCATTTATTTTCGACCGAATATGAATCGAAGTGTTAAGGAATCAAACCTGACTGAATATTGAACTTGAGATTTTTCTGACACTTCTAGTTGTCGCGGTCCTGAAAATGATTGTGTGGATGTTTAGGTGGTGATAATGTCAGGTTGAGGAGTAGTGTTTTCATTTATCTCCTATTCTCTCAACCAAATCCACCATCGGATGTTGTACTCGAGCCAATAATATTCTAGTCAATTTAATTTGTGATCGTTCTATGAATATGTGTCTAAATACCAATGAAATGCTCGCATATTACTCCTTGCATCTCGAGATCGTGCCATTCTTAATATGGTTGCTTTTATTGGTAATGACGGGATCAACGTATTGTTTTTACTGTTAAATCGAAATCCAAATATGAACTAAAGGATTATTTAAAAAGATAACATATCTGAGAGTGGCTTACTATTTTCATCTTCAAGGCAGAGATAGAATTAAGTGCATCCTAAACGGGAGGTCTTTAGACTATTTTGTTTATTTCATTCACTCACTCTTTGTAAAAGAAACATTTTTAAAGAGACCAACATGAAAGTAAAATTTAAGAAATATCCAATTACCAGAGTTTCTTATCTCAACATTCAAGTTGGTCTTACATCGGTAGAAAACCTACAATCTTGAGTGAAGCACTCATTCTGACACTTTGTTGAGGTACTTAGTCTCTAATCCTCTGCATGCGAGAATAACATGATTAATAGGATACAGCGGTATATTAAATGTTCAGTAATATACATTTCCCTTTGTGTACTTTTATTTAGTAAGGTCCGATAATTTTGAAGGTTCAAAGCTTCTCCATGGGATTCGATCATGGATTTTTAAGATGTAGGCACACTGCATTTCACCATACCATTCATTGTACATTTAGTGCATATATTCTTTGTAAACTCAACCACAATAACATATTGTGGCCTTTGTCGTGTCCAACTGTGTACTCCAGCCGTACATCTGTTGCAATTAACCGATAAAAATACATTATCCTATTGAAATGGACTCTATAGGAATATATGTTATAAGGGAAGAGAACATGCGATGATTAATGGGTAACTATCTTGTTTGATATCAGAGGGGATAATCAAACATCGATCGTCTCTATTTATGACCAGAGGGAACATTGATCGAAATTTGTCCCTTCCCAGTGCATGGTTAGCCAGGAACGTACACGAGGACAACCAACCCATTCAATAAGTAGAGGGGAACTAGAGGCAAGAGTGACCTTCCCATCTTTAATATGGGATGAGATGGTCATGTACTACTGCCCCCTCTAGTCCACTAGCAGCCTTGAGGAGGATAAGAGGCTCACAGCTAGAGGAGGGTTTTTGTAATATCCCTACCCAAAGTTAAGCTGGATCCGACCCAAAGGTTCTTGTGCAGAACTTTAATCTCCATGAATAGTTTCATTTAGACAAAACCAGCCATACAATGATAGTACAACCAATACAATCTGTCCAACAGCAACCAATTATAAAATAATTGATGTCTATACAAAACATGAAATAAAAACAAGTTATAATAAAATCTTACATGATATGTGAGGCCAAATTCAACAGCTCTTGCCACAATAAACAATTTCTTTTCTCATGTACTATAACATTCTTTAAGATGGGTCATAAAATTTGAGTGAGCTAAAGTTAGCTAGTAAAGCAAATTTACAAGTTATATCAATGTCAATTGTGTTGATAGCAAGCAACTCAATGAAAATCATTTTCGAAATTTGTTAAAAGTCATGTAATCATCATGCATACATATGTATGGTTTTAATTCATTTTTAAATGTAGTTATCAAAGCATAAGCAACATGATGTAACATATAAGATAATATGACTTTGTCCACTAGCATAATAATCAGTTATCAATGAGATCATTTAGTGAAAGTATGAAGCAACACATCACTAAAAAATTGGTGATAAAGCAAACAAGTATAATTCGTAAGTGTGAAATAGAAAGGATAGTAGTTATACTCACTCTTTTTATTTTTTTGTCAAGTTATTAATCATACTTTGACCATTTAGTATGAAGAAGAGGAATACGTCCATGTTATTATAACAACTCCAAACCTAATTGCATTCTTCTCTTGTTCACTACATGTGATTGAGTAGCTACTCGGAACTTAATGACATAGTAAAGCCATACACATATGGTCCTAAGGTATTGATGCTCACTTCAAAGCTACACACTGTGACAAAAGACACAAACCTTATCACACAAAAAGGCAACACATGTTTGTGTGTGTCATTAGGCAACCCCTAGTGCGACCTAATATTGTTTCATTCCCCCATTGCAAGTTCAAGTTGTGACATCACTCAATCTACCCAAAGCCTGTTACATTCATGGCTCCAGTGGATTATTATATGTATATTAGTCCAAGTGCTTAAGAGATTTATCCCAACTTAATTGCACGCTACTTAATGATTCTCATTAGTTACCTAGTATCAAATACAATGGAAGATTAGCCCATAATGTGAAGAACCTAAGTTCTACATGATGGGGCTCTGAGTTATCTAGATAACTAATAGGCAAGGGTTCTCCGTGCACTGGTATCTTAGTACAATTAAGATCTCGCATCTACTTCTAAATTGTATTTGAGTGATTGCATTTGAGTGCAAGATATTAAAAAAACGTACAACATCCAAGTGATGCTTAAGGCATCTTTGAGCATGAGAAAACATCTCCAACCTTTTACAAAGTATCTCAAATCAAAAAGGAAATCCGCCTAGTTGTGCATATTACATGAGTTTGTAGGTACATCTTACTTAAACATAAAAATTAGAAACATGTATCTTATTCTCAATGAGATTACAAGCTAATAACTATTAGTATGCTATAAAGGGATGTTTAGACTTTCACATCGTGAAAATAAAGGATAAAATAAATCGAATTCGATAAATAAGAGGCTCATCGTATGAGCAATATAGCAATCATTGTATAAAAAATTGATTGCAACACAAAATGACATTGATATGAAAACTATTTTTGCATCCACAAACTACATGAATTATACCTTTGATGCAATTATGCTCAGGAGAAAAGAGTTAGTCATCTTTATCTATCTTATTTTAAGGATAAGAAAATCTCATCTAATGGTTCATTTGCGTAAAAATACAAGCGATCTTTTAAGTACATCATACGATTATATATGTATTACAATAAAGAAATAAAGAAGGAGGATTTCCACCGCAAAAAGGAAGGAAAAAGATATTTAAAGGAAGATATCTCATAACTCAAGTTTGATCTTACATTTGCTTGCATTCGTGGACACAACGATGAATCGTGGTCTTCTCGCAAACTTGAGAGACTATTCTCTCCATCAATTTGTCCACCAAAAGTGATCTAAATATATCATTTTCCTTCGGATTTCATCTCACAAAATTAACTTTTTCTTCTCGAGCATGAAGCATGAAGAGGAGGGAAGATCCTCTCTCTCATTCGAACATATATGGGTAGAGGAAGAGGATATGGTGGACGGCCATGGTTGTGGGGTGGAGATATATAGGAACCAACCGCTTAAGAGTTGTAGAAGGTACAGACTCTCTTTGTTCTCTCCTTTTGGAATTAGACTGTGAGACAAACGGATTGAATAAATGAGAAATGGGGCAAAGCCCTTCCAGAGAAGTGTTCATTTTTTAACTCCGTCAGCCCTGAGGAATTCGCCCTCTTGCTCGTAGATAATCTATGGACCTATAGTTGGATGAATACATAGAGTTAGAGAAGATCAATACTCTTTTCTTTTTATTCAATTCTTAGTAAAACTTAGTCTTTGATAATTGTGGATTTTTTTTCTTAATAATTTTAGTCCAAGATAAAATATAAATCCAATCTACATTTATTTAATGAAGAATGTGAATCATATTCACATCAATGTTAATTTATGTATATTGGTAAAGCTCCCTGTAACGTCCAAACCCAAAAAAATAGTCTCATATCGAAACTCACGAAACGTGAGAGTGAGTTATAAGTGGTAGCATTACTACTTGACAACTTGAACTTAAACATTTGGGTGATTGTCAGCGAGTCCATTCGGGCTCGAATTCAATAAGTTGTCAGGGTCAATTTTACTTGATAACTGACCGAAGACGTAAGCCTGAGATGTTACAAATAGTATCAGAGTCAATTCCCTTTGATGGTGGAAAGGGCTACCCAAGAGGTGGCCACCCCTACAAAGAGATAGGAGGCTACTCAAAGCATGCACCTGCCACTATAACTAGGAATAAGTGATGGGCATGCTACAACGAGGATGTTATGGGTATAAGTGGGTGAGGTTGTAATGCCTCAACCCTTAAAAATAGTCCCACATCGAAAATTTACAATATAACTTGAACTTAAACATTTTGAGGTAGTTGTAAACGGCTCCATTTGGGCATGAATCCAACAAATTATCAAGTCCAATTTTTCTCGATAACAGACTGAGGACCAAAGCGTGAGATGCTAGACTCCCTCACTCCATTCTCAAACTGAAGTTGAGTCCCCTCCCGCTCATCCTGAGCAACCAGACCCTTCGTTTGCACTAAATGCCAGCACTTTTTATGGTGATCAAGGTATACTATCAGGTAGAAAAAGTTCTGAAGCAAATTCTCGATCTTTTTATTCACATGTGAATGAAATACTCTATGCCTTTGAAGATAGACAACAAAAGGTCACCAACTACTTCTACCCCTGTGGTTACACAAGCTCTCCAAAATGCCACAAATCCGATTATATGTTATTCTTTCACTTTGACCCCTCAAATCCATGTCAGTTTTATTTAGTTTTATTTGTCGTAGTTCCTATTGCAGTCTTTTCATTTTAAAGCCCGGTCACTAATGACGGCATACAGTGCTTTATGCTACTTTCTTTGAAGTATATTCTTCCAATTATATTTGTCTTAGGGTTTTTATCAGTTATGTCTCTATGAGATAACATAATTTCGGTTATACTCCTTTCTTTTTAGAAATATCAGTTGTATTCCCGACTTCTTGTTGTTCTATCACTTGTACTCCTCGAGTTAGTTGTTGTTCATCTTCGATGTAAACAAACGTTAATTTTGAGGAAACAATGGGAATTAGTTTTAAAAAAATGGACTGAAATGTTTAGTCCCTTCTTCTTCTTCTTCTTCTTTCTCATCCCTCATCCTCTTCCTCTTCATCCCCCTTCTCTTCCTCCTCCCAGTCTTCTGCTCCTCCACCGGCTCCTCCCAACCGCGTCGAGCTCATCCCTCCGCTCTGAGCTCCTCTGTAAAAGCACGCATCTCAAGAGATATGTGGTGGTCGCTACAGCAATCCACACTATGGAAAAGTATTCCATTTTATGGAAAGTATAATTCAGTTGTGTGAATAAGATTTCTGGGCATTAGTGGACGATGTAATTAAGGAATAAAATAACCATTCAACGCATGTATGCCTAACGAAGACCTTCCCTTGCACCTGCACCTCCCCCTCTACGTTCGAGCTCCTCCCGCCGCCCCTCCTCTCCTCCTCCCAAAGATCCTCTCATCGCCCACGGACCTCCCCCTCCGCCCCCCAAGTCTTCCCCTGCCTTGCAGGCTACCTTCGCCCCGAGGTCTCGTCGTCGACATGCTGTTGTTGATGGTGAACGACGGAGGAGAAGGGAATGGAAGAGGAGGAAGGGTTGGAGGGTGAGGAGGGAGGAAGAGTGAGAGGGGGATGTGGTTTTTTTATATACCCCTCTTAACTATACCATAGTTTGAGAAAATCATTGTTAAGTTCAAATTATTGATGGCTAAAGTAACGGAAGGGCACAAGTGATAGAATGGCAAGAAGCCGATGGCACAACTGATATTCCCAAAAAGAGAGAGTCACAACTAAAATTGCAATATCTCAAAGGGACACAACTGATAAAAACCCTTGTCTTATTTTATCCATCATTTTTCTTAGTTATGGAAAAAGAGGAGGGGATTTTTATACTTTTCGTTATATCTTTGAACCCAGCCAGAGTGTGCGGAATTTGGGAGAGATAATAATAGAGATATTATCGTCATATTTAGTTGATTGTAAGATGTGTTTTATCATTATCAAACAGGAAATTTTGTTGGAAAACTTGTTTTGATAAGTGAGCAAAATTTGATTAAACTAAAGATGATTGTTTTATTTTTTTTGAACTTACACTTATTGCAGATATGACAATTGTATCAGGCAGTTCATAGCAAAGTATCTCAAGGTGCCTACCAAGGATAACGTAATGACCAAAATTGTCAAGATTTATTTGTCCAATGTTACATCGTGAAGGAACTCGTAGAAGCTGCCAAAGAAATTATCTTTATTTATTTCCATAACAAGTCAATTTGTAATAATTTAGTATAAGGACTAAATGTGTAAAAAACTTTCATGCATAAAGAACTCACCAAGCACGTTGTATGTCTATCGCACTACTACTTGCACTGTTACAGACAATAGCTCGATGTCCATAAGTTTCTTATATTGTTGCATTGGTACATCACATCTGTGCACCGGTGAACAGTCTTTGATGCATCCATACATCTTCATGCACACCAGTACACTTTTGAATGTTGGTTGAACTTAATCATTTCAAAGAGTTCATTATACATGACGACAGCAGTTGCGCATGCACTGTAGAGGCCGAACGGACGGCACATCCTCTTGTGGATGTTAAGAGGGTTGATTTCAGCAATCCAACGGTTGGCGTCAACATGGCTTGGATAAATAATTATTGTGGTTGAACGTGAAACAAAATAACATATAGTTTTGACAACTAGATGGGCTATAGGCCCATATGCCTTTGGTTGTATATATTTATAGAGAGAGAGAAGATTGATCCTATGAGAGCATGAAAGTAATGATTCTTGACCACTAGATTATGCCATCTCTCTCCTGATTGATTGGAGGAGGAGAGAGATGTGCAGAATCTAGTGGTTCAGATTCACTGCTCTCATACTCTCATGATTTTGACTATCATAGGATCAGCGCTCTCTCTCTCTCTCTCTCTCTATATATATATATATATATGGGATAATTACAACCATGACCCTGAGTAATTCCTCAATCTCAATCATAACCCTGCATAATCACGAATTACATGGGAAACCCTGAATAGTTACTCCGTCTCACACCCATAACCCTCTGTTAGTTTACTAGGTTAACTTAACTATATGAATGAGTTAATCTAACTCACCTTCCATCCAACGGTTAGGAAATAATTAAAAAAATATCCCTCTCCCTCCACCCTTCCCTCCCCCTCTGTCCACATCAACCTCCCCACTCCGACCTCCTCCCCTTCCCCCATCGTCGGCGCAGGTGCGGCGCACCGCCGCTCCTCTGTTTCCTCTCTCAAGCCACAGCGGATATGCGGTCTAGGTGAAGACTCCTCCGTGCACGTGGAGACCACCGGTATCCTGTCCACATCCCTGACATTGAAGCCCCAGAGGAGGAGCTCAGTGTGGGGGGCTCGGTTATGCAGGGAAGAGGAGGGTCAGGGCTTCGATAGGGGAGGAGGAGGAGCTCAGTGCAGGCCCGGGGGAGGGAGGGTTTCGACACAGGGAGGAGGCACGGTCAGGTCTTCGATGCAAGGGAGGAGCTCGACGGGGGTGGCTGGAGGAGGGAGGGGAGGAGGGAGGCTGGGGGGGGGGGGGGGGGGCTGCGACAGGGGGAAGGGGAGGGGCTTCAATGGGGGAGGGTTGAACGGGGGAAGGGAACTTTCCAGGGGTGTTTGGGGAAGGATTGCGACAGGGGGAAGGGGGCTTCCAGGCGGGGTAGAGGTGGGTGGCGACGGGGGAAGGCTTTCCAGGCAGGAGCAGGGGGAGGGGCAGGAGGGCTACGACAGGGGGGAAGGGGGCTTCCAGGCGGCACCAGGGAAGGGCTACAACAGGAAGTGGCCTCTTGCCAGGAATGGGCGGTGGGGGAAGAGGGCTCCCAGGCAGGGGCTGTGGCGGGAGGGATTCGGCAGTCGTTGATGCGGCGGCGAAGCTTGGCCCAAGATGGAGGTCGGCGAAAATCTGCAAGCAGATTGCGATGGCGATGCTGCTGGGGTTCGCGACGGCGTCGTGGTCGGTGGTTGCTGGTCGTGATGGCATGGTGCATCAAGGAGAGAAAAAGAGATATAGGGCATGATTTGTAAATTCGATAGAGTATTAGGGGTAATTTTGACTTTTTCTAACGGAAACCGTCAACTATAACGGTCATCTGAAACGGACCATAACACAGGGTCATGTCATGTAAAAGTTAAGCATTACTCGGGGTTTCTCGTGTAATTCGTGATTATGCAAGATTATGATTGAGATTGAGGAATTACTCAGGGTTATGGGTGTAATTATCCATATATATATATAAGTAAATAGTTATTTGATTAACTGTTTTATGCTCACGATTGGTTTAGGATTTTCTTTCTTCTATTTAATGTGAAATATGCAAAAGATAGATGAGATAAATATGCACAAGAATGGGATGCAAAATCATAAAATAATCACAAATTTTTCTCAATTTTGAGCATCTTGACATGATGAGTTGGTCATTATGTCACACCCTTATCCTAAAATCTTGCTCGACTCAAGAAGGATTATTAGTGGCAAAGAAAAGAAGAAAAGGAACGGAGAAGGAATAAGGAGTATTTGCATAGGGCAAGCTTGGACAAACCAAGGTACCTAGAGATTCTCAAAATCTAAGGCATCCGTTCTCCCTAACTTCGGGCTTATTATTATTTCACCTACATCTGTTGGCGGAAAAATGAGAGCATATTGTAGAGAACATGGATTTCTTTGATTTGATTATATACCAATTTGATCTATTGCTGTCTCTTTTTTACAAAGCATAATCCCATGCTGACCTCTTTTAAAATGATAGTATCATTGGTATGTTACTAGAGTAGGGCATTGGACCATGTCGAGACAGGCCCGCTATGACTCAAGACGAGCCTATTTAAGACAGTAGGCTTACGGACCGAGCCTGGGCCACATCTTTTAAAAAAAATCCCGCACAAGCCGAACCCCTGCCTATGAGTACTTGGGATGAGCATGTGTCGGGCCGGCATGAATTAGCTCATTTTTTTCATTTTCACTTGAACCCGCTCTGTACTTTAAAGATACAGTTATGCATACATATAATCAGCATGCATGTAAAAGGCATATGACTCCTAAGTATACATACATTACAGTGCCGTCCTTGACATTTCATAGGCCCTAGGCAAAAGAATAAAAAGAGGCCCTTAAAAATTTTTCAATAAGAGCAAATTGTCCCTAGTGTATTTGCCATCAAGTATAAAATAAAACATTCTATTTTTGCAGAATAATCAACCCTTATATAATTCTATTAAAATTTTGACTTTAGCATTGAGTTGTTCACCGAAAATTTGAATTTATAGTAGAAATGAAAACAAATATGAATAAAATTTTTCAATAAGAGCAAATTGTCCCTAGTGTATTTGCCATCAAGTATAAAATAAAACATTCTATTTTTGCGGAACAATCAACCCTAATATTATCCCATTAAATTTTTGACTTTAGCATTGAGTTGTTCACCGAAAATTTGAATTTATAGTAGGAATGAAAACGGATATGAATATATTTGAATATCTGCTTAGCGTATTCCAAAAATTACCAGATCGATATAAGTATCCGACTACTAATCGAATATGGATATGGATTGTAAAATTTTTCCAAATACGTATGCAGATATGGTAATGGCTTAATATCTGGATCTAGATCCGGGTTATCCAAGTACAACATTTAATATAGGTTTATATATCAGTTAATGTAATATATGCCACAACACTATGCTATTATTAGCATTGTATATTATATAATATAATATATTAATGGTATCAATAAACTTCTGTTTGTTTGGGAATGGGCACTAACAGAAGTTACGAAACCCTATCCCCTTTTGTTTCCGATCAAGAACACATGTTACTTCGATGCTACCTCTTGTCATGATGCAACTTATTTATTTTTCATTATCATTTTTTTAAAATCATTTTGAACTTTGATAGAAATTCAATTCGTATTTGTATGTGGTCTTTGATCTATCCGTATTCGGATTCTATGTTTATTGGATCCATATTTGGATTCAATCTTTATTTGATTCATATTCGGATTGGCTCTTTATTCGATCTACATTCGGGTCCGCTCTTTATTTGATTCGTACTCAGATTCGAATTAGTATCAATATTTTTAAGGATATGATTTCCTTAATGCATATCCAAATCATATCCGTATCGGTATTCAATAGAGATAAAATGGATATGGATATAGAAATAGGCATATCTAATCTGTATCTTATCTATTTTCATCCCTAATTTATAGGGACTTATTTTTCTGTAAGTTGTTTCACCGACAAATTCTATTTTATTCCTAATCTAAAAATCAGATTACATGCAAACTTGGGCCCCTAAAATTAAGGGGCCCTGGGCAATTGCACTTCAAAACAATGCCCAGGGCCGGCCATGCATACATACCAAAGAAGACGTGATGTCAGTTACAGATGCCTATGTTTGTCGTAATTTGGTACAACTGCTCTTCAACATCAACACTTGTAGCACTGTGAAGGATAAAATAGATATGTTCAGCAAAAAATAATTTGTTTTATTTGTACTGGGGAAAATCAATAGTTGACTCTGCTGGCATACTTTGTACATTCGTCAATAATGAAAAATTTTGGTTGATGGAAGAAAGTTAGCCTGAAAAATAGGGTTCGCTTATGAAGTTCCATCTTAGAGAGAAATAACTATCATGGAGCTTATTAACTTGCAACAGTAGAATCTGAACATTCTGCTCACCATTCAGAGCCTTTGTAGTTCTCCAAGGGATAAGATGCTTTCCCAGTTCAGTTTGGCATGGAAGAAACTTTATCCTTCTCAAGAAGATAAACCAATCTAACATCCTCAAGGTCGAGGACGGACCAAAGCCGAGCATCCAGTGACAGGGCGGGAATTGGGTTACTACCTAGAATAAATAAGAAGGAAGGAGGTGGTCGAGTACTTGGTGGGAGGCGGGTGGCGGAGGTAGGATGGTGGTGAACACAAAGGAAGGGGTCAAGGTCAGAGTTCAGGGCGTCAGGGTCGAGGCAGGCGTAGATCGAAAGGATATGGCTTTAAGGTTTGCTACATTCAATTCGAAGTGGGGTTCGGACTTGCTTGAAATAAGCCAGGTCGGGCTGACGCACGGGCTTGGATTCGGGTCTAACCCGGGCTTGTGGGCAGGCCGACCCACAGGCTTCGGAATCGGACACATTGGAGCCCAAACCCGACCCGATTTGAGACATGCATCGAAATAATGGCACGAACCCGCCCGCTTAATTCTCAGGTTTCGGCCTCGATTGGACTTTAACGGGCCGGGCATAGAGTTGATGTCCACTACTTGGCTAATCTGGTTGAGGTGGGTTTAATTGATAGAACAGTGGTACGCATTATGGAAGTCAAAGGAAAGTGCAGACTTCTAAACTACTACAATATCAAATAATGCTAGATTGCTTACTTTAACCTATTCTTGTAGAACACCAGTATCTAAGTTGCTGACCGATTTGGTTAGCTTCTTAAAAAGACAGCTATATGGCTCAGATTTGCAACAAGGTCAAAGGACAATACAAATAGAAATGCACATGAGATGATGAATGCAATGATCACAAAATAAATACCATAAAATGAAAAGAAAACCTTAGGATGTATACAACAAAGAGAGATGGAAATCCATGACATTAAGTGATCAAAGTTTGGATTTTAGTTGTGCCTCCTTGATAATGGTACCATTTTGATGACGGGTGATCAGCTTAAGGTGACATAGGTCTATTGTAGTATCTTAGAAGATCTGGTCATCAGACAAATGTTTATAGTGTTCTTGATTTTTTTTTGCTTGGTTAGGGTCCAAGATCAAGCTTATGGAGGCAATTATAAAACTAGAAAATGGAAATTCAAGTAGAGTTTTGTTATTACTATTATTATTATTATATTTAATTGAAGTTAAAAACTAATATTAGTTTGAAAACAGTAGTATGCAACTGATTCATACATGTAAGAAAATATTAAAAAAACAATCAGAAAATCTTTGTGTGTTTTCAAAAATAATATGATATAAGGTAAAAATGGAGATTATGTGAAAACAAATAGTCACAAGATTATATATATATATATGATTTTTATCCAATGGGCCCTATGCCCAGATGAAATGAACCCGATAACTCCAGTAATAAAAATACAAACTCCAGTAGGTCTACTCCATCTCCAGTAATAGAAATACAAGCTCCAGTAACTAATATATATCCATGCTTCAATAATATATATCGAAGCTTCAGTAAGTGGTATTATAGCTCTAGTAACTTATATAAAGTTACAAGTAATTGTGATCCAAAGTTACTGATTAAATTACTTCATTTACTTACATGTGATTCAAAGTTACTTATGATAATACGAAAGTTATTGGTGCATTTAGTATTACTGAGTTTAGTTACTAATGGCAGTGCAAAAGTTACTGGAGTTACTGATCGTCAGATTAAGATCAAACGGCTGCGATTAATGACTCATCTCATCTCTATGGGCACAGGGCCCATTGGATACATCCTCTCTCTCTCCCTCTCTCTCTCTCTCTCTATATATATATATATATATATATATAGGATTTCTTTCAAATAGGATGCAGTCCTTCCATAGTTAAGGAAGGCAACCCCCTTTTTGTATAAAACATGATGACTTTGGTAGAATATATATATGGTTTTGTATTATAATGTGCAGTTTTAATGTTTGTATTATAACACACAGTTTTGTATGCGGCTTTATATTTATAGCGTGCACCTATAATACAAACTGTATGCGTATTATACTAAAGTGCTCGTTTTTATACAAAAAAGGGACGGCCTTCCTGAACTCAGGAAGGACTGTATCCTATTTGAAAGGCCCCCTATATATATATAACCCTTGAAAATATGAAACGATAATAAACTTCGCAATAGGTATTTTTTTGAGGTAGTTTACAAGCATCTGTTTATGCACAAACGAAGCAATTTTTATGTATTTCTTGATTTTCTTGATTTTTATAAGATTTTTAAAAGCTTTTTAATATTTTGAGGTCTTTAGGAGAACAATGTAATATTTTTGCAAGATTTTTGGGTATATTATATAATTGAAAAAAAAACATACAAGTAATTGGAAATTTTTTAAACCATTTTTCCTATTTTGGTGATTTTTTAAACAGACTTGCTATTTTTTAAGTTTTTATTTATTGAAAATAGTATATAGTAATTAAGTAAAAATCAAAATTATGGGGGTCGTACAAAGATGGTTTCCACGTAGATCTCCGGTAAGGTTGGTGTGAGTTTGAGGACGGTGAGAAGTAACAACGATGGATGATGGTTGAAGGTTGATGGCATGGCTTCCATAGTATCTGCGTGAACAAATGGAGGCTTAAGCAAGAAAACTCGACCTAGAGTTATGCAAAATAACTAGGGAAAATGGGTTCTCCCATGTGTGATGAAAAGGGAGAAGACCTCATGGTTGGAGTTCTTGGGGTGTGGAAGAATATGTGGGGATGCAGATGTGCTTACAGTGATGAGGTGGCGCTTGTCGCAATTAAGACAAAAAGCTGATCTGAATAGTTTTACAAAGCAAAAAAACTAATGGAGGTGATGAAAAAAAGGGCTACATAATGTTACCTAAAATTAAAACACACCATGTGAATGCCGTTGCTAGGTGTTCAAAACCGCTTGGACCATGCCAACTGTGGAAAACTCATCATTAATTGACCCAAACCTCGTCGGGCATGTCACGTCGACGGCAAAATAGGACCTAGAGAAGTATTTAGTAATGGGTGATGGGTTGAAAATATGAAGTTGAAATTATTTGTATTTGGTGGAGAGGATCAAGGTGAAGAGAGCTTCTTCAGGGTTTTAATCAAGGTGGAGAGGGTGCAACAATGCACGATCGTCGAGGGATGATGGGGGAGACCTGAGGTGGTAGAAGGTGTTGTTAGTTCTTTGCATGGCTTTGGAAGAGGGTGGACATGTTGACCTTGAGGTCAATATTCCAAAGAGGGAAATGTGAGGTGGAGGGTTATTGTCCAATGAGAGAGGAGTATTCAAAAATTTTGGACTGTAGTGGCACATAAGAGTATTCCACATTGGCCCATGTGGATCAAACACAAAAAAGAGAGGATTACCAAATGAAAATAAGCACTAAATATATAGTAAGAAACCTCAAATTCAAAAACTCAAAACATAAACCTTTATCAAAATAATTTTATATAAAATATCGTAGAAGAAAATTTTTTCCCGAAAAATGATTAGAATAAAAGGTATAAATAAAATCCCATTTTTAAGTTATAAAATACCTATTTTTTGGATTTTATGATTTCTCTTTTGTTTTCTTGTTAATAAAGATATAATATTTTATTTATAATAATTATATATATTATCAGGAAAACTTTTGTTGATTTTAAAATTTTTGAAATAAAAAAGATAAAAATAAATAAATGTAAAATACTTGTCATATTGATCTGTATAGAAAATACATGTTTTTTGTTTCTTTTTTATTTTACATTTTTTTGTTAGTTTTAGAAGAAAATAAAATGTAAAATTAAGAAAAAAATTTTAAAAGCAAAAAAGAGCAAAAATGGACTCTATACAAAAGAAAGAAAATGCCTTAAAAGTGGTATAAATGAGTCTCATAGCATACTTTTTTACAAACGAGTTGCATCAATTCAAAGTATTTTTAAAATTTATTGTATTTTAAGTGATGAACTTTAGAAGTGAGTTGGGTTGAATTGGAGTTCATATACTCGATATATAAAATCTGGATTGCAAGTATATTGGGAAAAAATGAAGTTTTCCAATTGTCGGTATATACAGTGGCATTTTGCGATATTTTTATAATGTTTTTGTTGATATAGTGCAAAATAAATCAAATGAATCAGAGTTATATATAATGAATTTGCATATATTTGTATTCTTATTAGTTTTTGTACAAGTGAGTATAATCTTGTATTTATTTATGAATTTTTCTTTTGTATATGTTTATGTATTTTTTAGTGATAAAAAAGTTTTTTTTATAAGTATGAATCGATATTAACACATATTAATTCATATATGAACATATTTGTTAAGGTTTTTAGCTCAATTTTAGTTTTAAGGTGGACGAAATCGGATTTCATGAGTACGTAGGTAGGTATGGAAGTACATGCACACATACACAAATACACACATATATGCACATACATATGCATGTGTGTGTGTGTTCACACAGACACACAAATATACAGATATATAGGGCACATCAAATGAAGTGGTGACCTTTTGTGATTGAGTAAAATCTAACATAATGATAGTTAGATCTTAATCTAACTAATTTTATCTATTTTTCTTATCCAAAAGGGTTTTCGATCATCTTCATTCTAATCAAAATTCAGTTTTATCATTGTTTCAAATTACAAATAGTTCTTCTGATTTTGGCACTTTTCTATTGATTACATTTTCATCTAATGTGTAATAGCTAATATTGAAAATTATTATTTTTAAGTGGTTGGTTATATGGTCAGTTACATTTTCGACCAAACGTTGGAGTCGCATCATGCCCCGCATAATGAAAAGAGTCGTATATATGTATTTCCTCTGTAAATTTCGTATGTTGCTTTGAAAAATGAAAAATCATTAAGTATTTATTTTTATATTTTTACATTCTCTATAAATTTTATTTGGTAAAAATATATGTATATCCCCAATTATTTTTAGTAAATGTGTATTCTCTTAATCGATTTTGTATAGTGCTCTAAAAAAGGGTAACTAGTATTTTACACTCCAAGAATGTAACATGCAAAAAATAAAAAAAATGTAAAATGACTAATAAATTATGTAATACACTAATCAGTTGTGTAAACAATATCGAATAAATTATGAAAAAAACATCGCTAGTTTTGTATTGCAACGTTGAGAAATGGGATCGTGTCATCTCCATGTGTCGCTTGTCATGTGTAGTATAAGACCTTTAAGTATAGGAAATCACTAATTCAATAGAACTGATCTAATATTCAAACGAGATAAATGATCACTCTATCGTGTAGTACTCGTCAATATCTTTCCAATGAGACCAAGAACATCGAAAAAGGAGTTTGTATGAGGAAGTTACAGGCAAAATACGGATTGATTACAACTTTGTGAGCGGGATTCAAACATGGATCTGATTAGACTTGAGCCTATAAATATAAGTGCTTGCCTTCACCGAAGCTCCGCCACTGAAGAGATTTTTGATGGTCGATAGAAGATATCGATGCGTGCAGCTGCAAGGCGGGTGTGAATTCATACTAAACGTCACGGAACAACGGTTCTTGATGAGGGTTGTCACGCGAAACGGCTCTGAGGTACGATCCCCACCCCCCACCCCCCATTTGTTGACGAATCTGTGATGTTTTTATACCGTTGGGTTACAGGGGTTACGAGCTATTTATTGCTAGTGTTTTTGTTGTGTTTCACTGCGATTTTGGCATGATGGATAACTTGTCGGGTCACATTTTTCTAATTTTTCAACTAATCCATGGCATGCATGTATGATCAAAGCATGTTTTTGTAATGTGGATATCAGCAGAAACACAATGGTATAATTGAATCATCAATTAAAGTGATTATGCATGATGTTGCCAGAGTGTTTCTGGTTATTGTCCATGTATGATCGATCATACTGTTTAGTTGATCGATCATACCAGTTCAATCATTCCCTTAGGGTTGACCGATCATTTGGCCCAAAATGATAGATCATGGTTTGTTTTATGATCAATTAGTACCGATCGATCATTAAAGTTGACTGATCGATCATTTTGTTACTATGAACTCATTTGACCTTAAATTTTGTGGGTTTTGGTGCAAACCTTATTAGATATTAATATATATGTAAATGTTTGGATGATAGAAATAAACTAAAAATCAAGTCAATGGGTTCAGTATAACTTAAATTCAAATTAAAGGATGGTAAAGGATTCAGTGAGTTCTGGTGAGGATGAAAATTTAGAGCACCTTGCATACACCTTCAAATCTGAGTTTCGGCTCTTAGGACTAGCGATCGAGTTTCCCTTTGTAAATCAGATTTCATACCACAATGTCTGACTTTCAGTGGCATGGGATACCTCTAAGTAGCATCGCGAAGAGAGGGGTACATTGGGCATCGGGTATAAGCATTAGCTGGTCACTATCCCGGCAGGTCGTTGGTTGGGGAACATATAACTTAGTGAACATGTATCCCCTTTTTGCCTTGTATACAGTTTCACTTTTAGATGTGCGGTGCCAAGTAGTTAGGGTTTGTTGTATGTGCTTCGCTTCTTTAACTTAGGGTTGACACTCATGTACTGGTTTGTGTAGGCTACATTGGTTGGTATTCTGGATGGAACCATTAAGCGAGGAGTTCTGAGATTTGTGGTTTATTTGAAGGAGAAGGTTTAGAATGATTTCTGACTTTGACTTTTCAAGGGTTGATTGCAGGCCATTAGCTTAGTACACTGTAAAGTGTTTGATGAGTTGTATCAAGGGAAGAAAGTGGACGTGTTGGGAACTTAGTTAAGATGATGCACTTCATGACATACCTATGAAGGCACCCCAACCCTAAGGATTTGGGAATTTAGAGTCATGGTGTGAGGTTCCAAATGAACCAAGGTCACAGACTATCCATGATGTTATTATCATAAGGATCGAGGATCTACGTTTTCTAGTCAATTACAATGTGGTTTGGGTTTACATAGTTACCAATATTTTTACACTTTCTAACTTCTAGTGGTTATTTCTTGGTTGGTTGTTTAGAATCATACTGGGCAACTTTGCTCATGACGTAATTACTTCGTAAATTTGGCAAGTCCTCAGGAGCAGCCGTAGCAATGAACGACTTGTTGGTTCTTCTGCTGTTGTGGATATTGGTATTTGGTATTACACTTTAAGTTTTTGTTATTTTTACTTGTATCTTTTGGGATATGTGTTTTTTATATGTATGGGTATTTCAGCAGTACATGTATGAAATCATTTTGTAGACATAGTTTCTTGTAAATGGATATGTAAATGTCAATGTAAAAAGTTTAATGCATTTTCTACTGTGTCTTTATGATACGCTTCTATTTTGATTTTGTGTACAGAATGTGAGAGTGCATCACATGGATTGGATTGTCGAGTATTGGGATGACGAGCCCACTCTC
Source organism: Ottelia alismoides (assembly GCA_037367405.1). Lineage (NCBI taxonomy): Eukaryota > Viridiplantae > Streptophyta > Magnoliopsida > Alismatales > Hydrocharitaceae > Ottelia > Ottelia alismoides. Next base: position 471,758 of record JAZKJV010011808.1, on the reverse strand, counting down.
CACCACTCTTAATTAGAAAGAATTATGTGTTGTTTGTAGTAGTTGATAAAGAGGAGTCAATAAAAAATGACCACATGGAAAATAATGTAAAGTTATTGATCTGTGCAGTGAATTATTTATTTAATTGGACAAGTCACAAGGTCGAACTCAAGGAGGTAATGTGAGGGTCTAGAATCAATTTTCAAAACAACTCGATGTTAGATTTTCAAAATATGAATTTTTATGGAATTTTGGATATTTAAATTAAAGATGCAATTTGAAAAAATTTGAGATGAATGAACTTTTTTAACTTTTTTATTCAAGAAAGTTATGCTATTGATGACCCACCTGAACACTCGGGTAAAAGGTCGTCAAAGGTCGTTGCGACCCAAGCAATCAGACTCGGTCAATACAGAAAAAGAGACCACCAAATATGATAAAAATCATTCAAACATCCAATAGCGGTCTTGCTATTTTATTAACCTGGTATAGCGACCAGGGTCGAACACAAGGAGCACGTGATGGCCTCGCGGCCTACGAAGTAGTCAAAAATAAACTAAAATAAAATAAAAGTTATTTTTGGTGGATTTTTATTTTTTATAAACTTTTTTAGATTTTTAATTTATTAAGAAAATAAGAAAAACAAGTAAACAAGGCAATTCAACAATTTATTTAATGCATCAAAAATCAACCAAAAATTCAAGCAAAAATGTTTTTGTGTATTTTATGATTTTTAATGTTTTTAGTGAATTTTTGGGATTTTTCTGATTTTTATTTTCTTTTCTAAAAAATCAAATAACGCAAGAAAACAGTAGCAATGTCCAGTCAGGAGTAAAAGGCCAATTTAAAATGCAAAAAGGCCTATTTAGCTTATGGAGTCAATTTCCTATAAACTATAAAGTTTAAGGAAAATTAGGGCACTGGAATTATTATTTTTGGATTTTTAAAATAGTTATTAGAATTTTTATTAGTTTTTAGGTGTTTTTCAATTTTTATGAGTTTTATATGATAAAAAATGATCAAACTTGGTCAGAAAATCAAACAAGGCAAAGGACACAGTAGCTAATGTTTTTGTAATTTTTAGAGGTATTTTCATATTTTCTTGTGAATTTTTAGATCAGACAGTAAAGAAAATGCATGTTTTTGGATTTTTAAAAATAGTAAATGAGAACAAAAATATCTCCAAAAATTCTAGAAAATTTTACAACATGGCAGAAGCCATGTGTCCAATTTTCATGGAATTTGGAGTAAGTTTGCTATTTTATTAAAAATAAAAATCAAGCTACTGTGCACAGGGACCTAACTGCAAATATAATAAAGTTTTGGGCCCCCTGGAGAATAAGCTTGGAAACTATAGGGTAAGGAATGCAAAATACCCCCCGAGCCACGCACGATGCATGTGACTCAGGCCTGGGGGGGCCTGATTGTCATTCCTATTTATAAAAGTATAAAAAGTAACAAGCCAAAAACGCGGGGCCAATAATGCAAATACACAAAAACCACGTGTCGATGCACGTGCACACAGCAAACATGGGTATAAATGCAAATCTGATAAACAGTAAGGTCCTTAGTGCAATTTTTACAAGAATAAAATAACTAAACTATTTATTTACAGGACTAAAACTAAATGCGAAAATTAGAGGGGCCTAAGAACAAATACCCTTTATTAAATCCTGAGGGCTGGATGCGTGCCACGTAGCAGATCGGACGGTGGAGAGAAGTGGGCGCGCAACAAGTGAACCCTCGTCGCGATCCGACGGCTGGGAAGAGCCCACGTAGAAGATCGGACGGCTGCAAAGCGTTGTGGGTCTGCCTCGCTGGATCAACGGTGGTGATCGAATCCCAAGAGATCTGGCGGTCAGTGCTGCTCTGCAAATGGACGATCAGGATCACGACTGGAGCTCGGGGTCGATCTGAAGGCGGAGAAGGATGGTGGACGAACTGGGCTCCGGCGAACTTCGCCGGGCTCGTGATGGCGCTGGTGTCCTGGAAGCTCGCTGAAGATCGGAGAAGGAAGCTGCGGGCCCTCCGCGTCTATTGAAGGCCTCCGATGACTCAATGGAGCTCCGAGGAGCTCTGGAGAGTCGGGCGGAGGCGGAGCTTCTGGACCTGATGGTCCAAGCCCTCAGATGGGCTCGGATGTACCTGCAAAGAGCACCAGCAAGCTCGCGGGTCAAGGGCAAACTGCCTCGACCCCGTTAGGCGTGGTGAAAGTGGTCGGTGAGGCGCAGTGGTCGAGCTCCGACGAAGGGGGTGGACGGAGGAGCTCGAATCCCCAGCTCCTGTGCGAGCTGGGTTGAGTGGAAGTGCGGAGAAGGTGCGTGAGGGAAGGGCGAATGCGATGATGGATTCCGATGATCGAGTGGAAGGATGAGATGGTCGGAATCGGCGATAGTCGGCGACGGCGAAAATTGGGGGAAAATCGAAATTCGGGAAATAGAGAAGAAGTCTAAGTTACCTGGGTGGATGAGTCGACTGGGGATGAGCTTGGGCAGCTCTGGGTCCTTGCCTCGAGGACCGTCGTCGTCCGAGGCTCTGGCTCTTGCTCTGGGCGGAGCACGGCGGAGCAAACTTCGCCGGATCGATGCCTCCTCACTCCCTCCTCGCTGCAACACCCTCTGGGGCGAGCTGTCACTCTCGGCAAGACGATGGAGGTCACTGGTGGTGAAGCAAATGAGCCAAAGATGAGGAATGAAGTGGCGGAGCTCGAGATTTATATGGGTGCAGGTCCGGCTAGAAGTGATCTGGTAGGGCAATGTGGAGCGCGGATCCCGAGGCGGGCACTCCGGCGAGGGTGTCGGATGTGTCGGGAGTGGAGCGGACCCGGGGTTTAGGGAGATGGTGATCGGGTTTAGACACGAAAACGAAGAGAAGTCGGGTCGGGTGTCCAAAACCCGTGGGAGGTGGTCCTGGGGGGGAGTTGACCGGGCGGTTAACAACCCCCCTGGACCAATGGGAGGCTGCCACCTGGAAAAGATTTAGAAATTAGTTTAAAAATAGCAAATGGCTATTTAATTAAAACTCAAAACATGAAATATTTTTGTTTTAATATTTTCTATTTTTTTGTAATTTTTAATTAATTTTTCAAAAATAAAATAAGGTATTTACATTATATAGCTATATATAGGTATAGGTACAATATATGGTTTTGATTTTTGATTTTTAATTTGTTATTTTTATACAATTTTTATTCCCATTTTATATTTTATTTATTTATATCATAAAATAAGGAATAAAAAGATATTTTTATTTTATTTTTATTATTTATATACAATAGTGAAATAAATACATATGTACATATATATACATGTTATATTTACAAAGTATTTTTGGGTTTTTAATTTTGTTCTTTTTATTTTGTTTTAATTGTTTTTATTTTATTTATTTACAACATAAAAGATGGAATATTTACAAAATTTTTGGAGATTAATTTTATTTATTTACAAAGCGAAATAAATATGGATAAAGGAGCTATGTACATGGTGGTTATGCACAAGTGATCTCTTTTTTGTTTTCTTTTTGATTTTTCTGTTTTTATCTTGATTTTATATTTATAAATATATACAAGTATTTACAAGCCCATTTTACTCTATTTTTAGAGGAAAATATTTTTATTTTATAGGTATATTTACGCACATGAGTCCCTATCTCCCTCTACTTTGGCTTTTATGCGGTCAGGCCCATGCTGAGCCCTCCCTTGGGATTGGGTCGCTCAATATTTATTCTAAATATTTCCCTTTTTTTCTTTTGTCTCTTTATTCTTTTATTTTTGCACAAAAACATGTTAATTATTAAACTTTATACAATGCATGCTTTTGGTTATTATTTGTATTTACATGAACATACATGCATTTGCAAAGGTTTTTGTAGCTAAAATATAAGAATAAAGAGTGATGAATGGGTATTCATCACCCCCCCATACTTAACTTTTGCTAGTCCCTTAGCAAACACTTATTTGAAAAAGAAGTGAAAAAGAAAGAAAGAAAAAGAAAAAGAGGAGAATGTACATGGATCAAGGTTGAATATTAAACTTCCCTTCATTAAATTGAATTATGGAGCTCGATCAGATCTTTGGATTATTAATGTGTCGGAACCTTATTTGGACTTAGGCTTAAAACTCAACAGTCTCTAAGTTCCACCAATCTATGGACAAGACTCCTCAATAAACCAGATCAGAACAAGTCTACATACACAAACTCTAATGACCATGAATCTTTCCATGCAGTGTAAGTGATATGTAGCTCCCCACCTCAGAAGTGACAAAGAAACAACCTCCCTCATCCTGGTAACTCTAATGCCTTGGTCTAGCAACTCTTTCCTCGAGAAGCGGGGTATTCCCTTCTAAGTTCAAGTGCAACCGGCTCAAGAAGAGGGGGAATAAGAGGTATAGACTTTTGGGAGCTCAACCAGTGTAGCTAAGTCTCCCGCTGCAAGCTTCATGAGATGTAACATGGATACCATAAGCTTCTGCTTTATTTGACTATATACACTCCGATGGGGTTATTAAATTTTCAATCCGACCCACCACTTTTTTGGAGTTCTTTTTGCACTTTTTTTTTCAGGTGCATCTGTACAACATATCTACATGGTGCAGCATACATACAAGAAATTTTCCTCTTGAGCCAGTAGACTATCCCTCTTTTGAAGCTTTATTGCAACCCACGGCTTCTGTCTTTAGCCTTCATCACCACTAGACCAAGTTGAGACGCACTTCCTTCACTAGAAGAAGAAGAGAGGTTCCGTCTAGAAGTACTACCCTCATATGCTACCCCAAGCCAAAGGAAACTGCCTCCTCACCACCTCATCCGTGGAGAGCCATGTGTAAAGTGCTGGTGCAAGTCAAACCATTGTCTCTAAGAGTCATGCGTGTGTTGTTAAGTGTTCTACTTAGGCTCATCAAGATGACATATGCTCATAGCCTACTGGACTCAAAGAATTAAGTCCTTATGGACCTGAAAAGCCTTAACCCTAAGCCCTATAAGGTTCCTCTTAGAATTAGGTGGATTAAGATCTTAATCAAGCTCCATTTCTCAATTTAATTCCAGGCTTAGTTTAAATGCCAACTATCATCCACGAAAACTATATTCATATATACAAAGATGCTATTTACACATATTTACAATCGTGCAAATTTTTGAAAAATGTTTTGAAATCATGAATGGATGAATGCATGAAGTGCAAGTTTTGTAAAAGTATTTACACACATTTACACAAGATTTTTGCAAACTTTTGATTTTCAAAACATTTTGGAAAAATTTTGTACTATATACATAATTTTGATAAGAAAATATTCACACAAGCTTTACACAAAATATTTTTAAAAACATTTTTACAAAAATAATTTTGTACACTAGCTATGTATGTGCAATAAAAGAATGATTATTTACAGGAAAAATTTTTTAATTTTTAGGATTTTTAGCCATTTTATTTATTAACACACTCACACAAAGTATGAGTTATGGCTAAGGTATATATGAAATATATACACACCCCCCTATACTTGGCTCGAACGATGTCCTCAGAGTGATCAAGAGCGATGAAGAAGACATAACTCGTGCTTAGTAAAGGGAAGTGAAAAGGAATGGCTAGCTACAGAGATGAAATGAATGAATAAATGAGGAGAACTCCGTGGTTTCCCCCTATACTTAGGATCAAATAATCCTAAGTATAGCAAGTTGTTCATGAAGGGAAATCCGAGTGAACGATGTACAGAGTCTGCCCCCCCCCCATACTCAGGGTAAAATATCCCTAAGTATAGGCAGCGAAACAGGGGTAGACAGAATGAAAAGAATACCCGAAGGTCCTACATCCCCCCTATACTTAGGGTAAAGTGCACCCTAAGTATAGCATGATCATAAGATGAAAAAAGGGATGCAAGACTAAAGAATAGAGTGAAATGGACAACTGGATCTATACAGGTCGGAAGAACAGTGATAATCAGGCGTGAGATGCAATAGATGTGAATCAAAAGACTACATCTCACGCAAAATGAATAGGGGCAACATCAACGACCCGCGGCTCATGATATAGAAATGGCTTGAGCCGCTGGCCGTTCACTCGAAAGGTACTCTCAGAAGACAAGTCGGATCGGGTGTCCAAAACCCATGGGAGGTGGTCTGGGGGGGAGTTGACCAAGCGGTCAACAACCCCCCTGGACCAATGGGAGGCTGCCACTTAGAAAAGATTTAGAAATTAGTTTAAAAATAGCAAATGGCTTATTTAATTAAAACTCAAAACATGAAATATTTTTGTTTTAATATTTTCTATTTTTTTATGATTTTTAATTAATTTTTCAAAAATAAAATAAGGTATTTACATTATATAGCTATATATAGGTATAGGTACAATATATGGTTTTGATTTTTTATTTTTAATTTGTTATTTTTCTACATTTTTATTCCCATTTTATATTTTATTTATTTATATCATAAAATAAGGAATAAAAAGATATTTTTATTTTATTTTTATTATTTATATACAATAGTGAAATAAATACATATGTACATATATATACATGGTATATGTACAAAGTATTTTTGGGTTTTTAATTTTGTTCTTTTTATTTTGTTTTTGTTTTAATTGTTTTTATTTTATTTATTTATAACATAAAAGATGGAATATTTACAAAATTTTTGGAGATTAATTTTATTTATTTACAATGTGAAATAAATATGGATAAAGGAGCTATGTACATGGTGGTTATGCGCAAGTGATCTCTTTTTGTTTTCTTTTTGATTTTTCTGTTTTTATCTTGATTTTATATTTATAAATATATACAAGTATTTACAAGCCCATTTTACTCTATTTTTAGAGAAAAATATTTTTATTTTATAGGTATATTTACACACATGAGTCCCTATCTCCCTCTACTTTGGCTTTTATGCGGTCAGGCCCATGCTGAGCCCTCCCTTGGGATTGGGTCGCTCAATATTTATTCTAAATATTTCTCTCTTTTTCTTTTGTCTCTTTATTTTTTTATTTTTGCACAAAAACATGCTAATTATTAAACTTTATACAATGCATGCTTTTGGTAATTATTTGTATTTATATGAATATACATGCATTTGCAAAGGTTTTTGTAGCTAAAATATAAGAATAAAGAGTGATGAATGGGTATTCATCAGCTATGCAAGATATGAGAGAAAAAATAAATGCATTTTTTTTAAAATTTTTAAATGATGGTGGATGTAAAAATTAATGCTAGACAATAAGCAAGCCTAGCAAGACACAGTTTGATTCTATCCCTGAGCCCAATGAGTGAATTAATTTCGAAAAATATTTTATAATTAATCTTAAATTAAATTTCAAAGCAATTTTTCTAATTTTCCTCAATTGCGAGGACTTAACGATGGAGCCCAGAGTATCTTTCCTTAAGGAACCCATTCTCACACTAAACCATGTGATCAAGAGGCTTAGGCGGAAAGAGATACCTTTAGTCAAGGTCCTGTGATGCATTTAAGACGTCAAAGAGGCGTCGTGGGAGCCTGAGGCTGATATGAGAGAGAAGTACCCCCATCTTTTCACAAGGTGACATTCGAAATCCTAGTTGAATTCTTTTGAGATTTTATGAGTTTTCCCCTCTTTGAGATTTTTATTGGTTCAATCTAATGAGGTTGGGACATGGGAGGATTAGGTTTTGGTCTAAGTCTCAAGCATGAAATTTCTTTTTAGATTTTTATAATGTAAAACTTCTAAGTATAAGAAATCACTAACTCAAGCTTCAGACTTGATCCAGTATATAAATGAGATCTTATAGTACTCGTCGAGACCTTTCCAATGAGGCCAAGAACATCAAAACCAGATTTCTTATGAGTATGTTGCGGGCTAAATATGAATTATTTATGGTTTTTTGAGACGTATCCAAACCTGGATCCGATTAGACTCAATCCTATAAATAATGGTGTGCCATCGGAGAGATTTTCGACGATCGATCGAAGATTCGAGGGCATCATTTTGAAGATTCCAGCACATGGAGTGGCGAGGTGGGAGTGAATTCATGCTAAACATTGTGGAACAACCGTTCTAGGTGAGGGAGTGTCACGGGAGACGACGTCGAGGTACGGTTTTTCTCTCGACTGTCAGATTTGCAATATTTTTATATCGTTGGGTTATGTGGGTTACGAGCTATTTAATTTTGGTATTTTCATTGCATTTTATCGCAGTTTTGGACATGATGAGTAACTTATCACATCATATTTTTTATATTTTTCGATCAATCCATGGCTTTGCATGTATGATCCAAGCATGTTTTCATAATGCGGGTGTTAGAAAGAACACAATGGTTAACTGGATTGTCAATCCGAGTGATTTCACAGGATGTCGTTGTCTGACGACTATCTATGTATGATCGATCATACTATTTAGTTGATCAGTCATACATGGTCGATCATGCCTTAGGTTTGATCGGTCATTTGGCCCAAAATGATAGATCATGGTTGGATTTATGATCGATCAGTATTGATCTATCATTAAAGTTGGATGATTGATCATTATGGGACTGTAGACACATTTGGACCTTAAAAATTATGGAATTTGTTGATGAAGGTGATATGGACCTTATAGGACATTAGTATATACGTTAAATATCTAGATGATATCAATAAATTGAAAATCAAGTGAAATAGTTCCTGTACAATTTAAATTGGAATTAAAGGATGCTAATGGATTCAGTGAAATAAGATGAGAATGAAAATTTGGAGCATCTTGCGTACATCTTCAGATCTGAGTTTTGTCTTTTAAGACCAACCTTCAAGTTTCTCGCTGTAGATCCAGTTTCATGCCATGGTGTCTAACTTTTAATGGTATAGGGGTATCTTGGAGTAGCACCGCCAAGGGAGTGACATGCACCCTTAGAGCCCTGGGTAGAAGCAATAGATGACGGTGATCCCGGCAGGTCATTGGTCGAGGGGCATGCTACTTGGTGTATTGGTGTTTCTTTTTTGCCTATATGCATTGCTAGTTTTAGATGTGCGGTACTAGGTAGTTATGGTGTGTTGTTTATACTTTGTTCCTTTCACTTAGTGTTGACATTTGTGTACTGGCAGTATAGGCTAAATTGATTGGTATTCTGGGTGGAAGCATTAAGGGAGGAGTTATAGGAGTTGTTGTTTATCTAAAGGATAATGTTCAGAATGATTTTAGGACTAGACTTTCCAGGAGTCGATTATAGACCGATGGTAAGAGTTGGCGCACGATAAAGTGTGGGAATTGACTTGGCATAGGGTAAATTTGAGATCTCATGAGTTGTATTAAGGACAACAAGAAAACATGTTGGGAACTTAGTTAGGATGTTGTTCTTCATGAAATGCCTATAGAGGCTCACCAACCCTAAGGATTCAGGTCTATAGAGTCATAGTGTGAGGTTCTAAGTTAACCAAGACCATAGACTAATGACGATGCTAGTATCATAAGGATCAAGGATCTAAGTTTCCTAGTTAGTTACATTATTGTTTGGGACTGCGCAGTTACCTGTTTGTGTACATTTCTTGCTTATAATGTTTCTTTATTGGTTATTTTTTAGCACTATACTAGGAAACGTTGCTCATGACATTCCTACTTTCGTGAATCCGATAGGTCTTAACGAGAAACTACAGCGGTGAGCGGCTTGTTGGTTCTTCTTTTGTTGTGGGTGTTGTTACTTGTGGCTATGTATGCTTTTGTAGTTCATGTTGTCTTTACCTATATTTTTTAAGATATGTGTATTGTATATGTATGGACATTTTAGTAGTATGTATATAAATACATTTGTGGGCATGGTTACTTTTAAATGCATATGTAAATGTCAATGGAAAAAAAATACTGCACTTTCTACTATCTCTTTAAGATATGCTTCTATTGTGGTTCTGTGTTTTGAATGTGGGATTACATTACATGGATTAGATTACCGGGTATCTGTGTATTAGGGGGATAACTGTTACAACAACAAGTTGGTGACATTGTTGATGATGGCGTTGATGGTAGTTACGTTAGTGATAGTGATGATGTTGGTGATGGCAGCATGTCCTTTCCACCAGAGAATGCTCCCTTCTCGTGCACATGTTGCTCCCTTCAACCCCATCTCCATCCTTTACACCACCAACGTTCCCTCCCATGCACACATGCATTGCCGCCCCTCTACCTACCCAAGCATGTCTTTGATGGGGATGGATCCAATCAAGTACCAATCAAATAGAACTACGATCAGAGAAGAAAAACATGTCTATCGCACTAGGGAAGGATTTATAGTGGTTCGACAAAGAGCTTGCTCCACTTGCTCAATTGCTTGAATGGTTTTGGGATACAATATGTAATTCCCCAAGGTCTGTTTTATATTGCAACAAAAAGAATACCAATTGTATTCTACAATCCCCACTATCATCTCTCAGCCAATAAGGATGCATGAGGAGGATCAGACATCTTAACAATCCATACCTACAGTTCTCATCCAATCATGATATAGGAGGTGGATTAGGCATCTCAGCAATCCAACCAATCAACTCTTAGCCAACAGAAGGTGGGAAGAAGATCGACCACATCAGAATCCTCTCCACTAGTACTCAGCCAATCAGCCTTCATAGGATACATCTCTGCAATCTGTCAGTTGAAGGTTGATTTCCAGTATAGTTTACAATTTTCATGCTTGGATCATCATCGATAGTCATAGAGTGAATTTTCTCCTTTCTTCTATGCTTATAAACCAATAGAAGCTTAACATGTTTTTTGTTTCTCCACCATTACAGACTTGATGAATATATCAACATTAGTTTCTAATGTTTGATCTTTTTCAACTCAAATTATCTATCTTCTAGCTACATCCGAATAAACTGATATTTCACATCAATGTGTTTGATCCTTGAGTGAAGGACAAAATTATTTGCAAGATGGATTGCGCTTTGATTATCAAGGAACAATTAATAATCTTCACTTTCTTTATTTAGTTCTTTCATCAGACCCTTTAGCATCATTTCCTTATAAGATTCTATTGCCTCCACATATTCTGCTTCGGTGGTCAAAATGATCACTATATTCTGGATTTTAGAGATCCAATTAATGTCTCCACTCCTCGAGGTAAAGGCATACCATGTTGTGCTTTTCCTACCATTAGCATCTCTTGTAAAATCTAAGGCCATGAAAGCTCAAATAGAAATGTCAGCATTTTCATAACATAATGCCATGTTAGAGGTACATCTCAAATGTTGTAGAATCCACTTCACAACTTCCCAATATTTTTTGCTAGGATTGATTATGAATCTTCTCACAATTCCCATTACATGGGAGATGTCTGTCTTGTGCAAATCATTGTGTACATAAAACTACCTACGGCAAATCGGTATGGTACCTTGGATACGTACTCATGATCCTCCTTCGAAGCAGTTTCTTTCTCCTTTGAAAGTTTGAAATGTCTCCCTAAATGTATTTGAGTAAGTTTTGCATTTTCATATTAAAGCTCTCATTTACCTTCTTCATATACTTTTACTAAGAAAATGTCACCTTCTTGTTATTCTTCTCTATGCAAATGCATTCCAAGGATTTTCTTTGCATGATCTAAATCCTTCATCTCAAACTCCTTGGTCAACATTTCCTTGAGATTTGTTATCCATTCTTGCTAAAGCATGTAACAAGCATGTCATCTACGTACACCAATAAAACGCATACCAAGCTCTTTAAAGTATCAACAATGGTCAACGTGGCACTTGCGTAATATTGTGTTTGACATAAAATCATCAAAAATTGTGTAGCGTTGTCTTGATGCCTACTTCAAATCATAAAGGTTTTTTTACTGGACTTTCCTAACATGTCCTCTTTTCCCATGGCTACATAGTCCTTTGGTTGTTGCATACAGATGTCCTCCTCAAGATCTCCATGGGAAAAATTTGTCTTAACATCAGTTACTTGAAATGTAGGTTCTCAGTTGCAACAATGCTCAATAATACTCTTATAGTTGAGAATGTTACCGTAGATGCAAAAGATCTCTGTGAAATCGACTCTTGCTTTATGTTGAAAGTCCTTTGCCATTAATTGAACCTTGTATCCAACAGTACCATCGGCTTCCTCCTTCATCTTATACACTCACTTGTTATGCGTAACCTTCTTTCTCTTTAGCAACAGTACTAAATCACACGTTTTGTTGCTTGTGAGGTAGTTCATCTCATCATATATGGCTAACTCTCATTGCTTCCTTGTCTTACATTGTAGCACTTCATCAAATCATTTATGCTCATCATTATTAGTCAGTAATAAGTAACTCAAGGAGGGTGAGTATCTTGTAATGAGTTTGTTGATTCTGTAAGATTTCTGTAGCACTTGGATTTGTATATTATTCTATGAGATGGATTGCACATTCTCACCATTTGGTTGTTATGTATTTTATTTAGAAGTTTTATCAAACTCAATAAAGTCTTATTCTTCAGTTTTCTTTCATTTGTCAATTCATCCTTGTAAAAGGAAGACTCGTTGAACATAACATCAATGCTTTTGACTGTCATCTTGTTATCCCAATTCCATAGTCTATATCCGTAGTATATACCATGGTAAAAAAAGATGCACTTCCTTGCTTTGGGGTCAAGTTTTCCTTTGTCTTCCCGCTCAACATGAACATAACTTATGCATCTAAAGACAAGTAAATGAGAAAGTGTTACCCCCTTTTCTGTCCATGCTTCTTCTGAAAATTTCCCATCTAATGCAAGAGATGGACCTTGATTGATTAAGTATGCAGTTGTGTTCATTATATCAGCCCAATGTCATTTGGATAAACATGCATGTATCCTCATTCTTCTCATGCACTCTAGAAGAGTCATGTTCATGCATTCAGCAACACAATTCTATATGTGCTTTCTTGGGATTGTTTTCCATCTCCTGATCTTGTTCTTAGGACAGTAGAATTTAAACTCCTCGTTGCATAATACCCCCTCCCCCCATTCCCTCCATTGTCTAACTTTAGAAATTTCAACTTCAAACATGTCATATTCTCAAATAAAGCCTTCCACATCTTGTAGGTCCCAAATACTTTAATTTATGTTTGATAAAATAAATCCATAGTTTTCTTGTTGCATCATCTGAGATCTTCCAAGGGATGGTACCTGAGATGGCCCCCATATGTATGTATGAATCAGGTTCAGTATTTCGGTCTTTCGTATTCTTGCGGCCTTTGTGAACTTGACTTTCTTCAGCTCTCCCAAGATACAATCTTCATAGAAGTCTAGATCAATAGTATGTAATCCGTCAGCTTTTCCTTCTTATACATGATCTTCATTCCTTTTTTGCTCATATAATCAAAGTTTGTCTATGCCAAATGCTAATTTCATACCTAAAGGATGCAACATTTATCATGTCATATGAGCCTTATGCAACATATAGGGTTCCTTCTTTCTTACCTCAAGTTAGAGTCAACGATCCCTTGTACATCTTCCACGAATCTACATCGAATGATGACTCTCCACCATTTTCAGATATCCGTCCACCGGATATAAGATTCCTTATTAGACAGAGTATATGTCTAACATTCTTTAATCTTAAGATGCCTCCATTGGGTTGGGAGACAATGTTTACCTTTCTAGTTATGCGATAATATTCATCATCTCCTAGGTACACCTTTCCAAAATCATCTTTCACATAATTTTGGAGGAATTCCTTTTGTGGAATGGTATAAAATTAAGCACCCTCGTCTACAATCCAGGACTCGCTTCAAGCATCTACAACACATATAAAGGCATCTCTATCATCATCATCATTAACATTCATTATAGTCTTACATTTATTATTTATCCTTTTTGATTTCTTAGGGCTTGCACTCTGTCTTGTAATGTTCTTTTGATTGCAATTCCAGCAGAACATGGATTTTAGAACTTCCTTTCTATGACTTCCCCATGAATGTTTTTGGTTCATGTATCTCTTCATGTCTCTCCTTTTCATATTCAAGGCAGAACATGGAGTGTTCTTCTTCATTCATCTTATGTTGTGCATCTTCTTCAAGAAGAAGTTTGCCAACATCCTACAACTTCAACTTCGCAGAACCAGAGGAATTGCTAGCCGCTACATCTAATGCATTCCAACTGTCAAGTAAACTAGAAAGAAGTTGATATTGTTCAAATCATTCAAGTGTAAAGCCACCCCAACAACTTGAATGGTTTTGGCATAAAATATTTGTGCCCCATGGTCTCTTTTACACTTCAACAAAATAATACCAATTGTATTAAGTAACATTCACCATCAGCTCTCAGGTAATCATGATATATGAGGAGGATTATGCATCTCAGCAATCCATCCCAACAGTTTTCAGCCAATCAGGATGCAGGAGGGGAATCAACCATATTAGCAATTCGACACATCATCTCTCATCAAATCATAAGGTGGGATGGAGGTCAGCCATATCAGGAATCATTTCCACTAGTACATAGCTAATCGGCCTTCATAAGATAAATCTCAATAACCCTTGCCATTACCCATCAGCCCCCTTGTGCCATCACAATCACTAGTGAATAGCCTCTTCTTGTGCACGCGTGTGACGCCTCCCTCCCTTCCATCGCCGAACAATCACCTACCATGTATGTTGTTGCCTTTCTGTTCTTGCCATCGTATGCCCTTACCGCCCATCTGCCCTCCTATTTTATTTTGATTATTTGAATGTGGAAAGATAAGTGAGAGAGTGATGGGTTTAATTTTGGGATTGTGATTGTTATATTAGAATGTGCTAAAGTTCAAAATGATTTTTCAATTAATAAAGTGATAAATGTTAATATGCATTTTCTTAACTATAGAATTAAATATCAATGGCTATGATGGAAGGCCTTTCTTATGCAAGGAAATTCACTTCCTCATTTGAAGTTTGAAGTTTCACACAGATACGCATTCTCTCTCTTACATGCACGTGTGTGTACCAAATATAGATATGTGTGGCATGTGTATGGTGTTATAAATATGAAGGAATGAAATTTTGGTATTCAAAATGTCTTTGTTTAGGTTTGGGTTATTTGCGGAATATTTCTTGTGAGTTTTACCATATGTATCACGATGCATGCATATATGTTCCAATCAACCTTATTTAAAACTTTATTTTTTTTTCACAAAGATATCAGGCTAATTGTATAAAAAAATAGTCCTAACAAGCTCAAGTTTAACAATAATTGAATATGGTAAATCGATGAGTCAGTGATTTATTAGACAATAAATATGAGATAAAGTGGCTGCTCATAACCAAGGTTGAGAACCGAATGTTGGTGAGCCGGTCTCATATAGACTTTGGTTAGATCGTTCGAATTGGTGATGACATCGACCTAACATTAACCTCCATACAAATCATGGAAAAAATGGAACCATTCATTTTATAAAGAACAGATCGGTTGGATATGTTCTATAAATAAAGGGAAATCAGAATTTCAAACCTCTAGAAAGAAGATCCGCAATTATCAAGACGGCTCTTTCACTTTGTGAATCCAAGATGTCAATTCAATCAACTAAGCAATACAACTCTCTCAGCTAAGCTTTGGTACACCCACATAATCACAGGAAATCGCATGCTTTCCAACAAGTAATATTAAAATTTATGAAAGTGCATTCCTACATGGAGCAACCAACAGCAGCGTGCCGTATATATTCTTATCACAACGTGCTCATACCAGAAAAAAATCTCATTCACCTAATTAAAGCAGAGAATATACACGTTCTCATTCACCCAATAAAGCACCTTCTCTGAGTTTCTCTCGGATATGGGTTAATGGAAACATTAAGTGTTTTGAGGAGGGAAAGGAAAGACTTGCACGAATTCTATACGTAATGTCAGATCAACAAACTCACAGTTCCTTCAATTGGGCTCGTGGGCGGGGTTTAGGGACTCCTATGGGGTTGAGTTTGTGGGCCTTAAATCGAGCTCCATTTTGGGTTGGGCTTTTGAGCTTGATGGTTGGACTGAACCAAGCCCGAGCTCTACCCAATTAACAAATGTACTCAAATTGTTGGTCCGAGCTCGGTCCAAAATGATTTCGGATTCGGACCGGGCCGAGCTCGATGGACTGGGTTTCGAGCTGGGCCAGGCCGGTCCAGCTCAATGCCCATCCCTAGTCATGGCCGGAAAAGTCATCATCTATTGTACCTTCCATGACAACATCCATAGGTACAACACGCTCTAGCATCTAGAGGATGTGGGCCCCCAATCCTCCAGTGTCTGCATCCTCACCTCCATCTTTTATCGACATGCCCTTCATCATCCAATTCATGTGTGTCCACTCGCCTCATCTCACCCGCTCAGTCAATGACATCCTCGCTCTTGCTTTCTCCTGCGAGCTCAACCCAGTTATCACGTCCATAATCATTCTTGGTCATGTTGTTAGCACCTTTGTTGTAGAGCTTGGCACGATGTAGGTCTCCGAGCAAACCGACTAACATTGCATGCTCGGCATGTAGTCCATCAACTACCTTGTGGCATCGAGGGTTCTCGCTTGTTGCATGCACTGCTAGTTCTAATGCTCATGTGATTTGTAATCAGCTCGAAAACTTACACATCATGGAAGAGGAGGGGACCAAAAGAGGTGGGGGAAGAGGAGGTGGAGAGCGGCAAGGTAGGAGGAAGTGGATAAGGGGGTTGGAGGAGGAGGGAGGCGGTAAAGGAGGTGGGGTGGAGGAAGTGAGAGGCGGTGGAGAAGGAGGGTGTCGGAGGAGGTGAGGGGCGACCGAGGAGGGGGCTAGATGAGATGGGTTTAGTTGGAGGAGGAGAAAGATGAGACTTAAAAATGACATATCAACTTTAATTATTCTTCTAAAATACCCTTTTGTCGTAAAGTTAACATCGATTTGAGATGTGAATAGATGGTAATTAACCTTAAGGGTACAAATTATAAAATTATTAGAAGGTATGGACTCAACTGATATTACAAAAAAGCGAAGAACTTAAGTAATAAGTAATATTCTATAAGCTAAGAGGAGCATAAACGTGAAAAAACGCTCTTTTATTTTTGTATGAGATGGGGTGGGAAAGAAACGATGGATGAAAAGATAGGAGGCGGAATAAAGGTGAGAAAAATAAAGGGGCATAATTAAAAACATTGTATTGAGCCCAAAAGAAAATAATAAACATCCAGGTGTAAATATGAATATTGGATTAAAAAATCTAAATTCAGATCTAAGTAAAATACTGCAAAACTATATTATCTGCCTTCTGTCGTTTTCCCTTTCTCCGCACACATCTTTGGGAATGGTGGACGTGGATAAGAGATAAGGTCACATGGAAGTGGCAGTCTGTGGATTGTTCTCTAGAGAAATAGAAAAAGAGGTCCCACGAATATGGCATTTCTGTGGTCCGGAAATTGTCGTTTACCTACTAAAATCAAATGGAGTAAATAGCAGAACAACCAAAACCCCACTTCCAGAAGATGGTATGCCGTGAGTGGTCCTACTTGCAGTGTGATTTTTATTTGATTAGAAAGAACAATCACCTTCATGAAATTAGTGTTTTCATTCCACTACAACAAAATTTGTCATAATTTATGATAATTAATTATTTTAATATTATTATCGTATCTTCCGATGTTAAATTCGTAACCGCTTATAAAATTCGTTATAAAATATTTGTTCTTTTAGTTCACTAAAAAATTTATTTTCGTTGTTAAATGTTCATATAACATCAATTGTTTGTTGATTTTTTCGTTAACAATTACAATAAATAGATCAAACAAACTTGTTTTAGTGACCGATATCTAACATTAAGCAATAGATGTCGTAACAAAAATATTCTTTAAAAATAAGTTGAATATAGCCTGATTTCGCTTAATATATATGGAATATAAGCACAATCTCAATAAATAAATAAAAACAAGGATTTACACAAGTATTTCAAAAAAATGTTGTAGTGACGATCTGCATCACCAAAATTTTAATTGTGACAACAAAATTTCTACTTGTAATAGTTATGGCACATATTCCATTGCCAAAAGCAGGATCACAAGAGAATTGAGCAATCATGCGCTCATTGTCACTTTTTGGTGATGAAAAATATGTTGCATGTAAATGCCTAACAAATATACAACTAAAACTCTTTATTTGTGACAATAAAAATTCTTTATAATAAAAGGAATCCATAACTGTATTTTCCATTGCTACTTGAATTTCAAACATCGAACCAAACCAATAGATTCAATCAGTTTTAACACCAACGGGAGAGTCAATTTAACCAACCGATTATTCAATTGACTCGGTTGAAATTTAACCAAATAGAAATTAGTCAAAACTGGTTGAAATTCGATTGGGTCACTTGACTCGGTTGAATCAATTAAACAAAATCACCGACTCCACCATGCTTATTTTAGACAAAAAATGATTTCTGATTATTAAATAAAATGCAAATTCTTAGAAATTATTTATATTCTAGTTCCATTTTGACTCCTACTACAATACTTCTTTGACTCTTCTATTGTTTTGTCTCCCTCAAAGCAAGTCTTCCTCCTTCATAAGATTTCACAAGAAATTCAGATGGTTTCATTCCTTTGACTTATAGAGCATGCATGTCGATGACA
This sequence comes from Ottelia alismoides, assembly GCA_037367405.1. Lineage (NCBI taxonomy): Eukaryota > Viridiplantae > Streptophyta > Magnoliopsida > Alismatales > Hydrocharitaceae > Ottelia > Ottelia alismoides. The sequence continues at coordinate 453,297 of JAZKJV010011808.1, read as the reverse complement.
TAATATTGATTCTCTGTTCTAACATCTCCTCTCCCTTCCAGCAACACCAAATGATGTCTCTACGTAAAAAGTTATCATCGTCACACTATGAGAAGTAGCAAGTTAACAACTCTTATCATCAATTAGAGTCTTGATAATATTAAAATTGTTACTTTTAGACAACACAAATTCGCGTTTATATAAATTTAAAAAAACATTTAAATATATGACTCAATTTTATATTTATAACAAATAATATATATGACACAGTATAACTATGTGTATTTGTATGAAATACCAATCAACACGATTCGTCTCAGTCGGACCATAAGAACTTAACCAACAATTTGATGGCTCAATTTGAAAAAATATATATAAATTGATGACACTACGAATTCAATAGGTCAGTTCTTGTCTGATCATGAAAATCCAAAATCGATATTTGACTAGTTTGATATCATGTTAGATTTTTTTGATATCATGTTCGATTTTTGATATTTTGATTGCTCCAAATCGTTGTTTACTAAAGGAAATTTCTTCTAGTGGTATGACCATTGTCGTATTTTTGCAAGTTTAAAGAATAAAGGAATGCCAAATATTCGTTGATGCATAAACTTAACATTGGAAGATGCGGCTCAGACCAATTTCCTTGTATTCATAAGATCTAAGATTTCATGCACGTTGTATCTCTTATTTTTATGCCCATATAAATCTCCATTAGCCCTCTATTCAAAGCATTAACTCAAGACATAAATCAAAGAGAAATAGAGACTAATAAGAGATCTAATTACTCATTGCAACAATATTGACATGTACAAAAGCATGAGCCAAATAACCACTACGAAACAAACCACAATACACACCATGTATGGTGTGGCTTAATCGGTAAGCTCCACAATAACAAAATCACACTCTACTGTTGTGGCGGGTCCTATGAACCTATTAGATCACACGGAAGAGTATCCGTTATGAGCAAAGTTGACCAGTGCATATATATTTAAATGACAGGTAAAAGCGCAGGTAATTGGGTAGAGTAGCAAGCCGTGATATGTATTGTACTGAAACAGAAACTGAGAGAAGCAACATGAATATGAAATGAATACTTATTCTTAGATCATCACCACTCTTTAAGTTGATTTTTCTTTATTAGTATTGTCCAACATTCCAATCGGTGAATGAAATAGTTTGTGGTCTTGATTACGAAGAGCTCACACTATGACCTTAGGTTGTTACATGCTATCTTAGAGTTGGGGTACATCCATAGGCATGCATAAAGTAGATACATCCTAACTAAGTTCCCAACACTTTCCTTTACTATTCTTCACATTCACATCCTAATTCACCATTATAATTTCATTTACAAGTCCTCTTGATTCTAGATTAATCATCTTTTAATGAAGTCGATTTGATTTCCATCGTAATTCTCAAGAATCCCAACACAATTAAGATAGGACCAGACGAGGCAACTCACTCGACAACTACTAAACGTCAATAAGAGTCTTCAATGGTGGACACAAGTCAAGTAAGATCTGGGATTTAAGATTATGGTTTTCAACTGAAACTGCAGTCGGACTTAAGACCACCTTTTATTTTTCTCTAGATACGGGGCAAACTGGTAAGAAGACCTCATTCGCTAACCACATCCATAAGTCATATAGATTCAGAGTACTCGGATTTGGAACAGATTTAACATTGAGCAAGTCTTTCACTTAATTACCCATCCTCATTCCTTATTTAATTATCATTCATATTTTATGTCTTGATTCCCCATTTAACCACTTAGGGCCTGTTTGGTTGCAGGGTTGGGCAGGGTTGGCCTAACCCTGGTTACTATTCACAAGGGTACTTCCTCCTCACAGATTACTATTCACCCATCCCAACCCAGCCCAACTCAACCCTGCCCAACCCTACAACCAAACAGGCCCTTAGAGTTCAGTTGTACAAGTTTCACTTAATTGACTTATTTAGATGACTAATATTCACTAAGTCAATGACTCATTTCACCTAGTACGGGTTCGTCAATTCACATAGTTGTTCAAGAGCCCATAGTTTCTCTTCCATTTAGGATCCAATTCCATGATAAATTTTTTCCTAATAGATTTCTAATGAACTAATGGTGCCTCGTAATGTCTTATGCATGTATATTATAATTTCATCTATGAAAACTCTCAAAAAATATAGTTGAATATGGCAGACGCTCCGATTTGGTAACTAAAATTGTTATCTAAAAAACAAATTAGATATGTGGATAGAGCATCCAACAAGGAGAAATCTAACATATATTTCATATTTTCTTATTATAAAAACTCTCGAAAAATGTAATTGAATATTGTGGATACTATGATTTCATGTCAAAAAATATTCTCCAAATCAAAAATAAAATAAATGTGTGGATAGAGCATTCGACGAGGGGAAATCTGATATATATCATATTTTTGGATCATGTAAATTCTCAGAAAATGTAGTTGAATACATTGGATGCTTTGATTTCATGTCCAATTTTTCATCTCTAATTTCGAAATAAATTACATGTATGTATATAGCATGAAATAATAATAAATCTGATCTAAGTTTTTTCGGATCATGAAAACTCTTGTAAAGTGTAGCTGAATGTGATGGGTGCTTCAATTTTGCGTCCAATTTTTCATCTCAATTTCGAAACGAATTAAATGAGTATATAGATCATGGAACAAGGATAAGTATAACCTAAGTTTCATATTTTTCGGATCACCGAATCTCTCAAAAATCATGACAGAAGGTGATGATACATCTGAAATCTGACTTTGCATGCGGAAATCTGGGTGATCCGAACAATGGATCGATGCACAATATGTATACACTGCATATGAAAGGTGTGGACCCAGCAACAAGATAAAAATCAAAATCGGTACCTTCGGTTGTCATTTATCATATGTCTCCTCCACTTTAAAATCGACGATTTCAAGGTGCCTCAGATGAAATGCATGCGAGAAATCATTGTCGGTGGTGACGTAGCTCCAATGAGGATTTCTAGTGGGTCTCTGACGAGTTCAAGGGTGAGTTGGTAAAGTTATAGGGTTTGATCTGTGGCTCATAAAATGGTAAACCGTAGTATTTTGAACGTAACTTTCGCATACCTTTTCTGTTTTCAATGTTCTTATGCTCATTAAAAAGATCTCGAAGAGTACTAAAAGATAAAGTCCTTATTTGTCCATTTTGGATATTAGATTAGGTCAGAAGTTTAATTTTAGTGTTTTAGTACTCTGAGGTTTCATAGTGAGCGTAGTCGAGAGCGCGCGAGACTGGGAAGGACAATGTATGGGGAGAAGGACGAGGTTATGCCTAAGGCACCTCAAATCGATGCTCTCGTACTATGAAGAATGAGAAGAATTGGATGTCTTATTACTAAGCCATATACCTCGTTATATGTGTATGTATGCATGCATGCAATGAAGCAAGTATATATGCATGCACACATGCTGAAGATAGAGAAAAATAATAAATAGTACAAATGTGGTAAATGCTAAAGAAGAAGAATATCAATAATGTTCTCATACGTGTACTCTAACACTAAAATCAATCATCTTCCTAATGTTTGGCATCATTAGGAAGGTGGATTTCCTCACAAGTCTTCTTAACCTGATAGGGATTTCTATTTTTTCCTAGCAGATTTAGCAAATCCAATAGGAAATTTAGTCGATAAAAAATCTGTATGTTCATACTCGTCAAGAGATGTGCTGGCTTCTCTGAATGCTTCACTATAGTATTAAATTCTCTAATTCTAGCATAATATGACTTTTTCAAGTGAAGGATAACTTTTGAGGTTTGAACTGTGATCATCTGGGCATTGGATGCATTGCCCTATCCTAATAATATTGTAAATCTATATATTTATTTACTTTAGAAATTACCCTTAATTTTATGATAAACGTTCACCACCACGTCATCTCATCTTTCTAATTTGAATCGTTTCCCTATGACTAATTCAGGGGATATACAGATTGCATCCACACATGGATGTGTCCTTTGAATTTTAGATATAACATGCTTATGGAGTTCATTAAACATGTTATCTGAGTGTTAACTCAAGTTTAAGTTGGGAAATCCTATCTTTACCCAAAAAATCTGTGCATCGGTATTAGCTAGTCTCATATTTTCTTTACTATAAGACTTAACTTTCATTTATTTTTCATTTTAATAATTTTTTCATTTACTTTTAAAATATTTAATGAATTATTCTTATTGTGTTGTAATTTCTTTTATTTTATGTTTTATAATAAATATGGTCATATATATAGAAATAAGTTTTAAATATTTATTTAAACACAATAAAATAGGAATATATAGCAATGTAATAGATAGGTAATAGTATTTTTTATTTTGTAAACTATTTTTATATGTTTAATAAAAATATTTTCTTTTATTATGTTGTTTTTTTAAAAGAAAGATTTTTTATTTTTTTGAAAAAGTGATTTTGAATATTTTTTGTTGAAAAAACTCAAAATCAAAAGTTGGGTATTTAAAAGGGTTATCAAACCTTATTACAACTAAAGACAAGAAAAGTGAAAACAAAATAAGAAATTATTACAAATCTCAAAGAAAGTAATACACAAAATTATTTACATAAAACACATTATTATGATTTATAAAAATAAATTTTTATTTTTTGAATTATAAGGGTGAGCTTATAAATAATCTTCTTCTCAAGTGAAGACCTGGCAAAGTGTTCCCTCACGTGATAGCATTGCATTTGGAGTTTAGTTCCTAAACTTGTTTACATTGATACACAAAACTGAATTCTCATGTATTAGCTCCAATACATATTTTCAGTTTTTAAATAAGTCCCAAAACCACCCTATTTAATTCATCATTTTTGTTGTAGTCGGGTAATTCAAGATCTGTAAAAAATGACCACACCGAGAGAATAATATGGAAGATCAAATTTTAATGCGATCGGATTATTTATTTTACTTAGGTAAGTCCCGATATCAAACTCGATGAGGTAATATGGAGAATTAATTTCCAATTAATACGGAAAATTAGGTTTTCAAAAAAGATATATATATATATATATTAGTGTTTTTTATATTTTTTACATTTTTATGGGTATTTATATTAAGAGATGTAATTAACTGATTCAAAGAATTTTGATCCAATGATTTTTTTAAAAATAACTTTTATGCAAGAAATAATGTTATGCTATGTGGAAGCAATAATAAATAAATGCAATTTTACGAATTTTAAGTTATAATGAACGGCACAATATGCAAGATAAATGCAGGCTAGGACCAAGCAAGTTAAGCCAAGTCAATCAGTTCAATCAGGAGAGCCAATCAATTTTAGAGGATGGTTATTCAATTAAGATCAAGTTAAACCCCAATGTATTTCGCTAATTGTATGATTAATTGAGCAGTAAAAATCGAAAAATATATGTTCTTAATATTAACAAATAAACTCCTTAATTTATTCTTGGTAAATAAAGTCTCCAATTGTAAAATTAATGGTTTAATATGATAAAGCATTAGATGAGGTTCAAATTGGCATAAAAGAACATAAAATCTGATAATGGATGTACGAGTTATGAATAAATGAAGTTTAGGGACCAAAATATAAATAAAACGATATCAATTTAGACCTTTAGAGCGTAGTTCTATAATTTCTCAAATCTGCTCAGGCCTCCTTGTAATTTACCCCCATGTAGGGGTGCTTGTCATTTCCAAGAACGGGAGGTCTCTGGTGCAAAATCACCCAATCACGTGCTCGAGGCGCGTGAGTTGATCTCTGCATTATTTGCAAGAGGCGTATGGAGTGTCCCGCAAAATGCCCAAGCCACGCGTGTTATACACATGACCCGAGCCTGGTTCGGGTGGTGGCTTGAGGTTCGAGGACAATCCTCCACTTCATGCCGATTTGATTCACCAAGGCAATAGGCTCGGATAGGAGGTCTAGAAGTAATCTGATGTGTCCAATGAAGATGGATCGATGATGCAAATTTGGGTGTGGACTGACAGCTAAGATCGAGGTTGTTCTTGATCTTACGGTAGCTGCACTCTAGACCTAGGGATGCCTTCTTATTTTTTGATGTTCTTCCTTTAATGAGTCTTATGATGAGGGAGGGTCGACATAATATCGGTGGTCATCAGAGTAGAAGCTAACAGTGGAGATGGGACTTTGACTTGTTCCTGTAGAAGTGAAGATGGCTCAAACCATTAAGGCTTGGCATGGAGCATGATGAACTAAGAAGAGGGTTGGTCAATGGGATCCGACGATGAGCGATGGAGGCAGAGTAGAGTCGGTGAAGGGTTGCAAAGGAATAAGAGAATCAATGGGGTCCTAAAGGCAGAGGTAATCTTTGTCGACGATTGGTGTAGTGTGTGTGGAGGAGGAAGGTGAAAGTGGAGATGTTGGATTGGGTTCATAGCAGAGCACATAAGAAGAAGAAGAAGAAGAAAAATGGAAAGAAAAAGAGAGGGTATAGCCTAAAGGTGTGGTTGTGAATATGATAACTAAAGTAGTAGAAGGTGGAAATCGAAGAGAAATGGGTAAAGAGTGAAATCAATGATGGATTAGAGAGAAAGAGGTGTCAAGGATAAATGGAATTGCCTGGGATTGGAATGTGTGACTCTCTCCGATTTTTGCTCAATTCACTCTGGTGAAGGAAGTGAGGAGCTTGACCGCTCGCATGGTGGATCAGCAACAAGTTGCTCAGAGAGCACCTTGGATCATGTCTTGATTAAGGTCCTCGTCACAAGGGATATGACCGTGGCCACCAACTGGATCTGAGGCTTCCTCTCTCTCTCTCGTTCTTGCTTCTAGATGAAGAAGATAAAGACAGATGATCCGGACAAAAGAAGGGGGTTGATCTAAAATAGGGATAGATTAGATGAGTCGTAAAGGAAGAAGGGATTAGGTTAGTTGGAGCTCGGATTGGAGAAGGGATAATGTTGGAGAGGATAATGGTCATTTTTGTGGTTTTGATCGAAGAGTCGTAGAGGCTATAGGTGATGGGAATGAGGTAGTTCGGGAGGATAGAAATAAGAAAGAGATAAGGGGTTGTTGATGACGAATTAGGGTTTTGATCGTGAGGATGAGGGGATAGTTCAAGAGAACGATAATCTATCAGCGAAGGTGAGGTTTCGTGAAGGAGGAAATGGTGGTTAGTGATGGAGATCGGCGGGCATCAGGCAGTGGCTGAGATGCGGTTAGAGGAAGGTGATGGCATGTTGTAGGTAGATGTCGTTGGATCAGTTGTGATCCAATAGTGGGGGTGGCTCATGTGCCAAGCACACGGGTGGGGCTAAGAAAAGGGGAATGGGTATCGATTGTTGGATCAGTCTTGATCCAATGACCAAGATGTGTGGCACAAAATGATAAGAAGAGTAGACAACGCTTGCAGGTTGACCAATAAGTGATGAATCAGAATAAGCCATGTATAGGAGATGTTGACCATGATTTTGATTATGTAAAAATAATTATATTAAAAATAATAAATGGTCTCTAATTCAAAAATACCTAAAATGGAAATTGTAACCTAAATGCACTATGCAGTAATTATGAAGGATTTTTAAGTAGAATGTGAAATGCAAAATATGCATTTTGTGATATTTTATATATATAATATTATTTTATAGTTTTGTATTTTTATTTGATATTCTATAGATGATAATACATGTAAAACTCAAATATGATGTAATTTTATGTAACTAGTTAGGCCATGAAGTAAAACAAAGAAATGAAAAAGAAAATAATCAAAAAGAGTGAAATATATACATGAAATAATAGGTCAAAATCAGTAAAAAAAGGTACAATGCACAGCTAGGTTCCAAAGCTCATATTTCACAAATGAACTCCAATTCTTTTGAAATAGGTCTTGATTTGTAGATAATTGAATGTGTATTAATTCAAAAGTGAGTAGAGTTAAATTGGACATAGTGTGTGAGAGCTATTAGCATTTACAGCTCTTTATCATGAAATTAGGGTTTGGATTTATTTTAAATATATACAAGTTTGTATTTTTTTAGGATTTTCATTCATTAAGGTTAGTTATATGTATACAATGGAGTAAGTTTCATTCCATTTGGAATTAGCATGAATTAATTAAAAATGCTTGAAGTTAGGTGAAAATGTACATATGAATATGAATGAAAAATGAAATTATATTTTATGCAAATTATTTTTAAATGAATGGAAGTTAATTTTGTGATATAAACATGTGAATGAACCTTATTTCTCAAGACGAAGCTTTATTTTCAGCTAATTAGAGTGATGAATCACATATTCATCAACCCCCTATACTTAAACCTTGCTCATCCTTGAGCAACTAAAAATGAAGAAGTGAAATGAGAATGGGTTCCATACCAAGATCATGAGTAAAAGGTAAAAATGGAGCTTGACCCATCCTTTGGATTAATGGTTTGGTTGAACTCCTGTGAGAATTAGGGTTTTAAAATCAACAGCCTCCAAGTTCTGTACTTCATTGTATAAGTTTGGCTCAGAAGTCGTCTTATATCAATCCCTCTCTCAAAGCATACCCCATGAATATTGAAAAACTGTCTCATGTATGCGACGGGTGTTAGCACTCCCCATTCAAAATGCCGGACTAGCGCGCAAACCTCTCCTCTAGTAACTTATCCTCAAGGAGTCATATATTTCCTTCTAAGTTCATGTGTGTTATTGTTCACAATGAATATGAAGGGAGAAGTTTAGAAGAATGAGAAAAGAACTGGAGTGTGATCAATGTAGTCAGTCACATATTCCGTGAAGCATGGTCAAGATAGCCAATCTCCACCAAGATATGCAAGTTATATGAAGCTTAGACCATTGTGGTCCACGATGTACATGGGAATTGGCTTCTTTTGGTATGAATTTTTTTCTCTACATTGATCTTCTGTGCCCGGATATAAAATTTTTTGTTCGACCCATGTTTTGGGATCTTACAAAAATTACGCTAGCAGACCGTCCTCATCCGAAGCTTTATTTCAACATGTGCTCCGATCTTTAAATATCAATGCTACCGGAAAAGAAACCCGTACGGTCTTCCAAATCCCTCTCTGAGTTGAGTTAAGTGCATAGTGCTAGAGTACAGATTAATTCCCTATTCAAGAGTCGTACTCAGAATGAGACGACGAGGCTAGACACTAAGAGTCGAGGTCTGATACTGTCATGCAGAACTAAGAGAATTAAGTCAGGGACCCGAAGCTTCTAAAATCCTATTTCTCGATGAAGTTCCTATAGATTAAGTGGATTAAGATCGAGTTAAGACCACTCTAAGTTTTTACTCATGACTCAGTTCAGAACCCAATGGCTTTTCACCAATGCAGATGCATGAACTGTTGAATGAAGTGTAGATGCATGAGATGCAAAAAATAGTATTTTTTATATTTTTACAATTTTCTAATTTAATTAATTTTTTTGTTTTTTATGGTTATCCACATATTATATGTATTTATAAGTATTGTACATATTTTAAACATTTTTATAGGTTCTACAAAAAGTATCCCTACCCCAATTGAGTTAATGTAACATATACATAAAATATAATATATAGTGTAATGCAGAGTATTTTTTTAGACGAATGCGATTCAACCCCCCTACCCCAACTTAGTGCATGTTAAGTATATAAGGATGCAAAAGAAGAAAGGAGAGAGGTAGAAGTCGATCGCCCTCTCTATACTTAGTCTCTTGGTTAGCCCAAGTATATGAGAGCAAAATTGGGGCAATCAAGGGAAAAAGGAGAGAAGATGAGTATGTACAAGGTGGAGGCATCAGTTCATCTTATATTTTGGATTTTGTCTAAGTATATAAGAAGTACAGATGGAACCAATAAGACAGGAAGAGAGGGTGTAAAGACTTGAATTTGGCTATCTCTCAGATCATGTCATAAGACACAACTCATCAAGAGGAAACAAATGAAAAATGTTTCGTGTGAATAGGACTTTGTTTGGAATTGTTATGATTTTATGAAGAAAGAGAAATAAGGAGGCCTAAGATGTCATTAACCCTAATGACCATCATTAAGACTAATTAATCATGATTAAGAGACTAATGAGGATTAAGGACTACTAATCACCATTATCAATTACTAATCAGGGATTAGTGAAAATAATCATGATTAGTGAAAGTTAAGCATGATTAGTGAAAGTTAACCGCATCTAGTGCTAATTGAGCATCATTAGCGAATCTAAAAGTTTATGGAAGGTTCTAACTTAAGTGTTAAGTTTTGGGATAAGACTTGGCCAAAATCATGGGATGCTAACCGCAGTTAAAGCTAAACCATGGTTTACTAACCATGGCTATCAGTTTTCTAAAGCCTATAAATAGCGCCTTGCCCATTCATTCTCCATGATTTCCACTACCATCACTACCCTGAGGTCTAGGGTTGAGAAGTTGGGAGGATGAGAGGGAGATGGGAAGGAGCGCTAATGAAGCACTTCCGGGAGGATGAGGAGGAGGAGGATGGTGCAATCCTTATTTTACTTGGCTTCGTATAGGTGGTAAGTATCTCTAACTTGGTCTAGGTTTCCGATTAATCTCCCTTTCCGATTCATTTTGTGTTGTGCTTTGAGGAGAAATCTGAGCATAGCCCTACTCGGCTATGGGTGGCTCGACCTTTAGTGAGCATATGAGTTCTTCATATGACTCGATGACCCTAGATAAGAAACTTGTTGATTCTGCAGTTTTTATCGATTTTATAGTTATTTTGATGGAGGAATCTATGTAACTCCCTACTTAGGTGTGGGTCGCTAGGCTATTAATGAACTCTGTGATTTATCACATGCTTCACCACGTAAGACGTGTAGTGTCTATCGATTCTCCATCATTTGCAGTTCTATTATATTCAATATGTTTCACTTATATTTTTCCTCTCCATGATTTTATAGAGGAAACTCTTTCTATTTTTCATTAGAAATATGTCCCAATATAAAGGAGACTCTGTCAAAATTTTCATAGAAATATGTTCCAATATAAAGAGAAAACTCTATCAAAATCTTCCTAGAAATATACGTATAAAATAAAGCTCTCTTAAAAGTACAAGGGAAAATATGGTCTTCATGTTCTTTGTGTTGAACAAGCAGTAGGGTTTAAGAACCCTGGATTACTAAAAAGAGATATTGTCAAGGGTAGATTGGAGGATTGGTTGAGGCAACGGGCAGCAGTCTAAGCTCATCAAGTATCAGTGCAATCCTCAATCCCAGAATGTTGACAACATCGGGGTCCGTGGGGGAGGAAAGGACCAATCCCTGATGTGGATTAGAGTGGATAGTAACTAAAATAAAAATAGAATAAAGGAACAACTGTATAATTTTGCTTGTTGAACTTTTCAAATATCATGCTTGTCTTATGTATTTTTTCTTCATTATTTAGCACTGCTCATTTCTTTCCTACGTTTTCTGAAAACCCCACAGGTAACGTACAACTGTCACAGGGATAGTAGCCAGCCACAATATCATTAATCCATATGGTGGTTGGTAATCTTTTTGAGCATTTCCTTTCTAGTTGATGTATATGTAAATTGTTATAGTGGTATAATGTACCATGTAAACTTTATTGTGTGAATGGAAACATGTTGAATGCTTCCTTTTTAGTATTTTTAATTAAAATATATTTCTGAATGTTTGTTGTGATTGCTGAATACATTATTGTTTAGTAATTGGATCCGGATATGGGAGGATACAATGACCCAAAATTTAGGATTGTGACAGTTTGGTATTAGAGCACTGCTACTCTAGTAATTTATTGAGTAATTGATAACTATGAGTGACACTCAGAACCTAAGGTTGTATAAAGATCCTTTGATCTTAATAATTGATTGCGGTAGCATTCACAAGTCATTGTCCCTTATGTACATCATGCTAAGACATATAGAATCTAACCTTTAACCTTAATTCATCCCGGGATCATGGCAGACCAAGACATGTCTAGGCAATTAACAGCTATTGAAGGATATGGTAAGATCCTTAAGTGCATCACGGAAGTGTGAGGATCGCATCATATGCGATCGGGAGAGACTAGTCCTACTAGTTGCTCGATGCAGCAGAAATTAAAATTTTCTATATGACGAAACCACATGATCCAAGAACACTTCTCGAAGCATTTTGTCTAAACCACAAACAAGTAATAGGATTACCTCTTGAAGCGTGGTTGCAATCGAGTCTCTAAACGAAGAGACGTCCTGTCTCAAGTCCGATCTGACGGAGGAGACGCTTGCGAGCGTGTTGATGAAACACATGCTCCTCGCAATCCATGTTGATGATCCAAGCAACGGATCTCCAGATCTCGTCCCACGAGATACGAATTCTTCTTTACGCGCGATATGCATCGAAGGAGACGGAGATCCACGAGCAAACGATCGGGCAGCATAATGATAACGATGCAGCGATGGAGACTCTCTCTAGGGCATCCATGGTAGACGGTCATATGAGAGAGAGAGAGAATGGACGTGTAGAGAGCATGAGAGAGAGAGAGAGAGTTGTTTTCTAACTTGTAACCTAGAAGAGCAAGGGTTACCTCTTCTTTTATAATATTTTGGGACCCATGGATCTCAATCCATAGACAACACAAATCCAATGGCTCTCATTGATTTGTATTTCTTTTATTGGCCATAATCTTGTTGTTAAAACATAAAAACAATTAATTTAATAAAATCAAATATATACTCAATATAATTTGATTTACATTAAATCAATCTCCATTGGAGAAATAGGAAGAAGGCAAGCCTCCTTCCATAAGAGGAGTGGACGGCTACAATATCCATGGTAGAATTGTAACCGTCCACCCTCAATATGAGGAAGGTGGCTCTCCTTTCCTTATTACATGAGATTACATTATCTCATGATTCTCTCCAATATTTGCAATAACTTTCGTTGCAAATTATTTCACAAAAATAAATCCAATTTATTTTGTGAACATTGCAATCATGCCACTGGAAATTTGTGAATCACATTCACAACCCAAAATAAAATGCGAATTACATTTATAATATAATGTCCAATGTGAATACAATTCACATGAACATTTAATAACAAATGTAAATTACAAATATCTCTCTCTTAAATATTATAAATCACATTTATAATATATATGATTAAGATGGATAGTGCTATCCATATTTTTCATATCCATGATAGTTAAATCACATTTAATCATCTTGGATCTCTATTCTTATGTGCCCAAATAATATGAATCTCATTCACATTATTTACTTATAATTAAATCATATTTACTTGTAATAGATAACTCTCTTTACAATATGAATCAAATTCATATTATTCGTGATAATTAAATCACATTTAATTATTAACTTTCTCAATACTCAGATAAATAAAATCAACAATGAAATTATCCTAAACTCTTTCGAGGATAATGCACTTTATCCAAGGATACTTGTAGATAAGGATAGGGCGATTGTATTGTTCCATGTATGTGACTTGGATATTGAGATCATATCTCAAAACCAGATCTCATGCCTCTTATAGATGCTTGATTAAATCAAGACCACTAATCTAATCTTCTCATTGCACCTGAATCACATTCAAATCAGTGTCTAACATTTGGACCAAGGTTAAATTACTTCTCTACTGAGAGAAGTCACTAAAATCCAGATCTGTTTCATCACTCCCTAGGAATGGAAGCGTCATGGTTATACAATTGTTTATGATCACATCACCCTCAGGTATTCCCAATACATGTATATCCTGCATATTGGAAGACTCAAAATAAACCCAGAGTATTAGATCAATTTTACATTGTCTACTTCAGGGTTTTATCAGTACGCTTCTCATTTGATCACTAGGAGTCGGTATCGATCATATACTTTCCAAAAGCATATATCATACCTAGGTCTTCATCATATACTTTCCAAAAGTATATATCAAACCTATAGATTCAATTAAGCTTCCAAAGCAAGACGATCGTCCACGGAATTTGGTTCTTCCCAATATCTCATGAGTGAGCTCATGAATTCCAGTTCAGTAAATGAACATATATGATCCCTTCGAGAGATCATATTACTCATATGTCCTTGTATACACACCAGTGCACCGGTGTATAGACCTTGATTAGGTCATCAACCTATTGGTCTATCAAATGTACATACTTAGACATATAGTAATACATCTGTCTCCAGTCAGAGGATGTGAGCCTATATCGTGACAACATACGACATAGGACTTCAGTTATCTCGATCTCTCTAAGTCAACTCTTTGACCTAACTTATGTAACACATCTGAATCCCTATTCCTATGCAGAGGACCTGCATCAAGAGGGCGGTTAGATATTAGCCTAAATGAGAAAGGGTTTCCATCTCCTACTTGAAGGATACGGGAAAAATCCTCAAGCGCATCATGGAAGCGTGATGATCGCATCGAATGCGATCGGGAGCGACTCGTCACACTAGTTGCTCCGGGCAGCGGAAATTAAAATTTTTATGTGATGAAACCACATGATCCAAGAACACTTCACGGATAGTTTCATATAAACCACAAACAAGTAATAGGATTACCTCTTGAAGCGTGGTTGCGATCGAGTCTCTAAACGAAGAGACCTCCTGTCTCAAGTCCGATCCCTCGGAGGAGACGCTTGCGAGCGCGGGGATGAATCGCGTGCTCCTGGCAATCCATGTTGATGATCCAAGCGGCGGATCTCCTGATCTCGTCACACGATATCCAACATCTTCTTCACGAGCAAGACGCACCGAAGGAGATGGAGATCCATGAGTAGATGATCCGGTAGCATAACAACGATGTTGCGTCGATGACGACTCTCACAATGGCTCCATGGTGGATTACCATTATGAGAGAGAGAGAGAGAGAGACTTGGCGTGTAAAGAAGAGAGAGAGAGAGAGAGAGCATTCATTAATCATCTTGTATCATGAAGAGCAATGAATGCCTCTTCTTATATAGGGTTTTGGGAGTCCATGGATCCCAATCCATGTACAACACACAATCAATGGTTTAGATTGATTTGTGTTTCTTTCAATGGCTATGATCTTGTTGTAAAACCACAACAATTAATTTAATTTCATTTAATATATATCGATAAATCCATATATTTAAATTCAAATCAAATCAATTAATTATCCTTGGAGATAATGAGGAGATAAACCATATCCCCTAAAAAGGGGGGATGGCTACCAATATCTCGTGAGATCTCATTATCTCATGAGATACATTATCTCATGATATCTCCAAGATTTCACAAAAATAATTCATAATTATCTTGTGAAATATTGCAATCATGCCGTTGGAAAAATGTGAATCACATTCACATCCCAAAACAAAATGTAAATTATATTTTATTTAATTATCCAATGTGAATCCAATTCACATCAATAATTAATCAACAAATATAAATCACAAATAGCTCTCTCTTATATATTATAAATCGCATTTATAATATAAATGATTAATATGGATAGTGCTATCCATATTATTCATATCCGTGATAATTAAATCGTATTTAATCACATTTGATCTCTATTCTCATGTGCCAAAATAACATGAATCACATTCACATTATTCACATCTTTAATAATTAAATCACATTTAATTATCTCAGATAACTATCCTTATAAAATGAATCAAATTCATAATATACATGGTAATTAAATCACATTTAATTATCAATTTTCTCGATGCTCGGATACATATATCAACAATGAAATTATCCATGAACTCTTTCAAGGATAATGCGCTTTCTCCGCGGATACTTGGAGATAAGGACATGGCGATTGTATTATTCCACGTATAGTGACTTGGATATTGAGATCACATCTCAAATCCAGATCTCGGGCCTCCCATTGATGCTTAATTAAATCAAGACCGCAAATCTAATCTTCTCATTGCATCTGAATCACATTCAGATCAATGTCCAACATTTGGACCAAGATCAGATTACTTCTCTACTGAGAAGAGTCACTAAATCTAGACCCGTTTCATCACTCCCTAGGAAAGGAAGCGTCATGGTTATCACAATCGTTTATGATCACATCACCCTCAGGTATTCTCAATACTAGTACATCCTACATACTGGAAGACTCGGAATAAACCCGGAGTATTAGATCAACTTTATATTGTCTACTTCAAGGTTTTATCATTAAGTTTCTCATTCGATAATTGGGAGTTGGTATTGTTCATATACTTTCTAAAAGCATATATCATACCTAGGTCTTGATCATATACTTTCCAAAAGTATATACCAAACCTACAAATTCAGTCAAGCTTCCAAAGCGAGATGAACATGCACGGAATTTGATTCTTCCCAATATCTCATGAGTGGGCTCATGTCTTCCAGTTCAATAGTGAACCTGTATGATCCCTTTGAGAGATCGTATTACTCATATGCCCATATATGCACACCAGCGCGCCGGTGTATAGACCTTGGTTAGGTCATCGACCTTTTGGTCTACCAAATGTACATACTCAAACATATAGTAACACATCTGTCTCCGGTCAGAGGATGCGTGCCTATACCATGACAGCATACGGTTATCTCGATCTCGTTAAGTCAACTCTTTGACCTAACTAATCTGACACCTCCGAATCTCTATTCCTGTGTAGAGGACCTGCATCAAGAGGTCGGTCAGATATCAGCCTATGTGAGAAAGGATTGCCATCTCCTACTCAGGCTGGAGATCATCTCTTAATAATCATTTGACGGTGCTTGATGAGTCCTCAATCTAACCCTTTAGATATTCATCCAAGCACCAGCCTCTATGATTCAATTATTGAATCAACAGCTGTATGATTATCAATATGGCCATGGTACATAACCTTAATTGTACTAAGGGACCTATTATGCAAATTAGTTACTCTTCATTTCAGATTAGGGAATGATATTCGCAATAACATTTATTGCATAATGGCTCGTCATGGGCTCGCATGTCCAACAATCTCCCACTAGCCCAAAGAGCCATTAATGGGCTAATCATTTAAACCCACACTCATATGACAATCATAAGCTATTTAGAAAATAGCTAGGTAAGCTGATCAGTCACTCTGTTCCCATGAGACTACGCCAAGTCCTTTTACGGCACTTGTATATCTCCAGTAACAATGCTCGCATCCAATGCGAATGTCGCATCTTATGCAACCAATACTCAATCTTGAGAATGCAATTATAGTGTCCTTGACACTATTGCTCAGTAATTATTATAAGAAGTATTTCCATAATTCTTATCAGAATACCTTTATTCCTGGAGATCTTTATCTCCCAAGGCATCTACAGTTAAGACCTTTTAGATCACTATCTATTAAGTCTTAGGTTCTTAATGATGAGATTTTGATATCATTATCTCTAAGTCTTGTCATCTTTGAAGATATTTATTATTACTGCAATCAAGTGTTTTATTTCTATGGTAGGATTAGTAACAGTTTACTACTCCCACTGCATGGCAGACATCTGACCTTTCGTACACATCTAGCACATACGAGGCTTCTAGCAACCGATGCACAAAGGCAAGCAATTTTAGCACCATCAACACTCGATATGTTATCCCTTCAGATTGGTTAGTACCAAATCTTAAGAGAAGGAAGCGTTCCTTGCATAGAATATATCCAGGATGTACCAATAATGTGACAGTCCCAATAGCTTCTTCTCTTTGCTTCTGAACACCTTCAGAACTAAGATCCAAGAGGCAACTTATGAGATCATATCTCAAGGTATGGAATAGCCAGATCTATAAAACACTTATTATCATCCTTATATCATTTTAAAATGATTAGGATATTATCTACATTTAGCACGATGAACACAATGGCACTCCCACTAAGCTTCACATGGTTCATCAATATCCTATCTGAAATCATAACATTTATAATTTCATCAAATCTTATGTTCCAGCTACAAGAAGCTTATTTGAGTCCATAGATGGAGTTCTTTAGCTTGCACACCTTGCTTTCCTCAACCATGAATCCCTGGGGCTACTTCACATGAATATTCTTAAAGAGATATTCATAGAGGAATGCAATCTTGACCTCCATCTTGAAGATGTCAAAGTCAAGTTGTGCAGCTTTAGTTAGCAATATTCTGATGAGTTTAAGCATGGTTACTGGAAAGCAAGTCTCATCGCAAGCGATGTCTTCTTTCTTCATGTGTAGCTCATGGCTACGAACCGTGCTTTGAAGATCTCTTCCTTCTCATCAGGTTCCCTCTTTCTCTTGAAGATCCATTTACACCTTTATGGGTCTTACCCATATAGGTAGATCCTCGAGGGTCCATATACGACACTTGTATATGAATTCTACTTTAGACTTTATTTCTAATATCCATCTTTCCATGTCATGATCCTTAGGGCCTGTTTGGTTGCTGGGTTGGACTGGGTTGGGTTGGGCTGGGTTGGGATGGGTGAATAGTAATCTGTGAGGAGAAAGTACCCTTGTGAATAGTAACCAGGGTTGGGCCAACCCTGCCCAATCCTGCAACCAAACAGGCCCTTAGGAGCTTCTTCACATGAAGTCCGATCATTATCAGACTTAATCGACACATGGAATACATCCTCAAACTCGTTTGAAGAGGTATTAATGTTTCATCTTTAATTATCCTTTTAGTTTCTGATTTCAGGTGCCTCATTATCATCTCAAGATTAAATGAGTTCCTTTACTTCATTTTCTTCTTGATTCTCAAGAGTCTCAGCCTTTAAGAATCACATTCTCAGAGATGAGATATTTTAAGAATCTCAAGGTCATAAAGTAGGTATCCCATACCATCCTTTATTTTCCTAATGAAGTAGCACTCTCTAGTGCTCGATTCTAGCTTACTTGCATGGAATCTTATTAATGATATATATTGTAGTCCCTACTACACATATATACCTGGAAACTAAGGGATAATTATGCTAAAAAATTCATCATTGATCAAATCGTGTCACACATGATCCAATTGTATCTCCCTACAACTCTATCGAGTTTAGGTTTATCAGGAGGAGTGAGATAGAAATGATATTCATATCTCCATAAGGTATTCTTTGAATTTTATCTAACAGGTACAAGCTACTAGGTTAGATCAAATTCATTTCATCTTTATTCAAACTTTGGTTCTAAACCAAAATTGTGAAATCTTTGAACATTTCAAAGATTTCTTAGGTGAAGATAAGAAATCTCATATCATACATACTCATCAATAGATATCACATATCCATAATGTTTATTATGATATAGATGATCCACATACATCAATATGTATAAGATCTTGAATACCTCGACATCTAACACCATTCCCAGAGAAGGGTGTATTGGACATTTTACTTTGAATACAATATTCATAAGTATGTAAGCTTCAAAATTTTAGACATTCTAAAGTTTCATATCTTACTAGTCCATTGATCTCATCAACGGACACATGTCCAAAACTTGATGCCATATCATTGTCAAATGATATTCGTCCTCCTATTGATCTTTTAATGGTTTAATTTTCAGTTTTATAAATCTTAATGAACCATTCATTAATTTCTAATTTTGTGGAGTCTTCTAAATGTTAGATTACTATCTGAAATATATCCATCATAACTCTTTATGACAGGTTTATTCCAGAATTCATGTTTATTTCTAACATTTAGAAATAAATAATGAGTGTATTATAATATCTAAGTCATAGAATGAAGGGAGCATAGTGGAAGCATGGGTCGGACCTGAGTAAGAAGGAAAGTCAAAGAGTTGATTTACTTCTGTGACTTCCATATGGCATCCAGATAGTTGGATGAATGCCAATACTGCATGAGTCGATGTATTGATAGTATGACTATCTAGACTATCTAGAATCCTTAGAGAAGGACTCAGATAGAGCATCAGAATAATCTACATAAATTATTGATATTTATTGAATAAGATAAAGTCTTATAATTGTATCTCAATCTTCTAACAACACTTGTAATAGGTTGCATATGTTTTAGAAGACTGGAGAATTTGATCTTCAGGTTTAATAGTCATCTACGTGGATATTGATGCAATTGTTGCAACAATCTCTATTGGATAGATGGACTTCTTATTTTCAGTGGGAGAGCCTTAGTATTAGAGAATGATTCTTAAAACATTGGTTCATGTAGGTATTCAAACATTTTGACTACATAATCTCTTTCAAGCTACCATTCTGCATAATGCAGAGAACCATGTCATTCATAACAAATGTCAAGAGCACATATGTATGCCAAAATATATTCTTAGATTTCTATAAGGATTAGTTGACAATTACGATCGTCATCGACATGTCACTTCTAAAGTACATTTGATGATATCAAGACTATAGAGACATACAAAGCCTAAGGTTGTGGATCTATTGTCTATTTAATTGTCATTCCTCATTATTATGAGGAAACTTGCACATTGCAACCACATACATTATGTGTCCAACTGCAAGTACAATATCTTGATCATGAGTCCAATCCGTGATATTTTACTGATTATTATTGAGTATAACATTGAGTGGGTTTTATGAAGGATTATCTTAAATAAGAATTTTGCATAAGTGTATATATTTATATATACATATTTTTACTTTGATTTAGGAATTTTTATATCAAAGTTGTCTTGCTTTGTCAACACTGAAAGTCTATTCTCTTAATCACTTTCAATGTAAGAGACATACTTACCATTATATCTCAAGCAAGATCTGGGATCTCCTTCCTTATCTTTGTTACATCCCAATAATTGAGAACCTGTAACTCATATAAAAAGAAGCGGGAACACATTCTGCCTTGTAAGTCCAACTTGCATCTCCTAATTCGGTCTTTAACACCCGGGCCCACCACCCCTAAGGTGATGTTGACCGGTCATTAATTGAACCAACCGTCAACAGCTTAATACTTGCTATACGCAATCCAATATCGCCTTAATAATATGAGGACCCAATATTGGGGTCACTACATATACGGCCTTGCTCTTTTGAGAAGCGAAGAGCCCGATCCAAATGGCTTGTATGCAGGAGCTGTCACTTCGGACAGGCATCTCCGACACATAATCTCTAGCGACGGAACCCTTCACCTTGACGGGAGACCATGGATGTCACTTATGTGATCCTCCATATCATATTCAAATTCTAATTAATCATTATGAATCATATTCATTATTATCAATTCTTCCAAGGGAAATAACACTTCTATTTATAATAGAGTGCCCTTGATTTAATTGGATTCTAATTAATCGAATCATATTAAATTAATGATCTAATTAATATCCAACAAACATTCTTAGTTGTTACTTTAATTATAGTATTATCTCAAATACATATTATTTCGAATTTTAATAATTAGAAATACATCATGATTTCTTAAGCATTATACTAACCCTACCCGCTGTCATGGCCAGTACCGACGGGAGTGGAACAAACCACACACGGTGCAACCTGCTACCCCAATGCTCCCCGATTAGGCACCATATCCGCCTCGGGAAAGGATAATGCAAAATAGATCAGTTTGTACTTGAGATGATCATCGGTTTTTGAACCGAAATTATACCATATAATAATAATAATAATCAAAACCATTTTGATTAGTAATATAATGAGATTTGCTAAACAAATCCTAAATTCTATTCAAGCAACAAGGTTTTGCATGTAAAACTTGTCCTACAACTATTGTAGGATAAACTAGAGTTTTTCATGAAAACAATGTTTGTTGAAAATTTCACATTAACCAATTGTGATCAAGATCAACCATCTTATCATTTTGGTTAATGCAATGTCATTCAAGGAAATAATTATCATCTTCAAATATTTCACAAATATTTATCAATAATCATTTCAGAAAATTAACAATTAATTTTCATCAATTTATTTGAATGATTATCACAAGGTTCATAATCAAGTTTGTTAATTTCCAGCAGTTACCCCTATTCACTAAAATTAACATAACTCGATCAATTGAAATCCAATTAATGCAAACTAAATTTATTTTGTTCGCCAATTTGATTTAAAATAGAACCCAAGTGATAATTATGTATTTCCAGGTGTTTAGGATATGTAATTAACTCTTTAATTACGTCACTAACCATCATTCCTCGAACAGTGGATATATGATTATTAAAAACATCATAACTTGAGTTATCGAATTCCAAATCACGTAAACTCAAATCCTACTATTTTCTTAATTAATGGGAAACATTATCCAATTTAAAATTTTGTGTTTAAATATTTTAAACAGGGCCGAAATTTAATCACAAGGCAGGCTGCGAAAATTGAAATGCTAAAATTTTCACGAGCCCAATCGAGTCCAAATCTTCGTAGGTTCATGGATCTCATCCAAAACCTTCGACAACCTGGATCTGATACCACTTGAAGGATACGGGAAAAATCCTCAAGTGCATCACGGAAGCGTGATGATCGCATCGAATGCGATCGGGAGCGACTAGTCGCACTAGTTGCTCCGGCAGCAGAAATTAAAATTTTTATATGATGAAACCACATGATCCAATAATACTTCTCAGATCATTTCATCTAAACCACAAATAAGTAATAGGATTACCTCTTGAAGCGTGGTTGCGATCGAGTCTCTAAACGAAGAGACCTCTTGTTTCAAGTCCGATCCGTCGGAGGAGACGCTTGCGAGCGCGGGGATGAATCGTGTGCTCCTCGCAATCCATGTTGATGATCGAAGCGACGGATCTCCTGATCTCGTCACATGAGATCCAACATCTTCTTCATGAGTGAGATACACCGAAGGAGATGGAGATCCATGAATAGATGATCCGGCAGCATAACGATGATGCTGCGTCGATGACGACTCTCACAATGGCTCCATGGTGGACGACCATTATAAGAGAGAGAGAGAGACTTGATGTGTAGAGAAGAGAGAGAGAGAGAGCATTCATTAATCATCTTGTATCATGAAGAGCAATGGATACCTCTTCTTATATAAGGTTTTGGGAGTCCATGGATTCCAATCCATGTACAACATACAATCAATGGTTGAGATTGATTTGTATTTCTTTCAATGGCTATGATCTTGTTGTAAAAACACAACAACAATTAATTTAATTTAATTTAATTTAATATATATATCTTTAAATTCAAATCAAATCAATTAATTATCCTTGGAGATAATGAGGAGATAAACCATATCCCTTAAAAGGGGGGATGGCTACCAATATCTCATGAGATATCATTATCTCATGAGATATCATTATCTCATGAGATACATTATCTCATGGCATCTCATGAATAATATGAATTTACGTCAACAATTGTTGTAAAATATTTCACAAAAATAATTCATAATTATCTTGTGAAATATTGCAATCAAGTCAATGGAAAAATGTGAATCACATTCACATCCTAAAACAAAATGTCAATTATATTTTAATTAATCATCAAATGTGAATCCAATTCACATCAATAATTAATCAACAAATATAAATCACAAATAGCTCTCTCTTATATATTATAAATCACATTTATAATATATATATATTATTAATATGAATAGTGTTATCCATATTATTCATATCTGTGATAATCAAATCGTATTTAATCATCTTTGATCTCCATTCTCATGTGCCAAAATAATATGAAACACATTCACATTATTCGCATCTTTGATAATTAAATCACATTTAATTATCTCAGATAACTCTCTTTATAATATGAATCAAATTCATATTATCCATGATAATTAAATCACATTTAATTATCAATTTTCTCGATGCTCGGATACATATATCAACAATGAAATTATCCATGAACTTTTTCAAGGATAATGCGCTTTCTCCGCTGAGACTTGGAGATAAGGACTAGTCCATTGTATTGTTCCACGTATACTGACTTGGATATTGAGATCACATCTCAAATCCAAATCTCGGGCCTCCCATAGATGCTTGATTAACTCAAGACCACAAATCTAATATTCTCATTGCATCTGAATCACATTCAGATCAATTTCCAACATTTGGACCAAGATCAGTTTACTTCTCTACTGAGAGGAGTCACTAAAATCCAGACCCGTTTCATCACTCCCTAGGAATGGAAGCGTCATGGTTATACAATCGTTTATGATCACATCACCCTCAGGTATTCCCAATACCTGTACATCCTACATACTGGAAGACTCAGAATAAAACCGAAGTATTAAATCAACTTTATAATGTCTACTTCAGGGTTTTATCATTAAGTTTCTCATTCGATCATTGGGAGTTGGTATTGATCATATACTTTCCAAAAGCATATATCATACATAGGTCTTGATCATATACTTTCCAAAAGTATATATCAAACCTACAAATTCAGTCAAGCTTCCAAAACGAGACGATCAAGCACAGAATTTGATTCTTCCCAATATCTCATGAGTGATCTCATGTCTTCCGGTTCAATAGTGAACCTGTATGATCCCTTTGAGAGATCTCATTACTCATATGCCCTTATATGCACACTAGCACGCCGGAGTATAGACCTTGGTTAGGTAATCAACCTATTGGTCTGCCAAATGTACATACTCAGACATATAGTAACACATTTATCTTCGGTCAAAGGATGTGTGCCTATACCGTGACAACATACGATATAGGTCTTTGGTTATCTTGATCTCGTTAAGTCAACTCTTTGACCTAACTAATCTGACACCTCCGAATCTCTATTCCTATGCAGAGGACATGCATCAAGAGGTCAGTCAGATATCAGCCTATGTGAGAAAGGATGCCATCTCCTACTCAGATTGGAGATCATCTCTTAATAATCATTTGACGGTGCTTGATGAGTCCTCAATCTAACCCTTTAGATATTCATCCAAGCACCAACCTCTATAATTCAATTATTGAAAAAACAGCTGTATGATTATTAAGATGGTCATGGTACATATCCCTAATTGTAATAAGGGACCTATTATGTAAATTAGTTACTCTTCATTTCAGATCAGGGAATGATATTCACAATAACATTTATTGCATAATAGCTCGTCGTGGGCTTGCATGTCCAACACTACTTAGGCTGGAGATCATCTCTTAACAATCATTTGATAGTGCTTGATGAGTCCTCAATCTAACTCTTTAGATATTCATCCAAGCACTAGCCCCTATGATTCAATAATTGAATCAAGAGTTGTAAGAAATTAAGATGGCCATGGTACATAACCCTAATTGTACTAAGGGACCTATTATGCAAATTAGTTATTCTTCATTTCATATCAGGGAATGATATTCGTAATAACATTTATGCATAATGGCTTGCCGTGGGCTCGCATGTCCAACAATCTTCTACTAGCCCAAAGAGCCATTAATGTGCTAATCATTTGAACCTGCACTCTTGTGACAATCATAGGTTGTTAAGAAAAATAGCTAGGTAAGCTGATCAGTCACTCCGTTCCCAAAAGACTGTGCCAAGTCCTTTTACGGCACTTGCATATATCCTAGTAACAGTGCTCGCATCCAATGCAAATGTTGCTACATATGCAACCAATACCCAAAGCAGTTATAGTGTCCATGACACTATTGCTCAATAATTATTATAACCAATATTTCCATAATCCTTATCAGAATACCTTTTTTCATGGAGATCTCTATCTCCAAAGGTATCCACAGTTAAGACCTTTTAAATAACTATCCATAAAGTCTTAATTTCTTGAAGATAAGACTTAGAGATCACTATCTCGAAAGTCTTGTCATCTTTGAAGATTTTGTTATTACTGCAATCAAGTATTTTATCTTCATAGTAGGACTAGTAACAGTTTACTACTCCCACTATATGGTAGAAATCTGACTTTTGTGCACATCTAGCTTGTACTCGGCTTCTCATAACCGATGCATAAGGGCAAGCAGTTCCAACATTCACTTCCTCAACTCCTTGAGGTGCTATCCCTTCAGATAGGCCAGTACCATATCTTAAGGGATGGAAGCCATTCTTGGAATTTTGCAGAAAATGGAATATGTTCAAGGTGTACTATTAATGTGACAGTCCAAATACCCTCTTCTCTATGCTTCTGAACACCTTCAGAATTAAGATCCAATAGGCATCCTTGAGATCATATCTCAATTTATGGAACAACCAGATTATAAAACACTTAGTATTATCCTTATATCATTTTAAATGATTAGGATATCATCTACATTTAGCACGATGAACACAAAGGCATTCCCACTAAGATTCACATGGCTCATGAAGATTCTATCTGAAATCATAACATTTATAATTTCATCAAATCTTATGGTCCAACTTCAAGAAGCTTATTTGAGTCCATAGATGTAGCTCTTTAGCTTTTAAACCTTGCTTTCCTTAACCACGAAGCCCTGGAGCTACTTCACGTGAATATCCTCAGAGAGGAATTCATAGAAGAATGCAATCTTGACTTCCATCATGAAGATGTAAAAGTCAAGTTGTGTAGCTATAGTTAGCAATATTCTGATGGTTTTAAGCATGGTCACCGAAGAGCAAGTCTCATCGCAAGCAATGTCTTCTCTTCTGGTGTGTGTAGCTCATGGCTACAAACCATGCTTTGAAGGTCTCTACCTTCTCATCAGGTTCCCTCTTCTCTTGAAGATCCATTTACACCTTAACGGATCTTACCCTTATAGGTGGATCCTCAAGGGTCCATATTCCACACTTGTATATTCATCCATCTTTCCATGTCATGATCTCAGGAGCTTCATCACATGAAGTCTGATCATTGTCAGACTTAGATGACACATGAACTACATCCTCAAACTCATTTGAGGAGGTATTAGTTTCATCTTTAATTTTTCTTTTAGTTTTCGATTCCAGGGGCCTCATTTCTCAAGATCAAATGAGTTCCTTTGCTTTATTTTTATCTTGATTCTCAAGAGAGTCATCCTTTAAGAATCATATTCTTAGAGATGAGATCTTTTAAGAATCTCAAGGTCATAAAGTAGGTATCCAATACCATCCTTTATTTTCCTAATGAAGTAACACTCTCTAGTGCTAGATTCCAGCTTGCATGCATGGAACCATATTAAGGATATATATTGTAGTCTCTATATATACATGAAAACTAAGAGGTAATTATGCAAAAAATTATCATTGATCAAATTATGTCACACATGATTCAATTGTATCTCTCTATAACTCTATTGAGTTTAGGTTTATCAGGAGGAATGAGATAGGAATGATATTCCTTTCTCCATAAGGTATTCCATGAATTCATCTAATAGGTACTTGCTACCTAGGTTAGATCAAATTCATTTTATCTTCCTTCAAACTTTGGTTCTAAACCAAAATTGTGAAATCTTTGAACATTTCAAAGGTTTCTAAGGTGAAGAGAAGAAATCTCATATCATACATAATCATCAATAGATATCACATATCCACGATGTTCATTATGATATAGACGATCCACATACATCAATATGTATGAGATCTTGAATATCTTGACATCTTACACAATTCCTAAATAATGGTGTATTGAACATTTTACTTTGAATACATTATTTACAAGTATGTAATATTTGATCTTATAGACAATCTAAAGAGTCATCTCTTACTAGTCTATTGATCTCATCAACAGACATACGTCCAAGACTTGATGCCAGATCATTGTCAAATGATCTTCATCCTCCTATTGATCTTATAAGGTTTAACTTTCAGTATTAGAAATCTTAATGAACCATTCATTAATTTTCTAATTTTGTATATCCCACTAGATGTTAGATTACTATCTGAAATATATCCATCATAACTCTTTATGATAGGTCCATTCCAGAATTCATGCTTATTTCCAACACTTAGAAATAAACTATGAGTGCATTCTAATATCTAGGTCATAGAGACATTCTCTAAGACTAAGGGCTCCCACTGATGAAGTATGTATATCCAATAGAGATTGTTGCAACAATTGCATCAATATCCATGTAGATGACTATTAAACTTGAAAATCAAATTCCAGTCTTCTAAAACATATGCAACCTGTTGCAAGTGTTGTTAGAAGATTGAGATACAATTAATAGACTTCGATCTTATCAAATAAGAAAGTCAATTTCAATGATTGTATGTAAATGTAGATTATTCCGATGCACTATCGAGTCCTTCTCCAAGGATTCTAGGTAGACTTGATAGTCATACTTTCAATATATTTAGCTTATTGATAGTCATACTTTCAATATATTTAGCTTATTACAGTATTGGCATTCATCCAACTCTTTGGATGTCATATGGAAGTTACAGAAGTATAGTCAACTCCTTGACTTTCCTTCTTACTTGGGTCCTACCCATGCTTCCACTGCGCTCCTTTCAACTATGAGCAATCATTGCTAAAGACTAAGGATCTCTTATGTTGAACTCAAAAGAATTAAATGTAAGAGTATTTCAACATTTATACGTGCTTCAATCAATTCATACAATATGAACATTATGAAGGCTTCATGAATGACTTGAGTATAGAAAGTAGAATGATGATACTCGTCGTATCTACATTCATCTAAACTCTTAGAATTCTTGGTTCAAGTAGGTACTCAAACATTTTGAATACATCATCTCTCTCAGAGCTACCATTCTGCATGATGCAGAGAACCATGTCACTCATGATTAAATGTCAATAATACATATATATATATATATATGCCAAAAACATCTTCTTAGATTTTATAAGGATTATTGGACAATTATGATCATCATAGACAAGTCACTTCCAAAGTACATTCGATGAGATCAAGACTATAGAGACATACAAACCCTAGGAATGTAGTCCTATTATTTATTTAATTGTCATTACTCATTCATGTGAGGACACTTGCACATTGCAACCACATAAAATATGTGTCCAACTGCAAGTACAACATCTTGATCATGGTTCCAATCCATGATATTTACTGGTTATTATTGAGTATAGAATTGAGTGGGTTTAACGAAGGATTATCTGAAATAAGAAATTTGCATAAGTGTATATATTACATATAAATATTTTACTTTGATTTAGGAATTTTATATCAAAGTTGTCTTACCTTGTCAACACTGAAAGTTCATTCCCTTAATCACTTTCAATGTAAGAGATATACTTACCATTATATCTCAGACAAGATCTGGGATCTCCTTCCTTATCTTTGTCACATCCCAATAATATGAGAACTTGCAACTCAGATAAAAAGAAGTGGGAACACATTATGCCTTGCAAGTCCATTCTCAATTCGGTCTTCAACACCCGAACCCACCACCCCTAAGGTGATGTTGACCCGTCTTGTCAACACTGAAAGTTCATTCCCTTAATCACTTTCAATGTAAGAGATATACTTACCATTATATCTCAGACAAGATATGGGATCTCCTTCCTTATCTTTGTTACATCCCAATAATATGAGAACTTGCAACTCAGATAAAAAGAAGTGGGAACACATTATGCCTTGCAAGTCCAACTTGCATTCTCAATTCGGTCTTCAACACCCGAACCCACCACCCCTAAGGTGATGTTGACCTGTCATTAATTGAACCAACCGTCAACAAGAATACGACTCTCTATGTGCGATCCAATATGGCCCCAATAATATGAGGACTCCATATTGGGGTCATTACGCATACGTCCTTACTCTTTCGAGAAGCGAAGAGCCCGATCCAAATGGATTATATGCAGGAGCTGTCACTTCGGACATGCGTCTCCTCCATACAATATCTGGTGACGAAACTCTTCGCCTTGACGGGAGACCATGGATGTCACTTATGTGATCCTCCATATCATGTTCAAATTTAATTAATCATTATGAATCATATTCATTACGATTAATTCTTACAAAGGAAATAACAACTCTATTAAAATAGAGAGTTTAAATTTTAATTTTAATTGGATTCCAATTAACCTAATTAAATTAAATTAATGATCCAATTAATATTCAACAAATAATTTTTATTATTACTTGAATTATGGTATTATCTCAAATACGTGTTATTTCGAATTTTAATAATTATAAATACATCATGATTTCTTAGGCATTATACCAACCCTACCCGCTTTCATGGCCAGTACCGACGGGAGTGGGATAGATCGCACACGATGCAACCTGCTCCCCAACGCTCCCCGACTAAACACCATATCCGCCTCGGGAAAGAATAATGCAAAATAGATCACTTTGTACTTGAGATTATCATCGGTTTTTCAACTAAAATTATACCATATAATAATAATTAAAATAATTTTTTAGTTAACATTATAATGGGATTTGCTAAACAAATCCCAAATCCTATTCAAGTAACATGTTTGTTGGAAAGTAGATCATGTAGATCATTTAACGAATTTGTGATCTAGATCACATCTAATCAATTATTGGTTAGGGCAATGTCATTTAAGGAAATAGTTATCTTAAAATATTTGACAAATATTTATCCATAATTATTTCAGTAAATTAAACCATTTAATTTCACTAATTTCTTAAATGACAATCATTAGGTTCTTGATTAGGAAAGTAATTTCATCAGTGACCCTCCCTTACTAAAAATATCATATCTCAATCAATTTAAATCTAAAGTAAGTAAAATAAGTTCCTAAAGTTTTCTAATTTGATTTACAATAGAACCTAAGTTATTTGCATCATTTCAAGGTGTTTCAAAACCGTAATTAACTCTTTAACTACGTTAAGATTCGCAGTCCCCGAAACTGTGGATACATGTTCACTAAAAAGAGCATAACTTGAGCAAATGGAATCGAAATCACGCAAACTCAGATCCTACGATTTCACTATTTAATGGGGAACAAAATACAATTATTATTTTTGTGTTTAAATAATTTAAATATGGCGTAAAATATTCACAAAGCAAAGATGCAAAAATGAAATGCGACAAAATTTTCGCAAACCCTAACGAACCCAAGTCGTCCTTGGTTTATGGATCACATCCAAACCTTCGATCTGGCTCTGATATCACTTAAAGGATATGGTAAGATCCTCATGAGGATCGCATCGTATGCGATCGGGAGCGATTAGTCCCACTAGTTGCTCGATGCAGCAGAAATTAAAATGTTCTATGTGACGAAACCACGTGATCCAAGAATACTTCTCGGATTGTTTTGTCTAAATCATCTTGAAGCGTGGTTGCAATCGAGTCTCTAAACGAAGAGACCTCCTGTCTCAAGTCTGATCCAACGGAGGAGATGCTTGCGAGCGTGTTGATGAAACACGTCCTCCTCGCATTCCATGTTGATGATCCAAGCAAGGGATCACCAGATCTCGTCCCACGAGATACGCCTTCTTCTTCACGAGCGAGACGTACCGAAGGAGATGGGGATCCACGAGCAAGCGATCGGGCAACATAACGATGATGCGCGACGATGGAGACTCTCTCTGGGGCATCCATGGTGGACGGTCATACGAGAGACAAAGAGAGAGAATGGTCGTGTAGAGAGAATGAAAGAGAGAGAGAGTGAGAGAGAGAGTTGTTGTCTAACTTGTAAGCTAGAAGAGCAAGGGAAGGCTCTCCTTTTATAATATTTTAGGATCCATGGATCTCAATCCATGGACAGCACAGATCCAATGGCTCTCATTAATTTGTGTTTCTTTTAATGGCCATGATCTTGTTGTTAAAAATACAACAATAATTAATTAAATAAAATCAAATATATATACTCAATATAATTTGATTTACATTAAATCAATCTCCATTGGAAAAATAGGAAGGAAGGAAGCCTCCATCCATAAGAGGAGTCGATGGCTACAATATTCCATGGTGGACTTGTATCCGTCCACCCTCTATATGAGGAAGGTGGCTCTCCTTTCCTCATTAATGAGATTACATTATCTCATGGTTCTCTCCAATATTTGCAATAACTTTTGTTACAAATTATTTCACAAAAATAAATCCAATTTATTTTGTGAACATTGCAATCATGCCATTGGAAATTTGTGAATCACATTCACAATCCAAAATAAAATGTGAATTACATTTTCAATATAATGTCCAATGTGTATCCAATTGACATTAACATTTAATTAACAAATGTAAATTACAAATATCTCTCTCTTATATATTATAAATCACATTTATAATATATATGATTAAGATGGATAGTGCTAACCATATTTTTCATATCCATGATAATTAAATCACATTTAATCATGTTGGATCTCTACTCTCATGTGCCCAAATAATATGAATCTCATTCACATTATTTACATATAATTAAATCACATTTAATTATCTTAGATAACTCTCTTTACAATATGAATCAAATTCATATTATTCATGATAATTAATCACATTTAATTATCAACTTTCTCAATGCTCGGATATATAAAATCAACAATGAAGTTATCATGAACTCTTTCAAGGATAATGCGCTTTATCCGCAGATACTTGGAGATAAGGACATGGCGATTGTATTGTTCCATCTATGGTGACTTAGATATTGAGATCATATCTCAAAACCACATCTCGGGACTCCCATAGATGCTTGATTAAATCGAGACCACAAATCTAATTTTCTCACTGCATCTGAATCACATTCAAATCAATGTCTAGCATTTGGACCAAGATCAGATTACTTCTCTACTTAGAGGAGTCACTAAAATCCAAACCCGTTTCATCACTCCCTAGGAATGGAAGTGTCATGGTTATTTTATTGTTTATGATGACATCACCCTCAGGAATTCCCAATACCTGTACATCTTGCATATGGGAAGACTCATAATAACCTGAAGTATTAGATCAATTTTACAATGTCTACTTCAGGGTTTTATCAATAAGTTTCTCATTTGATCAATGGGAGTCGGTATCGATCATATACTTTCCAAAAGCATATATCATACCTAGGTCTTGATCATATACTTTCCAAAAGTATATATCAAACTTACAAATTCAGTCAAGCTTCCAAAGCGAAACGACCGTGCACGGAATTTGGTTCTTCCCAATATCTCATGAGTGAGCTCATGCCTGCCGATTTAGTAAATGAATCTGTATGATCCCTTCGAGAGATCATATTACTCATATGCCCTTGTATGCACACCAACGCGTCGGTGTATAGACCTTGATTAGGTCATCAACCTATTGGTCTGCCAAATGTACATACTTAGACATATAATAACACATCTATCTTCGGTCAGAGGATGTGCGCCTATATCGTGACGGCATATGACATAGGACTGGTTATCTCAATCTCACTAAGTCAATTCTTTGACCTAACTTATCTAACACATCCGAATCTCTATTCCTATGCAGAGGACCTGCATTAAGAGGTCGGTTAGATATCAGCCTAAATTTGAAAGGATTGCCATCTCTTACTCGGGCTGGAGATCATCTCTTAACAATCATTTGGCGGTGCTTGATGAGTCCTCAATCTAACTCTTTAGATATTCATCCAAGCACCAGCCTCTATGATTCAATAATTGAATCAACAGCTGTATGAAATTAAGATGGTCATGGTACATAACCCTAATTGTACTAAGGGACCTATTATGCAAATTAGTTATTCTTCATTTCAGATCAGGGAATGATATTCGTAGTAACATTTATTGCATAATGGCTCTCTGTGGGCTCGCATATCCAACAGGTATGATGGCAATGCTCCAAGAGTTTGGGTAAAGGAAACATGCCTTAGAGGAAAGGCTCAATGCATAAGTTGAGAGACTCGAGGCATCCAAACCTGTGGATGCTAGGGTTGAGGGTTATGTTCACCTTTCCAAGGAAGAATCTAGTTACCATCCTTCAACTGAGTCTACTCCTATTCCAGCAGAAGTAGTAATAGAGAAGGCCTTTCTTATACATCAAAAATTACATGACAATTATTGAAAGAGAAAGATTTCTCGATTCAATGTCACAGAGACACCTGAAGCTAAATTATGACTTGATGATGTTAGTAGGATGTTAAGGATAATATATGCACCATCAAACACTAGGGTGCACTTTGTTGGCTATTCTCAAGACGACTATGCAAGATGGTGGTGGAGAGCTAATTTCAAGAAATTATTAGATCTTGTTTCATGGGAAATCTTTAAAGAAAGGTTCCGAGCTCATTTATGTCCCTCCCATTGTGAAGAATTGAAGAGGAGGGAGTTGGCTTCTCTAACCCAGGGCTCCAAGACTGTGCAAAATTATTATATTCATTTTATTGATATACTACTTTATTCCCCAACTTTAGAAGCTTTACCGCAAAAGTGTATTATCAAATTTGTTAGCGGGCTTCAGGGAGATCTTGGAGAGAAGATTGCGGGTTTTAGAGCCACTACTATATATGAAGTGTTGATACGATTTTACGCGGTTTAAAAAGTTGGTTTTACCCCGTCGTTGTTGTTCCACGAAAAACCATAATCAAACAAATAAGATTACAACTACAAGCATGTTGGAAAAAATATGAGTTGTATAGTGAATGTAGAAGTTTGTATCCACAGGGACTAAGCAAACTTGCAATTTTTGTTCTTTTAAAACTTGATTCGAATTTAGATCTCTTGCGACAAAAGACAAATGATGGTAAAAATACGATCTACGGAGAAAGTATTTTTCCCAAAAGCTTATATTAACTAAATATGGATGTGAGCGCAACTAAGTAAGAAAATGGGGGTTGATTCGTAATGTAATATGAGAAGATGAGATTTACTTGCAATATTTTTTAGAGAGAATAATGAAACATAAAACTTACAAAGCACATACTTTCAAGAGAAATTAGATTTGAGAGTAGCTTTCACCAAAAGAGTTGTTCCTTCAAATTTAACTTAAACCAACTAACAAAGATAATAAAAATTCGTGCGACAAATAAAATAGAAAAGAAATGCTTCTCTATTTGATTCCAGAGTGAAGGCGACGATGATGGCAGAGATGGGAGTGTGCGGGAAGATGCGTGGGCTGATGGCACACACGAGTATGGAGCCGAGGAAGATGGTGGCGGAGAGGAGCTCGGGTGTGTGAGAGAGAGAGAGACTTGGCTACCTTGGGCGAGAGCTTCCTGAGAGAGGGAGAGAGGTCGGAGTCGAGAGGGAATGGTAGGAGTAAGAAGTGCTCCTATTTGCATGGGAGGGGGTCATTTTATAGATGTTGTAGGTGGCCCCCTTCTCACCTACACATAAAGACAACAAACATTACCAATGCATATGATTTAATATTTGCATGGGAAAAAGGTGAATGGGAAAAAGGAATATGAGGAACATGGGTTTTAAATGCTTCTTGAGCCATGTGTTGTATGGGAAAGGCAGAGGGAATAAAGAATGTGAATTTTGCACAATGTTTACTCTTCATTTCTTCTTAACAAATTATGTAGAGTCAAATTGGATTTAATGATCATGCAATTTGTTTGGATAAAGTATTTCAATGAGTAATTGAATTTGATGATGAAGAGAGAATTTGGTCATTAATTTAATTATGCATTTTTAGAGGTGATTTTCTTGTTGTATTTGCAGAATCGATAATATCTGGATTAAGTGATGTTTGAGGTGTATGTATCAGATATTAATGGAATTCTTTATGTATTTTGTATACTATTATACCAGTATAATGTGTACTCATCATGAAGCAATGGGCATTGCCTCCCGTATTGAGATGAAAAGGGGTGGAAATCGTCAAAGAAGAAGCTTCCACTTTAGTGGTGGACCATCCAAATGCAAGGTAAATTATCACCGTAGAGACCATTGTTATCATCTGATTTGTTCCAGTATAAACTCATTACATACCTTATGCCATGAGTTATTAGGAAGAGGTGTTTTATTTAGACCTCCACTATACCCTAGTAACTCAATAGCATGAGCTAGTACTTTTATAGTTGGGTCTCTCAGACAGGAACACGTGCATGTTATTACTGCCATCAAGAAGGCCACTTTAAGAAAGACTGTCCACAGTTGAGAGGGTTAGGGTTGAATCCAACCCTAACCAACAATGTAGCATCTATATTGATGAAGCAACACATGGAGGAAGAAAGGGTAAAAGTCACGACTCACAAGAACCGTCTCCTACGTAGCAGCCACCACAAAGTGTTGCAGGCTCTACCTTGCTTATTCCCAATGGCTAACTTAATGCAATCACTGAAGAACAAGCTTACAATTCAGGCATGGTCGTATGAGACACCATTACTATCCATGGCCATTCAGTAGATGTCTTTTTTTGATTCGGATGCTTCTCTTTCATTCATTGCTTGGCGGTTAGTACCCACTTTGGGTAAGATACTAATAGAAATACAATAGTCCTATCTAACCACAGGACCATGAGGACAAGTATTTATAATCCAAGAAATCCTAGATAATTGTGCAGTACGGATAGCACGACATCACCTACATGTTTCCCTACTATTTATTGAAATGGATGACTTTGATCTCATCTTGGGAATGGACTGGCTAAAAAGACATCATGCATGCCTTGACTGTTTCCATAAGATAGTAACTTTTTACATTCATAACTTGATATAGTTCCAATTTATTGAAAAGACATCCAATGACGATGTTGAATACATTCTAATTTGAAGGCATGATAGTTGTTAGAGCAAGGGTGCCAAGGTTATTTAGATTATGTATCTACTACACCAGGGTCAGATAAAATGATAGAATATGTACATATAGTATGCGAGCTTCCTGATGTATTTCCAGATGAACTACTTGGATTACCACATGAGTGAGAGGTTGAATTTGAAATCTCTCTCACACCCGATACTCATCCTTTCTATATCCCTCCATATAGAATGGCACCATTTGAGTTACAAGAGCTAAAGGTACATTTACAAGAGCTGTTAGACAATGGATTTATTCATCCTAGTACTTCACCGTGGGGTGCACCTGTCTTGTTTGTGAGGAAGAAGGATAGGTCAATGCGGTTATGCATTGACTATAGACAAATAAACAAGAGGACAGTAAATAATAGATATCCTCCACCAAGAATAGATAATCTCTTTGACCAGTTCTATGGTTCAACTGTGTATTCCAATATTGACCTAAGATTTGGATACAGTCAGTTGAAAATTAAAGATGTGGATATTCTCAATACAACCTTTCGAACTAGATACAAATATTGTGAAATTTTAGTTATGCCTTTTGGACAGACAAATGCCCTAGCAGCCTTCATGGATCTCATGAATAGAGTATCCAGGGAGTTCCTGGATCACCTTGTGGTAGGCTTCATTGATGACGTGCTTATTTACTATAAGGATAAGTATCAACATGAACACCATCTCAGACAGGCATTCGAAACACTAAGGAAGAACAAACTATATGTTAAATATAACAAATATGACTTCATGTACTTTGAAGTATCCTTCTTAGGCCATGTTATTTTTGGAGTTAGTATATTAGTTGATCCTACGAAGTTTAGTATTGTGATAAGTTGGGAACACCTAAAGACTATCATAGAGATATGATTTTGTATGGTCTGGCTAGGTATTACATGAAAATTTGTGAAGGACTTTTCACGAATGGCATTGTCAATGACTAAGGAAGTCCTATTCATATGGTTCAATGCATGTGAAACTAGTTTTCAAATACTGAAGGAATGCCTAACATATGCACCTATCCTTACTCTACCCTCTGGAATTGAAGGGTTTACAGTATACATTAATGCATCTAAAGAAGGACTTGGAGTAGTTCTTATGCAACATAGCAAGATAGATGCTTATTTATCACGATAACTCAGGACACATGAGAGGAACATGACATTGAACTAGTCGACGTAATCTTCACTTTGAAGATATGGAGACATTACCTTTATGGTATTACTTTTGAGATCTTCACCGACCATAAAAGCTTGAAATATCTGTTTAACACTTGAAGGAGCTCAAAATGAGAGTGAGCTAGTGGTTAGAGTTATTGAGGGACTATGATTCCATCATATCTTACTACCCTGGTAAGGGGAATGTCGTAGTATATGCCATTAGTAGAAGAATTTACCTGGGTTGGTGAGTTCTATCCACTCCTATGGTTTACTATCAACGTTGAATGAATGAAAATCATTTGATAGTAGTGTTGATACTATAACTATTCCTCGTTGATACAGACCACAAATCTGGGATAGAATAAAAAAAGGACAAGAGGATGACACAATCCTTAAATACTTGAGATGACAACTTGAGAAGAATGAGATAGAAGGATTCCATATACAAGATGGGTTAATGTATAAACATCGCAGAGTTCGTCTGCCAAACATACATGAATTGAGGAAAGATATCTTACCTAAAATGCATTGCTCCATATTATCTATTCATCTTGGAATTACAAATATGTATAAGGATCTTAGAGAAGGATATGGTAAGATCCTTAAGCGCATCATGGAAGCTTGAGGATCGCATCATATGTGATCGAGAGTGACTAGTCGTACTAGTTGTTCACGGCAATAGAATTTAAAAATTTTAAACGTTGAAACCATGTGATCCAAGAACACTTCTCGGATCGTTTCATCTAAACCACAAACAAGTATTAGGTTTACTTCTTGAAGCGTCGTTGCGATCGAGTCTCTAAACGAAGAGACGGTTACCAGTGCGTTGATGAAACACGTGATCCTCGCAATCCATGTTGATGATCCATTATGCTATCACATTAGACCAAAGTGAATATGGTGGTGTAACCTCATTAACAATGGTAAAGAGTTTGCATTGTTCATAAAACATGTTATATATTTATAACCCCTATCTAACCTTAGACATTCAAACAGTTTGCATGCTTATGTTTCATCATCATTCTTAAATATAAGAAATTTCTCTAAGACTTCATATTTGATTTTCATTGGATACACATAGTAATATCTACTATTATCATGATGAAGGTAATAAAGTATTTCTTATAGTCTCTAATCACGATACCATTAAACTCTCAGATATTTGTGTGAATAAGATCTAAAATCCCAGTATCCCTAAAAGGAGACTAAATGGATGCCTAGGTTGTTTGGCTTGTACACATATCTTGCAATTTCAACTTCTATCAATGGTGTGTTCTAGATTAATTCTAAATTCACCATTCTCTTAGAACTTAAGTTCACATGTACCATCAACCAAGCCAAAGATCATAAGATTCTATATTATTTATCGCTAAGGTATGTAATTAGAGCATTCATATATTTAAACATTCACAAAATCAATGTTTATCCAAATAGCCTTTTCCATAAAGATGTTACGTCTCAAAACTACAACTGTAATACATTTGAATTTGAGTTCAAAATCATTTTAAACTAAAGTAGAACTAGATAAGATATTTTCATTCACATCAGGGACATGCAATACCACATGTAGAGCCCATACTATTCAAGATGAAAACCTTAACTTTACTTGTTCCAAACCTACCATCATAGGATCATTCACTATCATGTCAATCCCATCACTACAAGAATGGTAAGAATAAAACATGGATAGTTCGAATATATATATATATATATATATATATATATTGGCTCCCATATCCATGAGAACATATTTAGATCGTAAATAAATCACAATTTAGGTTATACTGGTAGATACTTTTTGCTAGTCTCGAATAGCTTAATGATCATGTTCACTTGCGAGTTCCCTTCTATACATTTCCTTTGGGATTTCAAGGATGGACAGTAATTCTTACAATGTCCAAGCTTATTATGATACCAACATGATTTGTCTTCAATTTTCAGAGCTTGTCGTTGGATTTGACTTTTCCTTATTGTTGTTGACATTTATCTTATTCTCTCTGCCTTTTGAGGACATGGAATTGATCTTAGGTTGAACCTCCATAGAGATCATAAGTTTCTCACGTGTTCCTCCTCAATGGTATTTTTCACCTCAAGTCATCCATAGTCATGAGTAGGTCATCCGAAGTTTGACATTACTCATGATCTCCCATTTACATGACTTTGCATATGGATTGGACTTTGGTTCCTTCTTGTGTTTTAGGGTTGTACTGAAGTCTACTTAAGACTTGAGGAATTTTCATATGCTAACATCACCTAAAAGTTCTCTAGAAGTTTTATGTCAATATCATGTAACCCATGGAGCATGACCATAATTCATGTGCCAGTTCAGAAGTAATTCATCATGGCATGAAAATTTTAAGAACTCAGTGACTGAGTACTTCTCAATATCAAAATCTTTAGTATTATACTTCTTGTCGATTTTTTTCCCAAATCACCTTCATATTATATATGGATGAACAATTACATTGAACTATGTGTTAGACAAAACCAACAAGATGCAATCATGGCATGTCATCGCAATGCTTCCATAAAGATTTCACCGTTTGATTTTTAAGTATGGGTTTTTTTCTACCATGGGACATCCACATAAAAGTGAAGAAATTAATCTGATGGTGGTTAGATAAATTTTCATGCATTGTTGTCAACTCTTAGATTTTGATCACCATTTTTCCGGTGTATCGGTCATATCCACCATCATTTTAAACATCATATGTGAAATATTTTTAATCCTTATTTTGAATATCCTCTCTAAGATTGTTGATAATATGATCAATAATGATGAACTTAAACAATAATATTCATGATCAACATGATTTAATTTAAAGATATAAGAATTTAATATTAATATAATGATCCAAGAACAACTCACGATCAATTGATAGATATTTATTTTATGATATTGGAACCACTTAATTAAATATTGTATTAATGACATGTAAGGTTCGTAAATAGTAATGAAATAAATAATTTGCATCTATAAACAAAAATTAAACACGAATAGTTCAGAAATCATCAAATTGCCCAATTCTGGCTGCCTTTAGAGATGATATCGTCCTACAATAACAATGTAAAGGGCTTGGCAATCTGCTCCAAGGATATGATGACAAACACAATGATCGTCAATGCACTTCAACGAATCCCTCTTTGAAAGTGCATGAGAGAACATCAACAATTCAAAGAATATAGATTGACACTTCACTGGTGGAAAGCACAAGAGAAGAATAAGAAGAAACCCATGTCACATCTACCTGAGTAGAAGTACAGATCTTCGGTGAGCTCTTGTATCTATGATTGTTGTACCACAACAAAATTATTGAGATCCTAATTAATTCTCCTAACCCGGAGCTGAAGCAGAGTGCGCTCGTATGTGTCCCTCCAGCCCTTCTTCCTTTTTTCCTACAAAAGCTTAATGAGAGGACTCATAAATAAGTCAATCAAAAGTGTAGAACAAAGTGATACGGTACTAAACTTCTACCTCTAAATCCTCCTTGTTTCAAATTGAAAATTCTAATTTTAACAACTAATCAACATTTCAAGTTGATGAATACTAATTCTAGATACAAATATACTCCCTGTTGCCTAGATATGCATATATGCATTTCATACAAGACATGTAAAATATAAGATGTTCAAAAATGATGTTAGTTTTTTAACTAAGGAAATTCTCCGCATCATTTTAAGTTTCCCTTATGTGAGTGTGTTGACTTCAACATATCTTACCTCTATAGATAACTTTACATATACACAAAAATTAGGAGAAGGAACTGAATCTAATTATATGAGCATGTTGTCGTGTATAAAAACCTCAGTTCTATGGAGTTCTAACACATTAATATGAAGTTAGGTGGTAATTTTGGACATGAAACAAAGTCGTGCAGGTACACCCTAAGTACTTAATCATTAAAGTTTTTTCTATACAGTGAATGATATATCGTATCTAGACATTTGTAACTTTGTCCTGGAATAATTATAGCTTTTATCTGAGGCACATGAGTTAGAGTGTTATAATTCTTCTTTATAACAACTCTGGATAACGAGAAATCCGATAAAGGGAGTGTTATCAGGATACATGTAGATATGTTGTAAATCGAAGCATGAGATGCTATTAGAATAAATTATGATCAATAGGATTTAAATATATTATGGTTGGGTGCACATAAAAGAAAAAGAAATGAAGTTTCAAAGACACTGAGTGACCTTAGACCTAAAGACCCAATCATAGTGGTGACTTGGTCAACAAGGAATAAAGTAGGGGGAGATAGTGTAGATGAATTATATACAAGAAACACATAGAAAATCACACAGAAAATCCTAATTTATTTTGCCCAAATATTTCTTTTTGGGACCTATTTTATTTAATTATTTTTACACCTCAAACACCAAAATCCTCTATATGAATATTGCAGATAAAAATACAAAGAAAAAAACAAAATTGATTTCATAAAAAAATAACGCATAGTATGCCTGGGATATACAAAATAAAAAGCTGCAAAGAAAACTTTGTAGACATGTATCTTCTCCATACTATATCAAAATTGGCAAAAATCATCTTTAATTGTATATAACATTTAATAAGATATCTAATGAAAGTAATTTCATTCAATTTGAAACTAATATGTAAAAGTTAGGTTAGGTTTCAGGCCCCTATTGTGTAATATACATGCATATTATATTCAATATATTTATCCTTTATATTTTTCAATTTCTTTTATTTTTTAAAAATTGTAAATATTATTTAAATCACATACACATGATTAAAATAAAATAAAACCATTACTATAAAATTAAAATAATCAAACGGTCTTATACATAGATGAAATATACTTATATATACATATAAAGAATACATACATAATTAATTAA
The DNA here is from genome assembly GCA_037367405.1 of Ottelia alismoides. Classification (NCBI taxonomy): domain Eukaryota; kingdom Viridiplantae; phylum Streptophyta; class Magnoliopsida; order Alismatales; family Hydrocharitaceae; genus Ottelia; species Ottelia alismoides. The sequence goes on along the minus strand of JAZKJV010011808.1, from coordinate 411,020 downwards.
GTGTGTAAATAAACTCATAAAAATAAAACAAAATACCTAAATATGTAATTAAATAAATTAAAAATATATATAATACTAGTAAATATTTTGAAGTATACAAAATAAATTAAAAATAAAATACCCCATATACATGTATATGTACCTATACATATACAAATAAAAATATGTATAAAATACTACATAAAATTAGAAACATTATTTATTTTATAATAAAAATTAATTAATTTGTTTAATATTTCCTTTTGAATTTACAAAGAATCTTCTAAATCCCTTTTTCTGGTTGGTCCACGTGGACCAACCAAAGCCTCTCGACAGTTGACCTCAGGTCAATTGTCTTTCTTCCTCCCTTGGCCCATGTCAGACTCACGTGCTCCCCTCTCTTTCCCTGATTTATCCACTTCCTCTACGCCTCTTCTCACCTTGATCTACCCACCTCTATGCAGCTGCCATGTATGTCCTCCTTGTCAACCCATCCTTCCTTACCAACCCTTGCTCCATGTGACGCCACCGTGTTCTAAGTGCTCCATTTATCAGCCTACAAATAAACCTCCAGATCTGATTTTTTGATTTTGATCCCTCTCGTGTAGTTTTAGACCCTCATATCAGCCCTAAAGGCTTCGTGCTGGTGACAGGAGTGCATGGCTATTGATTTGCAGCGAGGAGAAACTGCTCAGAGGATGTCCAAGTCCATCGTCGATGGTCATCATCGCGGTTTTGTCTCTTGACCCCATGCCAAATCAAGGCCCTTTCCCATTCATTTTAGGTAGATTTCAGTTCCTATTTTCTATTTACGCCTTTAATTTCATAGTTAATAGCCTAGTTTAGCTTGAATCAAACCCCCTAATTGACCTCGAGCATGAGATAAAGGCCAAATTCTCTGTCTGTGAGTGTCAATCCTCCCTCATGGTCATCTCTCTACATATCCCTTCGCGTGCTTCATCATTTTCTCCATCCAGCTAACCCAGATTTGTCGTGGATCTGGGATTCAAGCTCCTTCTGTTGCATCTCGTCAGAGCTTCATCCTCCTTCCGCCCCATGCATGCTCCAGCTTTAGGAACCGGTCAAGGGAGTAGCCCTCATGCATCCTAACCTTTTGGTCAGGAAATAACGCTCGAGGACCCCTTTGGACCCAACTAGAACACTTGGAGCTACTCCGGGTGACCATGGCCCATCCGACACCAGGGCTCCCTCGATGTCATTTAAGTCGTCCTGCACATGCGGAGGAGCCCTATCATAGTGCAACCACCGCCAGATCGAAGTTTGGCCATCAGACGAGGAAGAAATCGAAGATCAAAGATAACCATGGACGTTGTTCTTAGCATTCTTCCAAGCAGCCCAGGAGTTGTCAGATCAACCGCATGGCCCAGATCTAATTTGGGTCATCTAGTTAAATCGAAATGATGCACCTTCCCCGTCGTACAATCGACTTAAGTGACGTGATGTGTCACGTGCCCAGCTCCTCATCTCCATGCACGTGGTGGGTAAAATTTGCACTAAACACTCTGCTTTTTTATATTTCCCAAACAGTACTATAAATATTTTAGTACGTGTAAAATTAATGGTAAAATTGTAGTAAATCCCAAACTTTTAAATATTTGTAAGTAAGTCAACTGACAGCTCAGCTCGCGTCCCCCCCCCCACATGAGTTGGGTAATTTTCTTGTATACCCTCAGGCTTGTGTATTTCAAATTAGTATATAAAATAAATCTTTTAGTGTAAAGTTTCTTGTATTTTTGCATGAAACCTTAGCCTTTAATTTTTATTGCAAAAATACCCCTACTAGATGAAGTAATTTTTATGTTTGCTTTTCTATTTTTTTAAATAGTAATCATGCTCCAAAACTCATGAAAAAATATGTGTATGTACCTAATGGCATGCCTATTCACGCTATATAATTTATTTTGCATTTCATGTGCATTATATATTAAAAATAAAAAAAACATGTTTTAGTCCCTGTTGGAATTAGAAAATACACAAATATAAAATCCTCTTTAAAAATTCCAAAAATCTACTATTTGTTATAGTATTTTTTAAATACTGACCAAAAATCACAAAAGAAAACCCTAAAAATCACAAACTCTAGCTAATCCTAAAAAAATACAAAATATTTTCAAAACCCCTAAAAATATCATTTTCTATACTATATTTTCCTTATAAATATTATTATATATAAAAATTAGTTTTGAGAAATTTTAGACCTATTTAGTATTTTAAATCTCAAACCAATTCATCATATTTAACTATCCTTGATTTTGTATATTTTGGACTTCAAAAATACCTAAAAATTAGAAAAAATACCAAAAAATCATAAAGATGGAAGAAAAATATAAAAGATAAAAACTATTTATTTTTAAAATTTTTTATCATATACATCTATATTTATAATTATAATACCATATATTGTAGTTTATCCTTATAAATAGTTATATGTAATTCATATTATTATTAATTATTATAAATACCTATAAATATTTTTAAAACCTTCAAAAAATAAAAAGAAATGTTCTTTCTTGTATTTTTTGATTTTCTATATTTATAGTATACATATTACATATATATCCTTATATATAACTTTATTTTATGTTAAAAAGAAAAAGGAATTAAAAATCAAAAAATATAAAAAGAAAATAAAAATTAAAAAATTAAAAAAGATATATATATATATAATTTAAAACCCCACAAAAATATTAAGTAAATAAGTGAGTGAATATTATGCATATATACCTATATTATTTATTTATAAATAATATACCTACTACACCGATTTGTTCTCTATCTTCGACACCCTAATCTGTTTGTCACTTTACACAATTTATTATAGGGTTATAATAAATTTTGACCCACATTTTTCTTGCATTGTTGGTTGATTATTTATCTCATGGGTTGATTGTTGTTTGAGTTAGTTGGCTCTCGTGTTCGTTTACTTAAATGATTGAGGTCCACATTGTGTTACCTCACGACTGATTCACAATGTCCAAGTGATTCAACAATAAGTAGTAAGACTACATACTTTGAGTTAAGCTAAATAATGCATGCATGAGGTATAAGATACAATATTACAATGTAGATGCACAACCTTGTGATTTGATTTAGTCAAAACTGAGTCAGCTAGACTCTAGTGACATCACATAATGGGGTGATTATAAAAAACTTACAGAGTTTTGGATGATTGTATTGTGACCACCAGTTTTCTAGATGAGCGAGACTCATCTAGTTTAATTTAATTGATGGAGTTTTGAGTACTTGAGATATATGTTCCCTATCCTGAGAGTAACCTGACTAGATGAATCTTCATAAATGTGCACGGGTTGCGATCTATACTTGGAATGCATCTTTGTCGTGATTCAATTTAGCATAAACAATCTACTTGACAAGTGAATTCAGAATGAAGATATAAATTGATGTCAAATAAGATAATGTCATAGAAAGTATAATATTGTAGAAAATTATTACGAATTGTCAGGGGCTTAGAACTTAAAATAAAGGCAAATAACTCAGTTTACTAGTACAATATTTGGTTTGAGTTGTTATGGATGTTGTAATGCTAGATTTACCTCTTTGCATTTTCTAATAATTGTGTATATATCGTGGTGGGGCATTTGACTCATAACTTATATCTCTTCGAAATGCAATAGTGATAGTTGATTTGGAGAATGCGGGTAGATTATTTAGTGTTGCACTTAAGGAGCACTATTGAAGTCGATCCCTCCCCCCCCCCCCCCCCCCCCCCCTTTTCTTTTTAAAAAAATTCAATCTAACTTTGATATTGTAATAAAGAGCATCATGTTATTTACATATGTGGATTTTTCTATTGGATTGGGATTTTTATTTTGCACGTACATTGTATCAATGGCATACCATTCAAGTTGTTTTTATTGTTGTTGAGTAATGTGCGATAGGATGTTGAGATGCATTACCCTTCATATTCCAATGGCCCTCGCCCACCTCTTCTCACCCCATCTATTCACCTTTCATTTCATTTCCTTCCATAGTATATCCTCTTTGCTTTTCTAATCATCCTCCCTCAGTTCAACAAAATTTCCTTTAGTAATCATTCACATTCTAACCTAGTTCTTGCACGAAGAATGAACAAAATGCAGATCAATACACAAGAAAGGAAGTATGAAACAACCAGGAATTACAAGGTTCATTGTTAGCTAGATTACTCCTTGGTAGGACTAGCATGCCTCCCTTTATTATGATGGTAAAATCACAATATAAATGATAAGTAATAGATAGAACCCTAACAGAATACATTAGCACCTCCACACAGTCTGATCTCCCTGTCGAATTCATTAATATGAATACATACATGATCCATATACAAAATGTTGTTTCAAAGATGTCTTCCCCCCAAGTCCCCGCTCGAGGAAGATGGTGCATGCAGTGCCGTCCTTGAGGGTAGTTTGTAAGTGCAATGGCTTAGGGTCCATCAATTTTAGGGGGCATTTTTTATATGTTCTTCAATCTTTAGTTTAGGAAAAAAATAGTATTTGTCCTATTGGACTCTTATATAATCGAATTTTTAGTGAAAGAACTCACCTAAAATGAGCCCTTATAAAATCAAATTTTCGATGAAACAACTCAACAGAAAATGAACCCTTATAGAATCGAAGATGAACAACTCAATATCAAAGCCCAAAATTTAACGGAATTTCATAAAAGTACATTGTTCCTCAAAAATTATTAAGGATCTATTCTTTTCTTTTGTCTAGAGCTCACGAAATGTCAACAACGACGCTAGATATACGGGCAATTGGACCTCAGTGGTTAATAAGATCCCACTTTAGGACGATAAAGTTTACCCGCCAATAACGTGAGAATGTCACACAATGAGCTCTACGATGTATCCTCTTTGAACACGTGTTTGGAATCTGAGGACATTTTAATACTAATTGCTATTCATATTTAAATCTAATAAGACATGTAGATTGAGTAAAAATTGGGCATAGTTTCTTCGTATATTTACAGCTTTATGTACTCTAACTTGCTTGATAAACAATAAAATAGTTGGTGTTTCCCTACATACAATAAGATACCTTGATTCAGACCTTATTGCATATAATTTACACAAATGCATATGCACGCCATTATGCACCCAAATAATTGCTCAAGGTTCGTGGTACTCACAGATGGAGGGGGTGCTCGTAGTTAAAAACTAAAATATATGAAAAAAACAACTAATATATTGTATATAGGAAAAGGGAATCTACACCGCTAAAGATTCAATTATATACAAAGTGAATGGGCACAAAATTTAAAAAAACACAATTATATTTAATGATTCATAACAAGCAATATTTCATATACATACAAGCATTAAAATTACATATTTTAATATACCAAACCTCTCAAATTAGGAACTGAAATGGGATATCTAAAATTTAGTGCAGTAATAAAGTTTATCCTTTGAATAAGATGTCCACAAATCATTAAGAAAAAATTACTAATTTGTAATTTTGACTTGTGAATTAAAATACGATATGCATCGATGGAAAAAGAAAATGACATATTCACAATCCAAAGCAAACCTTGAGAACTCATCTTATTGTTGTGGGGTACGACTGCCTGGGAGTAGGAGAGGTGGAGTGGCGTGCCGCTAGCCTTTGGGAGGAGGAGTTCAGCGGGTCGCTTGGGGGGAGGAGAGGAGGAGCGACGGGTTGTTGGGAGGAGGTTGGGGGTGCGATGGGCTGCTAGGGGAGGATGTTGCAGGGTGCAGGGTGCTGTTGGGAGGAGTTTACATGGTGCGGCGGGTTGTTGGGAGGAAATTGCAGGGTGCAGTGGGTCGCTTGGGGAAAGGAAAGGAGGAGCGGTGGGTCGTTGGCTGCTGGTAGGAGGAGGAGGGGCTGACAGGACGCTTGGGGGAGGAGAGGAGGAGTTCAGCAAGCTGCTTGGGTGGAGGAGAGGAGGAGCGACTGGTTGCTGGGATGAGATGTGGGGTGCGGTGAGTCGCTGGGAGGAGGGGAGTCTGCTGACGGTTGGGAAGAGGAGGACGGGGTGCAACGTCGATGGATGTCGTATGGAGAAGAGGGGAGAGGGATGAGGCGTGTGTGGATGGGTGATAGGAGGTTAGGATTTCAACTTAGCGATATTTTTGGTGAAATTTTGGAAAAAAACAATTGATATTAGGTCCCTTGCTTTCTCAGAATTGAACATAAATCAAGATATAAAGGTTGTGAGCTTTGTATGAGCTTTCAATTCCCAAATCATAATGTTATATATGTATTTATATTTATTTATATCAAACTATTAATGAACCAGACCTGAGCAGACCTACCATTTCAAGGTTCGGTTCATTATATAACCGAGCTCAAAGTTATGTTAAGGTTCGGTTCGTTTATGATCGAATCGAATTCGAATCGGACTATTATCGAATCAAACCTGAGTGAATATCGAATTTGAGATTTTTCTGATAGCCATATCTACATCCCACCATTTTCCTCTACTATTGTATTGATTTCTTGAAATGAATCCTTGAGGTATTTAGATCACAATATATCATTGTAGTGTCAATCAAATTTTAACGTATTTAGAGACTTTTAACTTGTGCATCAAGACATGCAAATTTTAATGGTCTCAGATTTGTGAAATCAACCCCTTCAAATGGACATGTCAGGAATGTATGTTTTACAAGAAATTCAAAAGACATGTTCCAATTAATATTCATAGTAAATCCTCCTAGTATTCATTTCAAAAAAAAATTTAAAAAATAGAGGAGTAATGAGACGTATGTATGTAAGTTACCTACATACAACAGACATCTCACCATCATCACTCCTTCCCCTCTTTCTCCCTTCCTGACCCCCCCCCCCATTTCCTTAATGTATACCCCACCCCTTCTCTTTTCATGCCTTCTCCTTCCCCATCATTCCCTCCCCCATTCCTCCGTTGCTACTCATCTACCTCTCATCTTTCTTTCCTTCCTAACTCCCTTTCCAACCTCCTCCCCGTTCTCCCTTTGCAATCTTGTCTAATAGGATTTTCTCTTCACCTTGCTCCTCCTACCCCAACCTCCTTCCTTACTTTCTCACTCATCCTCATCATCTCTTTGGTGATCTTTCTCATACCCAACAATCTCCTCCATTTTAATAAATTAATTTTACTTTAAAAAATAAATGGAGACAAGCTTGAAAATGATGGACATGAAAATGAGTAACGAAGATAAGAAATGAAGGAAGAAGAGTCGTAGGAGATTGAGAGATTAGCGGAGTTTATCTCAGTATAAGCCATATAAGAATAAATATTCACGTCATGATTACATCATCCATTTTTTTCCTATTTATCCTTCAAATCAATTAAACAAAAAAAGAGATGAATCACATTAATCCATTATCTCACTTTATACATTGTGCCTAATTTGCACGCGCCCTTAAGGCACCGTTTGGATGAGGGAGAAGAAATAACAATGGTAAGGGATATATATTAATATATAATCATTTTTGTTAAGTTGTATTTGATGTATGAAGAAGGGATAAATAGCGTAGATAGAGATGTGATGTATGATGTAATCATAGCATGACTACTTTATCTTCATACTTCTTATTGAGGATAAAGTCCTTTTTATCCTCAGATAAGGGGGCATTATCTTTCATCATAAAATGAGTTAAAAAGCACGGTTCTTAGTTTACAAGACCTAAGATTGAAATAAATGTAACGCATACATCAATGTAGTTCTGAGATTTTTTACACTGTAATTTTTTTCAACTATATGACATCCTTGTATATTTACCACGTAATCCTTGCAAATTTATTGTCTTACACAACAATCTAGGCCATTAGTTTAACTTTTCTTGAGTTAATATTCTCGGCTAATATAATCACACCAATAATTCAATGGTGGATTTTCTTATTCCTGCCCTCCATAAGCAATCTATTAACGTTTGAAAGATCAGACGATATAATTGGATAATTGTAAACATGATATTCTCAAAACAACCATAATGTTAGAACTTTTATCACAAGATAAAACAATAAGCAATCAAACCACCAATGACATAATATTTAACATGGAAACCTTCTTGGGCAATAATAACAACTAGAGTCTCGTGTTTTGGTCTTTGAACCTGACCCAATTGGGTCTACTAAACTAGATTGTTTACACAAGCAACCCAATCGTATTACAGCCTGAGTTGATTATGCGGCCAACTCGACCGTAGCTACAACTTATAACCTTAGTATGAGGCAAAAACTAAGAATGGTTTTACATAGCAAGGAGCATGCTCGTAAGATGAATCATAGAACTACAAATTTGTAGGTGTTAAGTGCGGAGCGTAAAGTAGCTCTAGATTTCTCTTACATGGTATAGAGTGAAGAACAGATAGTTGATTTATTGTTATTTGTTATGTTGTGTCTTCGAATGTCTTGGAATGAGGTCTAGTTTCCTAATTTATAGGTCATAGGGTCCCCTAGATGTTGGGAGTAAAAATAGCCATTGTTGAGAAATTAAGAATGAAATCAACTTCAAAAACAGTCATAGAAGAAAATCAATTGATCAGATGAAAAAAATTTAATCGAATATATGTCAAAAGTTGATCAATCATAATTTAAAAGTTGATCAATTAGAATTCAAAAGTTGATCGATCATAATTTAAAAGTTGATCAATTAGAATTCAAAAGTTGATCAGATGGAAACAGTTGATCGATCAGAACTAGTTGTTGGATTGAATTTGAAACTCGATCGAGCAATCAACAAAATTTGATCGACCAGTTTGACTTTTTGACTTGAAAATAATTTTTGGAAGATTTAAAATGCATGATGCTCTTTGAGATTCTTTACAACATTGAGATAATTACAAAATGCATGACTCGATAAAAAGAGAAGGTCTTTGACTTCATCTTGAGCTTGAGATAGTGTTCCTTATCCTTGAACTCTTTTGAGCATTGCTTTGTCTTTCTCGAGGCTTGATCTCCATGCGCTTGAGATTCTTCTTTATCCTTTTAGCTTTTTTACTTTTGACCAAGCTTCAAGCTAAATACACAAGCTTTGTTATCATTAAAATATGCATGCTCATGCTTGAAACATCACTGTCTACATATCTCCATCAACAGCTCTTCCTTGACTACACCTCCTCCTCATCATCATCAATACTAATGGTGTGCTCTAGTGTGGATAGCAATTAAGAGTCTCTAATATACCATGATGGGGGCGCAATGGAGTAGTGTGAGGTTGGGAAAACAACTCCCCAATTCTATTGCCACCACCATCAACAACAACAAAAATAACATATTGTGTGTGTGGGGGGGGGAGACCCCTAGCCATCTCAAATCCTCCATATTTCATCATCGATCTCTAGCCATCGATCTATAGTCGCTGACTTTTTCTACCAATGAATCTCTCTCCGACAGCATATATATATATATATATATATATATATATATATATATATATATATATGTCGCTCCCCAAGGATCTCTGCCTTAGCCTCCCTTCACCTCCTCTAAAGTACTCCGATCTTAGAGCTTCACACTCAATCGATATCCTTTTTCGATTCCCGGTTCAATGACGACGTTCATCACGCCCCTATTGTGATCATTGTGGCACTTTACGAAATGCACAACAACTATCTCCTTTGCATGCCACTCTCTAAGTAGCGACATATGCTAATTGACCCCTTTGAAACACCACCTTGACACCAAATGCAGTCGCCACCTTGGAGCTCTCAAGGCATCACCACCGCCACCTCTATCGACGACCACTACCCTCATAGTGGTGCTCAATTGCCACTGCCCAATCTTTCTAAGCCTTAAGAAGCTGGGAGTGAGCAAATGGTAAATTTCATGCAATATGGAGGGTAGACATGTCATATTCTTTATGAATCTATTTCTATTCAACAACTGAACGAATGGAGGTTAACCATTAATAAACGATTAGTAAGATTTTAGTGGTTACGGGGTAAATATGAAGCTCAATTACCACTGTCCAATCTTTCTAAGCCTTAAGGAATTGGGAGTGAGCAAATGGTGATGATGATCAAAGGATAGTATTTGCAAATTTCATGCAACATGAAGGGTAGATAAGTCGTATTCTTGACTATTACATTCCTATTCAACAACCAAATAGATACAAGTTAACCATTAATGTCCCATTAGTAAATTTGTAATGGTTATGGGGTAAATATGAAGCTCACTCGCCACTGCTCAATCTTTCTAAGCCTTTAGGGAGTTGGGAGTGAGCAAATGGTGGTGATGATGAAAGGATAGTATTTTGTAAATGTCATGCAAGATGAAGGGTAGACATGTCATATTCTTGATGAACTTGTTCCTATTCAACAACCAAGTGGATGGAAGTTAACCATTGAACTTGTTCCTATTCAAGAACCAAATGGATGGAAGTTAACCATTAATGTATGATTAGTATGTTTGGAATGGTTATGGGGTAATATGAAGCTCAACCGCCACTTCCCAATCTTTCTAAGCTTTAAGGAGTTGGGAGTGAGCAAATGGTGATGATGATCAAAGGATGGTATCTAAAAATTTCATGCAACATGAAGGGTAGACATGTCGTATTCTTGACGAATCTATTCCTATTCAACAACTAAATGGATGGAAGTCAATCATTAACGTACGATTAGTATGTTTGTAGTGGTGATAGGGTAGATATGAAGCTCAATCGCCATTGCCCAATCTTTCTAAACCTGAGGAGTTGGGAGTCAGCAAATCGTGATGATAATCAAAGGGTGATATTTGTAAATTTCATGCGACATGAAGGGTAGATATGTCATATTCTTGAATCTTGATGAATCTCTTCATATTCAACAATCAAATTGATGGAAGTTAACTATTAATGTACGATTAGTAAGTTTGTAGTGTTATAGGGCAAATATGAAGTTTGCATAGGTTGTTCCGTAATTGCAAAAAAATATAGCGATTTTTTTGTAAAAATCCTTGTGTTTCTTTCTATCCAGCCTCATATTTATTGGAAATATTTTTTAATAAAAGAAAAAATCCGGCAAGCTAACAAGACAAGACAAATGAAAAAGGGCCTCGCACGACCAAAAGCAAAGATGCACGAAAGAGCACCGCAACACTCTCCAACCAGAGGGAGGGAGCCGTCATCCACTCCTCTGCTCTTCTCTCTTCCAAACCAATCCTCTACTCCTTCAAGGATTCCTGGTGTCACCTCTTTCCATCTCTTCTCTGCTTGCTCTTCTTCACTTGCTACCTGTGATATATTCCCTCTCCTGTTGAGCTTGCAGCTCTTTATATATCTATATATGAATGTCTAACATGGTGATTTGTTTTCATTGTTTTTTTCTTTTTGTTTGGCTGTGGCGGTATATAGTTATGGCTCTCTTTCCATGCGGTTTTCTGCAGACTCTGAGCAAACACCCATGTTTGCGATTTAGCAATTCCTGCCTAAAAGAATTGCCTCCAATTTTGGTCAAATTGGAAGCTCTGATTTTGTTGGGAGTTGATGAAATGCTTTTCTTTCTGATTTTATTTGGTTAGAAGGTAGTATTTCAAGTGAGAATTATTCTAAAATGAAAGGACAAATGATGCCCTTAATGATCTAATCATGAGCTCGTATTAGAAGTTGAGGGAAGTTGCCAAAGAAATGCTTAGTTTATCCTAAACACAATGGATATGCATGATGAAGCCACGTTTCATCATCTTTATTCTATCATTTTGGCCTTAAAACCCCTAGTAAATGCGTGTAAATAGAGCTAATTCATGCATTTTAGCATTCATGTATATGTGTGTAAATATTGTATAAAATGTGGTTTTTAAAGCCAAAATTATATAATAAAGAAAAGAAAAGAAAAAGAATAAAATATTGTAAATATTTTATGACCCGAAACCCCGAGACCTGGGCATCTCGATGACTAGGTCGACAAGGAATAAAGTAGGGGGAGATAAGGGCCAGAATACAATAAAATTCCCTTTTGATTTTATTCATTCTTTATTCATTTTGGGACCTATTTTTGGTTCCACTTTTTATACCTCAAATAAAGAAACTTTGTAAATGAGAGTTGTATATAATTAAATAAATAAAAATACAAAATTGATTTCACTGAAAAATAATATACAGATAAAAAGTTATGATCTGAATAAGATTCCAAAATCCCAACTTCCCAGACTTGTATCTCTCAAATAAAAACTCAAAATCTATCAAACTCACCTTTAGTTGTATATAATTTTTAATAATCTATTTAATGAAGGTAGTTTCGTATTTTTCGGAGTTACGATTTGAAAGTTGAGTTTTGGGCCCCTGTTGTACAATAGTTTACGCCTTTTTCTTTCTTTTGTATAGATTCCTTTTTTTAACTCTTTTTTTTCTTTTGATTTCAATTTTATTTTGTTAGTTGTATATTCTAATTTCTATTAAAAATATAAAATCAATTAAAAAAATATAAAATAAAAAAAGATATAAAAAATAGTTTTTCGCTATACAAGTCAATTTGGCTTGTATTCTATCTTTATCACTTTTTCTTATTATCTTACAAAATTAAAAATCAACAAAAATATTTCAAGTTTTTATATTATTAACAAGAAAACAAGACTAAAAATCATAAAAATCTAAAATGGGTATTTTATACCTTAAAAAAACATGTTTTTGATTTACATCTTTTGAAAAAAAAACTTTCTTCTGCAATATTCTAGATGACATTATCTTGAGATAGTTTCATGATTTGAGTTTATTTTGAGGTCTCTTGTTATTCAAATATATTTTCATTGGGAAAGACCTCTCTTTTTTTATTACACATGAGCATAAAGACAATCACTAGTTTCCAAAAAATTTGAAATAGTCCACTCCCATTGGTGGAGGCCTCCCCCAATAGCCATCATCTCTTCCATTCCTCCACCAAATAAAAGAGCTTCAGCTCCCATTTTTGAATTCATCCATCATTAGAGTCTTCATTCTAGCTCCTCTACCTCCATTGTGACAGAGTGAAGGTTGGAGACGAAGCCACGACGAAGGGAGGATTCTTTGGCGTGATCCCTTGGTGTTCTTGCTCCATTGTATCACAAGCTCTTAGCTTGTCAAGCCTCTTCTCCGCCGGAATCGAGGCCATGACCGGTCATTCTTATCGGAGAATCGATCACCATAGGTGACTACCTTCACATGCTACGTTTTTCTTCTTGTAGGTAACTTTTAGATTTAGTTTTTCTTCTTGTTGTAGTGTAACAACCCATTATCTTCAACTTTTCTCCATCCTCATTCGTCGCGGATAACCACCTCATCGCCGCCTACATCCACTTCTTCGTACTCCCTTCACGCAACCTCAACCAACTCCGACCACGCACGGTGGCCGGAGACCATCTCCTTCTACCATTTTCATAGGAGAACCCATACACCCCATATATTTTTTGTGTGCATAACGCAAGCCGAACCCACGCTCGAGCTTTCATTTCTACTCGCAGGTATCCGTCCGAACGTCCTACAGCCGCACCACCATCTCTCACGCAGAGCTCCACACCGTGGCACTTCGTCGGCCCTCGGATTGGCGTTTTTGTTGCTATTTTTCAAAGGAAGAAGAAGAATGGAGGGGGTGGATAGCAGCCACCGTTGGATCTATCCCCCTCCTTTTAATCTTAACCATCCAGCCAAGGGGTAGAAGTTTTATACATAAGCCCTCACCATTTTGAAATTTCACGCACATACCCTTACTGACCAAGAGGAGCTTGATGCCACGTGGATAAGTGGCAAGTTTTGCGGCTATACCCCTGCATTTTTGGTATATTTCAAGAAGTTTTCGAGTATCTTTTGAACTGCAGTTTCGTTCTTATGTTTTCATCTGTACCCCTACACTCAAATGATTATAAATCGTTCATCTGAACTCCGTTTCGTGTGAGTTTTTTTGTTAGAAAGATGTTTTAAGGTTCTACATTATATCCAAATTTCAGAATTTTCTGATGTATGAACTATTTATGGCGAATTTATGAAGTTAGAGTACTGATTGGTCTTGTTTTGTTGATAACGCTTGAAATAATCAATATCACTTGCTCATTTTTAGATATGTTGTAGTAATTAACAGGGCCGAATTTGGGTTCAAATTTCAACAAAAAATGTTGTGATTTGTGTCCTGTAGAATTTCTACAATATTTTTAGTGATTGATTTATTTCTGGAGCATCTTTCATCTATTTGAAAATCTAAAAATATGTCCATGTGTCCCTGACTTTGTTCTATAATCAGAGATTTTTGTTGTATTTCCCGCAGTCTTTTATTTTTAATATATTCATTACCTTTTGAAAAATTCCAAAAAAATGTATTTTGTTTGTTTCTATATGTTTTAACTTCAGACCAAAAATCATTAAAAAATTACAAAAGAAAAGCCCTAAAAATTAGAAAACATCTAAAAACTTCATAAAAATCTAAAAAATTGAAGAAAAATACTAAAAATATAGACTCAGGTTTTGTAGTTTCTTTATTTAATTAACTTTATTTTAAAATTAATTTGGGAAGATTTAGTTACTGTTTACTATTTTTCATTCCTATTTTAAATTCGGCCAGAACCTTTGCTCATTGTTTTCTTATATTTCAATATTTAAAAATATCAAAAACATTCATAAAAATCCCCAAAAATCACAAAAATATCTTAAAAATATAAAAAAGACCAAAAATATCTTATTCTCTGATTTTTGAGCATTTTTACCTATATATCTATATCTCCTCTCTCTTGTATACATCTATTCTTTATATAGCTATATACTCTATTATTAAAAAAGAAAATATAAAAATATAAAATATAAAAAGAAAATACAAAAATATAAAATCAAAAATCAAATAAAAAATAAAAATTAAAAACCCACAAAATATTTGCATAGTGTAGACATTGATCACAATCACATCACATTTTGCACTTAGCTTGATCTATCATGTTTGCTCCCTGTGTTCGAACTCTCTACAAACTTGCACCTATACATCTTTTATGTAGAGTTAAAAATAAATTTGACTCCACATTTATTTGTAATTGTTGATCTATAGTGTGGGTTAATTGTTGACTTTAGTTGAGATTGAGTGTGGTCAACACACCGACTGAGTTCCCGCTTTGTGTGGAACTTACGACCACCAAACCTTGGATAAATCAAATGGCGCCGTTACCGGGGAGCAACAGCGCGTAGTTCGGGTTTTTGCTTGTGATTATGATACTTGTCTATATTTTGCCTTCTTTATTTGCTCATTTATTTGATATCATTATTTGACTTGTCTAATCACTCTTCCTTGTTGGACTTTGTGCGAGGAACCGCGGATCGAGGGAGGCGCTCCACCTTAAGCGCATGTGCACCCACGTGAAGGCGACAGGAGATATCTGACCTAGAATCAAAAGAGGCAGGGAGGAGCTGAGAAGGCAATCACCATTTTTGAGCATTTTTTATTGCATTTACTTGTGTAATTTGTGTGAGAGAGAGACTCTATTTATTGTAATAATACAGGTACATTCAGACTTTGGACTTTCGGGCCCAATTTCCAAGTGATTGTTCACTTGGGGGCTCACCGCGGTTTTATCGGCTTTTCATCGCATTTTTTTATCTTCGCTTTCTCGGTTTTGTTTTCCTTACTTTGTGTGATTGAGCCCCTAGTTTTAGGATTGCTTGCGTAGACTAAGGCCAAACACTTAATATCTTGCATGTACCTATAGACTCCTTTGGACTTAGTCAAATTTAAATAGTCACCTCATCATCTTCAAGCCTATGTGTCGCGAGCCCACCCCATCAAGCGCTACTCCTGAACTCGATTTGTCGAGAAGAGGAGGGATGAGTCTAGGACCGGACTTTTTGGATTGAGGATTGGTGACCGACTTGTGATTCTTCACGATAATAGCAATTTCTGAAACTTAGGGCGATTTCATCGGCTTGCATTTGCATATAGATAGGCTTTAATTCTGTTGAGCATCCTTGCATGTAGAGTGCTGGAGGCAAGGTGAGCATTTACGCTTTAGCATTCATCATTGTTTGCCGCTTGCATTGCTTTTCCGACTCTCTACCTCTGATTTTGATCTCCTAGGTGCTATGTAGAATTGACACCCCGTTAGGCTTGTGCATTCTCACTAAAAATCCAAAAAAAGTGATAATCAATAAAATTGAGACTGTTAATATTACTTGACCCTAAAAACCACCAAAAGAAAAATTTGTATTGGGGCGAGTAATCCCCTCATCGTCTTCGCTTTTACTTGTCCGCGCACACGCTAAGGATTAGTGCCAAAATCCTATTCAGCCCCTACGTGTGTGTGCAATTTTTTGACTTCTCACCTAACTCTAAAACAGACAAGATAAAAAGACCGATTTTTCGGTCTCTACCGAGTTGAGTAGGTGAATTGAGGGTTTGATTGATTAATTTTTGCTTGTGATTGTTTTGTGTGCATACTCGATCACTTCGCGCAATTGCGCCTTTTTTCTCACATCTCTTGAATTGACCATCGTGTTCTCCCGATCATTTTTCTTGTTTCGAGATGGATCCCTGGAGCAATTTTTATCCGGATTTTGCGGATTCCTCGTACCCTCCAGCCGGTCCACTCCCTTTTATCAGGAGAACCCACCTCCTATTTTTCTGATTTTTGTACATATCCACCTCAGCCGCAGTATCAGACTTCGGACTTCTGCCCACCTACACCCCCATCTGTATATTATCCACCTCCACCGTCACATCCACCCGAGTCTGACCTGTTGGAGTCACCTCCCTTGATCTCTATAAGTGATATCTTGAATCGGATGACAAAGCGCATTGATTTGATGAATGATGAAATTGCTTTCTTGAGGAAGAATCAGATTAATGCTCCTTTCGTCGGGGATACGGCTTCACTTGTAGGTGATCATGGGAGCTTGCAATCGCCAAAAATACAAAAAAAATGAGAAAATTTTAAAAATCCAAAAAGAGTTCGGGAGACACTTGGTTGATTCATACCGTGAGGAGAGAGTCCACTTGCCAGAACCATTGACCACACATCCATTCACACCCCGTCCCACCTTTGACCTCGAGGATGCCGCTGTACAGACTGCTATTGGCATTCCTCGTGTACATGTCCCTTGTATGGAGGAGGTCCAAAAATTCAAAAAAATGCTGTCCGAACCCGAAGTGGTGGCCACTATTCATGAGATCATCCAAGCCCCACTTCAGCAGGCCATGACCCAATTATCTGCTCTTCTTCCCAAGAAGAGAAAGCGGAGGAGCAGATCTGAGCATCACATTTTGACCATGGCCACTGCCCACGCCATCACACACCGTCCCATTCCCAAGAAGAAGAACACAGCTACATCTTTCATCACTTGCACCATCTCTGACTACACTTGTGATCGCACTCTCCTAGACGGCGGTGCTTCGATTAGCATACTACCCTTCTCGTTGGTACAGTCTCTTCACTTAGGGCCTCTCAAAAAGACTAGGATGATCGTTCAGTTTGCTGATGGATCCATCAAGAGGCCGAAGGGTATCCTTGAAAACATCATCATTACTGTTCAGGGCACGAGCCACCATGTTGATTTTGTCGTGTTGCCCATGGAGACCTCCACAGGGGAGCCATCTCCAATCATCCTGGGACGACCATTCCTCGCCTCTGCGAGGGTCGTTATTGATTACGGATCAGGAGAGATTCGCTTCCGTCCTGTTGACGAGAGTGAAATGGCGATCACCGCACCCGCAGTTGATCAGAGACCTGCACCTAATGCTCCTTCACCGATCATAGCTGACTTCGAGGCATGTGACCGATCTGATGATACTAGAGATGCTTCCTTAGCGACCGTTGATGAGACCCGACGGATCCCCCGAAAGGGGAGGAAATCGGAAAGCATGGACCCCGCAGTTCCTCCTCCTGGTGTGTGGCGATGTGTTGATGAATTCCAAAGCATTTATGTGATTGATCCATTTGAGCGGAGGGCAGATACCAAGACTAGACAGGACGGACCTGGTTTGAACACTTCCACTGATAAGTCCGTTAATGGTCCTTCACAAGTAAATATGATTGAGGTCGGCTATGATGATGCCATTTATTTTGATAGATTTAGGCCTCTTGAAGACAATGATTCAGGTGAGACTCTTGAGGACGATCTGAGTTCGTATACTTCCACTGATGATTTCGTTCCTTTTGATTTTGACCTGGACGAGCACTCGCAGGACGACTCCGATCACACTTCTTCCGAGGATGATGAGTTTGTCCCATTCCACTTCGATATCTGCAAGACTTCCAAGGCCAAACCAGACCACACTTCTTACACTCGCCCGTCTGTGCCTTCACATCATAGGACCACCAAGGTCGAACCTAGCCATACTACTTCCACTGATCAGTTCGTGCCTTTCCGATTTGATTCCACCGAGGGCCTTCACCGTGTCGACCCTGATCGGCTTCCGTCCATTGTGGACCCCGAGGTCGACATACACCATATCAGATCTATCCCTCAGCGGTCTTGCAGGAAGGTTAGCTTTCAACCTTCTTGATCATCTGTACATCCACCTCTGTTGTGTATATTCCCTTGTGTACCTTTGTTCTCTCTCCCGTGTTGCTCGTCCACCCATTCCCGTGTTTGCCTTGCTTAGGACGTACTTTGTCCTAAGTATAGGGGGGTGGACGACGGGAGTTTTCATTCGTCGTTCCGTTTCATTACTCCTGTTGTTGCCTATACTTAGGGCTTCTTTTACCCTAAGTATAGGGGAAGTGATGTGTATATCCTCTGATCTCTTCTTCCATCTTCTCTTCTTTTCTTCTTTTCCTCTTCTATCTTCTCTATCTACCAAAAAGGTGTCGCCCCTTGTAGATAATTTTCTATACTTAGGACGTACTTTGTCCTAAGTATAGGGGGTGTGCACCCCAAGTTTCTTCTATTCTTCGATCCTCTCCATTGTCTCCTCTTCTTGTCTATACTTAGGGATATCTTACCCTAAGTATGGGGAGACAGCTGATGAGTCTGTGATTCATCACTTAAAGAGTCAAAAATAGAGCATTGTTCCCGAGTAAATAGAGGCATATTTCCTTTATAATGCATAAATAGCATTCATGCATGCATACATAATACATGCATTTTAGCAGACCATTTGCATTTAAATAAGAAGTCAAAATCCCTTGTAAAATATCCACTTACTGAAATAACCTTTTTCCTTATAATATGTACTCCTTAGTTAATAATATAGGGAAGAAAGCCAAAAATCCCCCTTGTAAATTAGCCAATAAAACCCTAGAACCCCTGGACAATAAATATACATAGATCCCTCACACAAACTCCAAAATAGGTCTATTCACTCTTAGAATAATACACATTAAAAGACCTTTAAAAAGAGACCAATTTCATCAAGTTTGGAGCTCGTATGAAGAAGTTGGGTTTTTGGGCCACTTTGTATACTAGATATATGTATAAATTGTATCTTTGTATTTTTGTATCATACTTGACCTCATCTCTGTCTTTGGTCAACATGAAACTTGTAGATCTCATCAAGATCTACAACTTTCATGTTTTGAGTTTTTCCAAATTCGGTCCCCTTCTCTCTCTACACTAAATTTTCTTCTCACCCAATCACAGTAGGCCACGTGGCTCCCTCTGGTTGCGCCACGTAGCCCGCTGCCCTTGCCTCATCCGCCCGCAGCTACAGCCGTTGGATTACCTTCCAGATCCAACGGCCTAGCCGCCTCCACGCACGCCTCAATTTTTAGCCATCAGATCATTATCAGAACTCCATCAGCACCGCTCGTTCGCGCCTCAAGCTGAGCGTGCCAAGTGGCGCTTTGAGATCCGCTTGATCACGCCCTCGATCCCTTCATCCAAGCCTCTAGATCTTCTCTTATTCACGACCGTCAGATCAAATCACCCGCCTGCATCTCAATCGCCCGTTCGTGCCTCTGCCTTAGCGCGCCACTTGACGCTTGTTGCGCATTTGGATGATGTACTCCACCCCTCCATCTCAACCGCTCAGGCCGCAGTGCCTCGCAACCCTTCGATCTTCCTCATATCTGATCTCCGCCGCTCGTCATCGCCCTTTCCTCCGCACGACACCTGGCGCCATCACGACCTTTGGATTAGGCCACTCCTGATGCAATCCACACTGCTCACGCGTACTTCGCCCCCATTGTGCCACGTGGAGAGCTCCTGACCCTCAGATCATCTCGCCCGGATCTAATCTCAACCGCTCCAGCCCACCTCGATCACCACCGTTGGATCACAAGATCCAACGGTGGAGACTTCGTCTCCTACCTCGGGTGCCCCTCTCTCCCACGTTCTCTGCCTTGCGGGAGGGGCACCCCCTTCCTATTCTTGGCAGCGCTCCTTCCACCGTCGTCGAGCACCATACCCTCCACGATGACCCCCACTCATCCCTGATCCTCGCCAGCCATTCCATCACCCACGTCGACCTCCAGCTCTCTCCCACGAACTCCATAAACCTCGCCTCATCTCCATTCCAGCCGAGACCTTCATCCTTTAAATACCCCCTCTCTCCGGCCAATTTCATCCCCATCCGCCCCTCGTGAGAGACGCCCCGAGCTCGGAGCTTCCAATTAGTGACAGGAATTGCGTATATCCTCGAGCGAAAACGTCCGTCTTCTCCGGCGAGATCCTCGGCCTCCGCCGAGTCGCAGCCCTCCTCCGCTGAGCCGCTGCTTGAGCTCAGGGATCCACCGCCCCTTCGAGCGATGACCTGGAACTCAAGGAAGAGCTCCAATCCCCAGGTGAATGCCTCCATCCCTTCTTGATCTTCTCTTCATTTTTTTCGCTTTTTCTCGCTTTTTATTCGCCGCCTACGGCCACCTTCTCGCCTTCATTCCATCTCGCCGAGCTCCACGTCGGAGCTCCCATCTTCACAGTGACCTTCACGCTCTCCGACGACGCATCGCATCGTTCGTCGATCTCCAGCTTCGCCGCTTGGCCGGAGCAACGTCGCTGGCACACCTTCCTCCGCCTTAGGCCTCGCCAACCATCCCACCACCTTCACGAGTGCACGCACGAGCTTTGGCTCCCTCTCTAACGCCAGCAGGTACCCATCTGTTCACTGAACGGAGCTTCGCCGAAGCCGACTTCAAGCTTCATCGCCACCGACTTCAGACAGCGCTCTTCCGCTCCTGAGACCATCAGGACCTTCGCCGCATCACCACGAACCTTTTGGGATAGCTCCGAGCAATCGGAGAGCTTCATCGACTCTAGGAGGAACGGGCGGAGGGACGGCCCCTTCACCGGAGCCCCGCCAAGTCCTCCTCAGGAGGCGGAGGACTGTTGAGGACGGAGGTCCAGCCACCGTTCGATCATCTTGATCGAACGGTCCCACGACGTCCATGTCACCATCTCCATCGAAGCCAGGAGCCGTTGGATCAACTTAGATCTAACAATGTCTTGTCTCGTCACGAGTCCTCACCGCCATCCATTGGATCGAGCTCGATCCAAGGATTCACAGCGCGCCACGCAGCCCCGGCCCGAGCCTCTTCCCCGAACCTAGGCTCGGACTGCCCGAGCCTCACTCCAGACCTCCAGAAGCGCCCGAGCCGAGCCCCGAGCCTCCGCAGCCATCCGAGCCTAGGCCGCTGATGAATCCACGATTCATCATCTCAATATATTGATCTTAGCAAAATCCACGAGTAAATTCCCTAATAAATGTCCATAAAATCAATAAATTAACAAAATGACTCTTGTAAATAAAACTTACTAATTATTGTATATTAGATTGTACAAAATAAATTACACATAAAAAGCCGCAAAATCAAAGGAGTTTTTTACATGTAAATAGCTCAAAACTTTATGTATTTTTAATAATTTCATATCAACTCCTTTTTGGCTAATTCTTTCTCCAACATGTTCATATCAATGTATATAAAAATACAAAAATACAAAACAAATTTTACCTCAAATAAATACTCCTAGATCCCAATGGAAAAAGCCGTAAAGACCAACTTCCAAGCTAAATTCCCGCTCCGTATGAACTCCAAATTCACCAAACTCACTTTTAAAGTTCAAGTTAGAAAATTATCTATCCAACGGAAGTGGTTTCATTAAAATCGGAGCTCATTTGCAAAAGTTGGGTTTTGGGACCTAGATGTACATTGTATACCTTGTATATATTCATTCTTTTCTTTAATTTTTATTGTATCGTTCATGATTACTAAAAATACAAAAAATATCACGATTGTTTTGTATTTTAATTATATTATTTTATAGTATTTTTCTGTTGTAAATATCTCTTATTAAAAAGACAAAAAAATACATATTAGAAAAGTAAAAAAATATATGTACATGTTGTTTGTCTTCCCTTGTAAATTCTCCACTAATTATTTTCTTCTTTTTTTTCTATTGTAATTAAAGTAGCCAACTTTATTTCATTTATTTATTTATTATACTTTCTCTACAATAACCACCATTCAACTCACTCTACCACCAACCTCCATTCAACCCCACCATTTTTCTAACTTCTAATTCAACTCCACCATTTTATTAACCTCCATCCCACTCCATCTTAATTCTAACTTCCATTTTGCCATCATCTTTATATACATGTCATTCTCCTCATTTTTGCCTTTGATCCATCTTTATGTGAGGAGAGCCTAGTTCCCTGAGTTGAATCGGTGACAGCGACGCAACCGCGGTCGAGCGACGACGGCCCTCTCTCCGGTGTGATCCATTGGTTTTTTGGCCAACATCGCAGCCGCAACCGCGCGCTGCTCGAGCTCATCGCACGCCGGCGATTCGAGCGAAGACCGTGCTCACGAGAGCACTCCATAGGCGCCCGCGTTCATCGTAGGTAATTTTAGTTCATCTTGTCTTCACTTTTATCTTTGTAATTTATTTTGTCCATCATATCACCCCACCATTTTATTTCATCACTCATCTCCATCATCATCATCATACACCACCACATCATTTTGTTTCTCATTTGTTTCATTCCTTTTTTTAAGGAAATTAAAAAAAATGAAAAAATATATAAACAAAAAAATTCCTTTCTTTTACATCAGTAAAAATAAAAAAAATAAAAAAAAACAGCGGTGGGAGAACCCACCGCCGCCGCCCATCTCGCCGCCTCCACCAAGAGGCCCCGCGCTCTAAGCGGCCCCACGCCTCCGCCGCTCTAAGCGGTCGCGCGTGGCGCCGCCGCCGCCCCGGCTCCCAGCCGCAGAAGGCGGCACTCCGGCTCAGGACCCGCACCCTGCGCCTCCAGCTTCAGGCGTTCGCCGCCCTCGCGCGGCGCCCTCTTCCCCCCCGCGCCGCCAGCCGTGTCCCCGCTCTCCGCCCTCCCGCCGCGTAAACGTCGACCGTCTCCCCGCACCTCGCCCAGCGGCGCTGCCATCGCCAACGCCATCCACTCTTTGGGTTCTTCCGCCTGCATCCTGAGGAGGAAGAAGAAGGTAATTTTTTTATTTTTTTATTGTAAAAATTGTGTAAAAATTTGTGTATAGTTTCAGTACTTGCAAAATAGTCCCTGTGTATTCTTTGTTGTAATTCCAGTTTCTCTTTTTGCACAAAGACTCATGTGTTTTGACTTCAATTTGGACACATGTTATGCATCTTTATATTCAATGAAAAATGCTTTCATGTTGAGCAACTAATTTCCTACATTTTGACAATTTATTTTTATTTTTGTGAGTAATGGGTAATTAATTAAAATCGTTTAACTGAAAATCCATATATTTTACCCATTCCGTGCTCTTAAAATTATATCTCACACACGGTTGCTCTAAAAATTCCAACAAAATTATATATGATGCCTTAATATGTGATTAAGTTACAGTCCAAATTTCACATCTATTGGAGTTGTCTTGTGCCTACAATAAATTGTTGAGTGATTGTAGTATTTGATTTTTAATTAAATCCACATAAATCATTTTTGCAAATTTCAACTCTTCTGGATTGCTTAACTAAATATCTTTTTGAGATAATTTGCTCTCGGACTAATTTGATAACATGGATTTAATAGGAATTATTTACTCACTGTCACTCTGTTTGTACTAAAAAAATCCATAAAAAATTCATATTTTGTCAAAAAAATTCAAAAAGTTTACTGTAGCTTCCTTGCATTATGTTTTCATTTCAGTAATTTTTTCATAATTTTTGCTTACTGTTTGTGTGATAAATTGCGAAAAAAACCAATAAATAGTGTGCATTTTTTTCCTTATTGCATTTTAACCCCTAATATTCCAAAAAAAGTACCTTGCATTCATCTCTGGATTAGGACTCTAGGAAAAATATAATTTGGCTGAATTGGATTAATTTGACATTAAAATTAATTTGGCTAAGTTGTGTGATTTCTTAGTACTTAATTCACCCGCATTTTGCATTCTTGTTGCATAAAAAATATAAAAAAATACCGCACTGAAATCTAAAACTTAATTTTCGATTTAACCCCAAAGTTGTTCCTTTGCCTCCCTGTGTTCGACCCTGGACTTGCCCGAGATATAAATTAAAGCCGAGACACTCTTCACGGAGATCTTCTCTTGGTTCTGACCGAATCGCTAAGTACACGTGCTACAACGTGACTGAATTATACATCTTATCTAGCGACTCGTCATATGGCGCCGTTGCCGGGGACGCAAACGGCTTAGGGATTAGTTTAAAATTTGGATTAGATTTTCGCTTTCTCGGGTAGTCTGACCCCCGAGCCACTTGTAATTAATCCATTTCCTTTCAATTATTTGTCTTCTCATTCTTGTATATATTTTGTTGTTTATCTCTCTAATATAAATCTCTTTTTCCTTGCGAGGGCCCGGTGGACTTGGAGTGCATCGGAGGTCGACGGACGCGACGCGCGCCGACTGCTGAAGAGCTTGGAGAATTTATTTATCTTCGAGAGAATTTTTGTAAATTGTTGTAATTATTTAGGTAGTTGCTCCTTTATAGCGGCTCTTGTTTGAGAGCTCGCGTGTGTAAAAAAACTTGGACATTTGTGGTGTGTCGAGACCTGTTTCACTCTCCGGTGAGGGTGGGGCTCGACTTGAGTGGCGAAACTAAGGATTAGGCAAACGGTAGTTTAGAATCAAATTTGTTTGTGCCCATCGTAAGTTAGGCCACACATATCTTAGAAGATTCACATATCTTATAAGATTCATAATGAGACGCACATAGACACGTACTACTTAGCTCAAATTTAATCAATTCTTCCCCGCTAATAGTATACTGTTTAGGTGCGGTTTTTCTCGATCTGCATGCATTTAGTGTAATATTTACAAATTCAGTTTTGCATAACGCATGAAGAGTGCTGGGATTCACTGTAAGTATACCTTCTTCTGAGCATGCATCATAGTTTCTCGTTTGCATTCTGATTTCCGATTCCCCTCTTGTTTTACAACTTAAGGTCAAAAGGAAATTGGGACTGAACGGTAGACGTGCTTGTGTTTTCACATAAATTTCAAGTGATAACCTAACTCTAAAATTGGGACTGAATTGAGCAGGTCGATTTAAAATAATTGGAATAAAAAGAACCCTTGTTCTCGGGTGCATAAAGCCCTCATTGTTTGTTTTACTTGCAAGTGAGAGAGAGACGACCCTAGGATAGAGCCAAGTCTGGATTTCTTACTTACTACTGGTTCTTTATTTTCAGGCGATTAGCTACTTTTCAGTGAGGAATACGGGTAGCTGTATTTATACGGTCCGGACTTCCTTAGCAGAGTGGGAGGTTTAGAGGGCGCTTTAGTCCTCAAGGAACGGGCTTCGGCTTGTACTTACTCCTATACTGGCTGAAAGTAGGCCAAACTAGTCGTAAGAATCGGGTCAGTCTGTAGGAAAATATGGGCACCTAACAGCTCGTTAATCTTTCCAAGATTGAATTCTCACCAACTAAAATTGACAAGATAATTCGGCCGAACTCTTACGGCCTTCACGTGTTAAGTTGGTGAAACTGAGGGTTTTGAATTGTGTTTGTATTGTGTGAGTTTACTCCGCACATTTACGTGCACCGTAGAACTAGCACCTCATTGAAATACCGTGTTCTAATCGGTTCTTTTGACATCGAAGATAACTGATTGGGGGGATAATTATTCGGACCTTGCGAATTTCCCGTTGAACCCTCCAAGAAGTATGTCTTCACAGGTCCATGCGCAACGTGGACCAACCTGGACTCATGACCCTCTTGAGTCCAGGATCACCCACTCTCGGGATGGTTACTCTCAAACCATTCCATTTCTCTCTTCCCACCTCACCGAGGAAGACCTTCGCCTCGATGAGAATATCTTGATTCATAAATCCTCTTCTAATCAAGAACACATTGCTGATTCAGGCCATATAGAAGACACAAGTAAAATGCCTCCAAAGAAGAAAGAAGAGGAACAAGAGAACAATGAAGACCCAATGAAAATGATACTTGCCAGATTAGCTGCATCTGAGCAGCAACATGCACTTCTCAGAGCTCAGTTAGGACAGTTGAATGTTGGGGTCCAACCACCAATGGATGCGGCGTATAACCCCGGACAATATCAAATTCGGAACTACTTGAGTCCGGCCGAGCCCGAGGTTGATTTTGAATTGAAGCCGCATTTTCTGAACCTGCTGCCACATTTTGATGGGAATGCTTCTGAGGAATCATATGCATTCCTAAGGGACTTTGAGCTCATCTACGCTAACCTCAAAAATCAAAATGTTAGCCAGGATTATATTAGGCTCAAAGCCCTTCCATTTGCCTTGGGTGTCAAAGCTGATTACTGGGTAAAGAATCTTGCGATCGCCGTCACCACATATGCCCAGTTCAAGGACCTATTTTTAAAGAAGTTCTATCCTTTGAGTAGAACTAACATGATGAGGACGCGCATTACGAGTTTTTCCCAATTACCCCATGAAGCTTTTTGTGATGCTTGGGAAAGATTCAAGGACATCCTGCAGAAGTGTCCCTGTCATGGACTAAATGATAACATCTTGGTCCAATCATTTTTCACTGGTCTCAACCCTGAGATGTAGGGTTTAGTGAGCGCTGCCTGTGGAGGCAGCTATACATCACGAGGAGCGGATACCGTCTGGAGGGTATTCGAGCAGATGGCTGAAACTAGCCGCTCACAGATGGCCAGCAGGGCCTATACACCATCCCCTAGTTCACTCTCACTTGGAGGGGGAAAATCAGCTGTAGTCGATCTCTCTCAGGATGTGATCCCTAGCATGGGACTTCTTGTTGACAAGCTTACTGTAGTCGAGAGGATCGACAGGAGGATTGATGAGTTAGATCGGAGTGTCTCCAAACTTCCAAAACAGATGGAGGAGTTGACTGAGAAGGTATCTAAGATAAAGATACATGCTGTGACTGCACCCTCTGCTCCCGTATACCGAGTTCACCATGTTCAGGAGCAGCTGGTGTCAGGGCAACCCCAGCTGTGAGAGCAGGACCAATCCTACACCCACTCTTTCCAGCAGCCACCTCCAGTAGCAGAGACAGTCCAGGAGGAGCCTCCACCGGTTTGGGAGGTGAATGGAGTATGGTATACTCAGGACCCTGCCAGGCAGGGAAGTACGGGAGACCGACAGTCTTAGTAGCGTCCCCCGACCTTTCATAACACCGCATTCACCTCCGCACCACCTCCTTCACAGCAGAGCCCTGGATTCCAGCCACCCCAGCAGCAGAGGCAGCAGTACCAGCAGCATGGCCGACATGGCCATTACCAGGAGGGCCAGCAGGGTCCGCAACCCCAGCAGCAGCAGCAGAGGCAGTACTCTGGCCAGCAGGGCCAGTCTTCCCATTCTTCTTCCCAGTCTTATCCACTTCCTTCTTCGTATAGTCCCGTGGAAATTCAGCAGCAGATACTCGACGAGCTACGTTCCTACAGGAACGAGATTCAAGACTTACGGGTGGATGTCAACCGCCTGTCCAGATGGCGAGACGAGCAGACTGCACCCCCTACCTCTATCCCAGCCCAAGTTCAGGCTAACCCTAATAGCCTGAATAAATCTAATTCTCAGCAGCACTTTGGTCAGGTATACTATTCAGCATCTCCTAGATCTGAACATGAGATTCTTTCGTGTGACGAGGCTAACCACATGTCACTCAGGAGCGGAAGGACCGTGACCGTACCTGACCGGGCGAGGGATACGAGGAGGGGCATCTCTGAAGCTCTACCTGAGGAGTCTTCAGAGGACGAGGAGGAGAGGCATCATATTTCGGAGCCCCATCAGCACCATTCGAGGATTTCTACTCAGGGAGCCGAGAGGAGGAGGAGAGCACGTATGCAGCATCGTCAGCATGGATATTCTTCTGAGTCTACGGAGGACCTTGCATCTCCGGTTGTGGCGGATACCACTCCAGCTTCTATTCCACAACCTGTAGTAGATAGTTTAGATTTTGAGTCCATGTTGCATCAAAAAGATTCTTGTGTGAATAACTCTGTTTCCGTTAATGCAAAGAATGATCTTTCAATTCATGATTCAGATTCTTCATCCTCTATTTCCCTAGCTTCAATCCCTTTCCCCTGTGCTCTTACGGCAGGAAAGCGCATCAAAAAGATTCAGAAAGATGACCCCGATATGGCACAATTTGGTAAAGAAAATATCACAGTTAAGGTGCCATTTGATGAATATGTGGCTAACCATCCTGCCTTCCAAAAATACCTTAAGGTGAGATGCACACCTACAAGGGTTAGCAGGAAGAAAGATAACCGAAATATAAAGACACATGTCTTATCGGTAGCCACAACCTATTGTCTCAAGAATCAGACTTTGCCAAGGAAAAAGAGAGACATGGGTGCTCACTATGTGGAGAGTCGTATTGACGACATTGCGTTTGCACGCACACACTTAGATAACGGTTCTTCAATCAACTTACTTCCCTTAGCATTATATCAGAAATTGGAGTTGGGACCACTTCGCAAATCTAGAGCCTTACTCCAATTCGCAGATCGTTCAATGAAGAGACCTAAGGGAGAAGTGAAGAACGTCGTTATCTCGATTGAGGGGCAGAACTATCAGGTGGACTTCACAGTCTTGGACATGGAGACCCCCAATCATTGGAGAGAATCTCAGATCGTTCTTGGGCGGCCCTTCCTTAGGATCGCAGGCGCAGCTTTCGATTATGGTACGAGAATGATGAAGTTCCGTTCTCCAGGTGGAGAAGTAAACCTTGAGATGAATCAAACCAAGTGTCAGCGGCCCGATTCAGAGAGTAGCACAGAGTACTCATCTTCAGAGGCAGATTGCAGTGTGATTACCACAGTTGGGATTTGGGGACAGATTCCTTCAGGACAGAGCGAGTCCCTTTCATCTGGAAAGGGTATAGTGGATGATGTAGTTTGCCAGGTGTTGTCTGATCTTGTGAGAGATGCATCTACCTATTCCCATGATGACACAGAGATCCATCTGGATCTGTCAGTTCCATCCCCTTCGGAACGATCATGGGATATAGATGATGAGTCGGACGTGGCTTTGGCCGAACTACCGCGTTTCTTTGGCGATCCGACTCCCGATACTTCTGATTTGGTGGCGAGTACTACTCAGCTTAGCCCACCTTCATGCAGCACGGAACTAGATTCAGATTCAGTTCAGCCAGATCTGCTTGATGATACCACATTGCCAGAACTGAAATCACTACCTCCTACACTCAAGTACGCCTTTCCTTGCGGGACCCAAAGAGAGATATCCTGTCATCATTAACTCAGACTTGACTTTAGAACATGAGTCTAGGTTGTTAGAAGTCTTAGAGAGGAACCGCAAAGCAATAGGCTGGACAGTGTCGGATCTCGTGGGCATCAACCCCACTCTCTGCTTGCACCACATTTTTACTGAGGATAATGTGAGACCTTCCCGTGAGTTCCAAAGGAGACTTAACCCCAATCTACGGGAAGTAGTGAAGAAAGAAATTGAGAAATGGTGCAAAGCAGGGTTTATATATCCTATTTCTGACTCCAAGTGGGTGGCCCCACTTCATGTAGTCCCGAAGAAGTCGGGAATTCAGATGGTCACTAACGAGGAGGGGGTAGAGATCGCGACACGAGTACCTACGTCGTGGCGTGTCTGTGTTGACTACAGGCGCCTGAATGCTGCGACCAAGAAAGATCACTTTCCCTTGCCTTTTATTGATCAGATCTTGGAGAGACTTGCAGGGAAAGAGTTCTTCTGTTTTCTTGACGGGTACTCAGGCTACAACCAGGTGGCCATTGCCCCTGAGGACCAGGAAAAGACCACATTCACATGTCCATTCGGCACTTATGCTTTCAGGCGCATGCCATTCGGGCTCTGCAATGCCCCGGGCACATTTCAGCGGTGCATGATAGCCATATTCGCCGAGATGGTGGGAAATTTCCTGGAAGTATTCATGGATGACTTCTCGGTTCATGGTGATTCTTTTGATACATGTTTAGCGCACTTGGACCGAGTCCTCACGAGGTGTAGAGAGGTGAATTTGGTACTCTCCTGGGAGAAGAGTCACTTTATGGTGACGGAGGGTATCGTGTTGGGGCATGTCATCTCCAAAAGGGGAATGGAGGTTGACCCTGCCAAGGTGGAGGTGATCCAGAAACTCGATCCACCTACCAACGTGAAGTCAGTGCGGTCATTCTTAGGGCATGTTGGATTCTATAGAAGATTCATTCAGGATTTTTCAAAGATCGCCCGCCCACTGACTGAGCTCTTAGGAAAAGACACAGAGTTCATTGTAGATCACAGGTGTTTGGAGGCCTTTGAGCTCTTGAAGAGGGAAGATTTGTACCTCGCCTATCCTACAAGCTCCTGACTGGTCTCTCCCCTTTGAGATCATGACTGATGCTTCAGATTTTGCTGTAGGAGCTGTGTTAGGACAACGGCGAGAGGGGATTCCGTTTGCGATTCATTATGCGAGAAAAGTTTTAGATCCTACACAGAAGAATTATACAGTGACTGAAAAGGAAATGCTCGCAGTAGTATGGGCCCTCGAGAAGTTCAGATCATATATTTTGGGCTCTAAGGTGACAATTTATACAGATCACACAGCCATTAGATATTTAATGGAAAAGAAGGATGCGAAGGCGCGTCTTCTTAGGTGGATTTTACTCCTCCAGGAATTTGATTTGGAGATAAAAGATAAACCTAGAGTGAAGAATGTTGTGGCTGATCACCTTTCTCGGATTGAACTTAAGGATTCTCCTGATTATGAGCGGATTAGAGAGACCTTCCCAGATGAGTCAATTTGTGTTATTGACTCACTCCCGTGGTATGCCAACATGGTGAACTATCTTGTCTCCAAGCAGGTTCCCCATGGTTGGACTAGGAGCAGCATTGATCGACTGAAGTCGGATTCGAGGAGATACCACTGGGACGATCCTTTCCTTTTCTTCGAAGGACCGGATTGTGTTTGGAGAAGGTGTATTCCTCAGGAGGAATACCAGAGTGTCCTCACATATTGTCATTCACTTGAGGCTGGAGGACACCATTCGGGAAAGAGAACCGCTCACAAAGTACTTCAATGTGGATTGTACTGGCCGACCTTGTTTAGAGATGCTATTGATTTTGTACGGTCGTGCCCTATCTGTCAAAGGATGGGAGGGACAGTTGGACAGAGAGATGAGATTCCCATGCAACCGATGATTATTTGTGATGTTTTTGATGCATGGGGCATAGATTTTATGGGTCCCTTTCCCAACAGCCAAGGACATGAGTACATATTGTTGGCGGTTGACTATTTATCCAGGTGGGTGGAGGCTATCCCAACCCGAACCGCAGATAGCAAGACTGTCTGTAAGTTTGTGAGAGATCATATTATTGCTAGGTTCGGGGTGCCAAAAGTTTTGATATCTGATGGGGGTAGCCATTTTGTGAACCGAGATATGAGATCTTTAGCTAAGGACTATGGATTTGAGCATAGAGTTACTAGTCCTTACCACCCACAGTCCAACGGCATGGCAGAGGTTTCGAACAGAGAGGTGAAGAGTATTTTGCAGAAATTGGTTCGTCCCGATAGGAAGAACTGGTCTCAGCTTTTGGACCAAGTTCTGTGGGTCTATAGGACAGCCTACAAGACACCATTGGGTACTTCACCATTTAGAATGATCTATGGCAAGCCATGCCATTTTCCCGCAGAGTTGATTCATAAATCTGAATGGGCAATTAAGAAGATTAACTGGAGTTGTCACCTAGGGAAGCTTTGTCGAGACTTGAACTTGAACGAGCTCGTGGAAATCCGAAACAGGGCATATGACAACAGTTTGATTTATAAGGACAAAGTAAAGAGATGGCATGATCAGCACATTAGGTTCAAAGACTTTGTCCCTGGACAAAAGGTATGGTTGTTCAATGCCAGGTTGAAGATGTTCCATGGGAAGCTCAAAGGTAGCTTTATGGGCTGACAGCGGAAAGGACACTAGACTTTATGGGGACTCAAGTCAGGTCCTAAGGCTTAGTCGAAATGGTGAGGGGTCTCATTTTCTTATAATTGTTTCTTGTCAAGGTAGACCAGAGAACTCCAAAGACCGCGCGAGAGGTCATGCTGCAAGGTGACTGGCTCTAAATGGACGGGTCCCTTTGTTGTTAAGAAAGTGCACGAGAATGGAAGTGTAGAGATAGCTGATCTCACAGATGGTGCACAATCTCATGTGGTCAATGGACAACTGTTGAAGCATTTTGTTGATTCAAAAGAGCAGTTAGTCCAAGTCGAGGTCATCAACTTCATGCAGAGTGAGCACAGAGCAGATACATCATATTACTCATCATGAAGATGCAGCATCAAGATTCAACATCTTAGAAGATTCATTCCTCTTGTACATTCGCTCTTCTTTGTATATTCTCCAGATCACATCGGTTCTTACACTTATTCTTGTCTTATACTTAGGCTTACCAAGAGCCTAAGTATAGGGGGAGCCGATGCCCTCCATATGTATACTCATCCATTTCTCTTCTTGACCTCGTCCGCACCATTTTTGCTCTTCTTCTACACTTAGGCTGACCAGAGCCTAAGTATAGGGGGGCGGATCGACTTCTATACTCTTTATTTTAATCATCCTACGCTTAGCACGAGCTATGTCTTTTTCTCGCTTCTTGTGCCATGAGGACATAGCACATGCTAAGTATAGGGGGGAGTGTATATATTACATATATACTTTACCCATAGCTCGTACTTTCACGTATTATTGTATATATATTATACAATAATTATGGGGTGGGTAAAAAAACTTTTTCAAAAAAAAAATCTCTTAAAAAAAACTTTTCAAAAAAAATGTTTTTTGTTCTCTTTTCTTATTTGCTCTAAAAAATTTTTCAAACAAATGTGTGTCCTTTCTTATTTATCTATATTTTCCAAAAAAAAAGATAAAAAAACCTTTTCAAAAAAAATCCTTGAAAAAAAACTCTTGAAAAAAAAACAAGAGAGCAAAACTTTTTTTTAAAAAAAAACTTCTTTGCCTTTGTTTGTCAAAAAAAACTTTTTGAAAAAACCTTTTTTGTAAAACTTAAAAAAAATCATAAAAAAACACTAAAAAAACTAACTAATAAGTTGGTTTAACCATTGACACATTCACTTTCACACAAGACTAGTGATGTTCAAGAACACTTGGTTTATGAGGTCTCGAGATTTTGAGTTAATCAGCCTTAGTCATTAGGGTCCTTGACTTAATTATTCACATTTCCCTAGTTTGAAAGATTTGTGTGCTATATTGCATGCTTAGTCTCTACCTTAAGAATATGATCAGCACCTCACATACACGACTGCAGTTATGATGAGATGAGTTGAAATTTCACCTGAGGAGCTGGGATGGGGGATTTGAGTTTGGACTTGATTTAATGATGCTCGAGGATGGGATAAAATCAATGAAGGCTTCATGAAACCTGAGTGTCAGCATCTTTAGCCAGTATGAGAACATGGTTCTTGTACTATCTCTTGACATTTACCTATGTGCCAGGGTGTGATAAAATAAAAAATGCTGATCAGTGTGCGCCAACTCTTGGTAAAAGCAGTGGAGCTAGCCAAAAATACTACAAAGCAATGAAATGTCAAAGAAAAGCTCTCATTCCATACAAAGTCAATTATCAAAGAGCTTCCACCAAAGGCGAGCGCTCCCAACCATTTCAAAAGTATCCACTTGGACCACCGCTATTAGGACTAGGAGTCAGGCTTGCACCAAAAAAGGGCTCTGCATCGTAAATGCTACAAGTCTGGGTGTAGAAGGTATAATAGATACTCAAAAAAGACACACCCCGGTGTACTCCCAGGAAAACAAGTGCAGACGGCTCCAACTTCTCTTGACGGACGCACTGATCAACACCAAAAAAATGCGTTGCGTAATAAGGCACTTGAGAGGATCCTTGTTCCAATGAGAGGGAGAGAAGAAATGACACAATCCTATGCCCTTCATCAACTGGCCTTCCATCTACACTTTCAAGTCTGACAACTAAAGAGACGGTGGATTGGATGCAAGAAATGGTTTATTCCCTAGTGTTGAGGATTGGGTCCTTAGGAGAGTCTCTTGGACTGGAACCTTGTGTGACGTTGTGACTCTACTCTTGTAACTGTGGTCAACACTTAAAGTCATATCCCTACTATATATGTATACAAAGAGAGTCTGATGATTAGGGAAATTGGATACCTTTTGACTAGAGCTTGGTTCAGCTTAGAATTTTAGGATCTCTAAACCGAGAGTTCTTGAACGGATCAAGTCTTGTATTCACATGCACAGTCAGGGGTTAACCCAACTTATTCATTCTTTATTTGCTCGAGGACTAGCAAAGTTTAAGTATAGGGGGTGATGAATCCACGATTCATCATCTCAATATATTGATCTTAGCAAAATCCACGAGTAAATTCCCTAATAAATGTCCATAAAATCAATAAATTAACAAAATGACTCTTGTAAATAAAACTTACTAATTATTGTATATTAGATTGTACAAAATAAATTACACATAAAAAGCCGCAAAATCAAAGGAGTTTTTTACATGTAAATAGCTCAAAACTTTATGTATTTTTAATAATTTCATATCAACTTCTTTTTGGCTAATTCTTTCTCCAACATGTTCATATCAATGTATATAAAAATACAAAAAATACAAAACAAATTTTACCTCAAATAAATACTCCTAGATCCCAATGGGAAAAAGCCGTAAAGACCAACTTCCAAGCTAAATTCCCGCTCCGTATGAACTCCAAATTCACCAAACTCACTTTTAAAGTTCAAGTTAGAAAATTATCTATCCAACAGAAGTGGTTTCATTAAAATCGGAGCTCATTTGCAAAAGTTGGGTTTTGGGACCTAGATGTACATTGTATACCTTGTATATATTCATTCTTTCTTTAATTTTTATTGTATCGTTCATGATTACTAAAAATACAAAAAATATCACGATTGTTTTGTATTTTAATTATATTATTTTATAGTATTTTTCTGTTGTAAATATCTCTTATCAAAAAGACAAAAAAATACATATTAGAAAAGTAAAAAAATATATGTACATGTTGTTTGTCTTCCCTTGTAAATTCTCCACTAATTATTTTCTTCTTTTTTTCTATTGTAATTAAAGTAGGCAACTTTATTTCATTTATTTATTTATTATACTTTCTCTACAATAACCACCATTCAACTCACTCTACCACCAACCTCCATTCAACCCCACCATTTTTCTAACTTCTAATTCAACTCCACCATTTTATTAACCTCCATCCCACTCCATCTTAATTCTAACTTCCATTTTACCATCATCTTTATATACATGTCATTCTCCTCATTTTTGCCTTTGATCCATCTTTATGTGAGGAGAGCCTAGTTCACTGAGTTGAATCGGTGACAGCGACGCAACCGCGGTCGAGCGACGACGGCCCTCTCTCCAGTGTGATCCGTTGGTTTTTTGGCCAACATCGCAGCCGCAACCACGCGCTGCTCGAGCTCATCGCACGCCGGCGACTCGAGCGAAGACCGTGCTCACGAGAGCACTCCATAGGCGCCCGCGTTCATCGTAGGTAATTTTAGTTCATCTTGTCTTCACTTTTATCTTTGTAATTTCTTTAGTCCATCATATCACCCCACCATTTTATTTCATCACTCATCTCCATCATCATAATCATACACCACCACATCATTTTGTTTCTCATTTGTTTCATTCCTTTTTTTTAAGGAAATTAAAAAAAATTAAAAAAAATATATAAACAAAAAAATTCCTTTCTTTTACATCAGTAAAAATAAAAAAATTAAAAAAATTAAAAAAAAAGCAGCGGTGGGAGAACCCACCGCCGCCGCCCATCTCGCCGCCTCCACCAAGAGGCCCCGCGCTCTAAGCGGCCCCACGCCTCCGTCGCTCTAAGCGGTCGCGCGTGGCGCCGCCGCCGCCCCAGCTCCCAGCCGCAGAAGGCGGCACTCCGGCCCAGGACCCGCACCCTGCGCCTCCAGCTTCAGGCGTTCGCCTCCCTCGCGCGGCGCCCTCTTCCCCCCCGCGCCGCCAGCCGTGTCCCCGCTCTCCGCCCTCCGCCGCGTAAACGTCGACCGTCTCCCCGCGCCTCGCCCAGCGGCGCTGCCATCGCCAATGCCATCCACTCTTTGGGTTCTTCCGCCTGCATCCTGAGGAGGAAGAAGAAGGTAATTTTTTTATTTTTTTATTGTAAAAATTGTGTAAAAATTTGTGTATAGTTTCAGTAATTGCAAAATAGTCCCTGTGTATTCTTTGTTGTAATTCCAGTTTCTCTTTTTGCACAAAGACTCCTGTGTTTGACTTCAATTTGGACACATGTTATGCATCTTTATATTCAATGAAAAATGCTTTCATGTTGAGCAACTAATTTCCTACATTTTGACAATTTATTTGTATTTTTGTGAGTAATGGGTAATTAATTAAAATCGTTTAACTGAAAATCCATATATTTTACCCATTCCGTGCTCTTAAAATTATATCTCACACACGGTTGCTCTAAAAATTCCAACAAAATTATATATGATGCCTTAATATGTGATTAAGTTACAGTACAAATTTCACATCTATTGGAGTTGTCTTGTGCCTACAATAAATTGTTGAGTGATTGTAGTATTTGATTTTTAATTAAATCCACATAAATCATTTTTGCAAAATTTCAACTCCTCTGGATTGCTTAACTAAATATCTTTTTGAGATAATTTGCTCTCGGACTAATTTGATAACGTGGATTTAGTAGGAATTATTTACTCACTGTCACTCTGTTTGTACTAAAAAATTTATAAAAAATTCATATTTTGTCAAAAAAATTCAAAAATTTTACTGTAACTTCCTTGCATTATGTTTTCATTCCAGTAATTTTTTCATAATTTTTTCTTACTGTTTGTGTGATAAATTGCGAAAAAACCAATAAAAAGTGTGCATTTTTTTCCTTGTTGCATTTTAACCCCTAAAATTCCAAAAAAAAGTACCTTGCATTCATCTCTGGATTAGGACTCTAGGAAAAATATAATTTGGCTGAATTGGATTAATTTGACATTAAAATTAATTTGGCTAAGTTGTGTGATTTCTTAGTACTTAATTCACCCGCATTTTGCATTCTTGTTGCATAAAAAATATAAAAAAATACCGCACTGAAATCTAAAACTTAATTTTCGATTTAACCCCAAAGTTGTTCCTTTGCCTCCCTGTGTTCGACCCCGGACTTGCCCGGGATATAAATTAAAGCCGAGACACTCTTCACGGAGATCTTCTCTCGGTTCTGACCGAATCGCTAAGTACACGTGTTACAACGTGACTGAATTATACATCGTATCTAGCGAGCCCACGTGAGGAGCACGTGCGTCCTGGGAATTTTACACTGAGGCCCTCGGGACTTTTCATATTTGTAAAAAGGTCCCTGTGAAGCAGACCCCACGTGAGGAGCACGTGCCTTGTGGAGATTTTGCATTCCAGTCCCCAGCATTATAGGTAATTGCACTTAAGTCCCTGTCAGCATATTTGCTTTATGTATTTTTATTTTCCTGTATTGCATATACACCCCTGTGTTTACACGCATCCCTAGGTAGCATTTTACATCATTTTTAAATTCTAAAAATTGCATTTTGTTGAGCAACTTGTCCTCTATCTATTGTGCCACGTGTCATATTTTTGTAATTACAGTAGAATTTTCAATGAATTAATTGGTTGATTTGTGTAATATTTTGCCCAGTGGCACCTTTTAATTTCTAATTAATTTTCTGTGATTCTAAAAATCCTTAAAAATTCGCAGTAGCTCTAGGACATTGACCCTAACATTGCATAAAAATTTCATGTCATTTGCACACATATCGAGGCCTGAATAAATTGTTGAGTGATTTTCTTATTTAAATTTTATTGAACTCATTTCAAATTGAAATTAACATTTGTCAATTTTCCTGGATTCCTCATCATCAGATCTTTCTAGGATAATTTTTGTTCCTGGAAACAATGTGATTTGACATTTATTACAATTGACATTTATTACAATTAAATTAGTGAAAATCACCCTGTCTGCATGTTTAATTCACAATAAATTCATTTAGTGTCTACAAATTCCCAAAAAAATAGGGTAGCTTAGTTTCATCATCATTAATCATCTGGCCAATTTTCATAGTTTTTGGAATTAATTTGATCATATTTCTGATTTAACTTGTAAAGTGGCCGATTTTGCATGTGTCTTGCATAGAAATAAAAAAACAAAAAAATCTAATTAAGTGGTTTTTGATTAGCCCTCTCGTATCCGACCGCAACGAACGACATCTAATTAATTTGGACATTAATTTGACCGAGTTAACATAGGGTGCGGGGGCGGTTATCAAAATGGCGCCGTTGTCGGGGAGGCACGGCTTAGGTTAATTTGAAGTGAAAGTCTGATTGTTTGATTTTCAATCCTCGGGTAGTCTGACCCCTGGTTTTTCTCGTGAATATTTCTCTATCTTTTAAATTTTTGTATTTTTGTGTTGTTCATTATCTGACCTCAACTTGTTTTTGTGCGAGGGACACCGGAGTCGAAGACGCTTCGAGGAATACACATTCTAATTTGTTTGAGTGATTTGAGAGAACTTGTAAATTTCATTTATTTCCACATTTTTCGCATCATTTCCAGCGGTTCCCATTTGGGTTCTTGCGTGTGTAAAAATAGTGGAACTGTGTCCCCGTGTTCTGTGCGGTTTGAATTGTAATTTAGGCTTGCACTAGCGGCTCCTCGAGCCACTTTAGGGATTGCTTGTGCTCGTAATTTTTAGGACCACACATACACTTAAAAGACGTACCTAGACCGCGGATCTAGTCAAATTGAACTTGTTCTTCACTCGCTAATAGAACTGCTTGTCTAGGAGCGGATTTTGTCGTCTGCATTTACATATAGGGTAAAATTTCAATACTTCTTTGCATCATGCATACAAGCGAAGGGATCACTGTAAGTCTTCTCAACTCAGCATACGCATCACGTTTTTCGTGCATCGGCTTTTCTCGATTTCCCCCTCTGTTTTTCACACTTAAATTAAACAGAAATTGGGACTGGACGATAAGGCGTGCTGTGTGGTTGGACTAAAAAAGTGAGAACTTAACTTAAAACCAGGACTGCTAACAGTATTGGCAAAAAAACTTCAAAAAAATTGGAAAAATTGTTTGTGGGAGACTAATCCCCGACCTTGTTTTCAAGCTGAGTGAGGGTACTTGAGTGTGTGTGAACACCTTAAGGCAGAGCCCAAATCCCCGCCTTCCATATCACGGGCCAACTGATCCTAGCAAATATCACGAGTTGGATACTTTTAGCTCATTGACAAGTACCAAGTAGCCTCCGCCTGTTCGCGGGTAGATAGGGGCGAACCAGCGGTACTCTGCGACAAGGCCTAGCTTTGTCAGCCTCCGCCTGCTTGCAGGTAGATAGGGGCATGTCTTTGAGTCCCCAACTCCGGATAGGAGCAAAGAAAGGGAGGATCGGCGGTATCTTAGGCGACAGGATAAACAGGGAAGACGCATCCGGTTCTGAGCCGACTTCCCTATAGGCCGCGTAATCCTTGCTATCTTGCTTGAAAAATCACACTTAAAAAATACAAGATTAATCGGACTCGATTTCGAGTCCTTCACTGTGTTGAGTATGAACCCAGGGTTTTGGATTGACTCGCTTGCTTTAGGTAGGAGTAAAATCCTATCTTCTTCTCGCCACATCAAGATGAGTAACTGGGGAGATCTCGACGCGTTATTCACCGATCTCTCTATGAGTCCCCCAAGTGACTCGTCTTCATCAGCCCAAGCGCACCTTGGACCACCCAGGACTCATGACCCTCTTGAGTCTTGGTTCCCTCATACTCAGGGTGGTTACTCTCAAACCAACCCTTTCATCTCCTCCGAGATTGCCGAGGAAGACCATAGCCTCGATAATCCCATCCTTGATTTGTCCTCTGACACCGATCTTATTTCCCCCCCAGGACTAGAGGACAAGATGCCGCCAAAAATACCACCGGATGAGGAACAAATACGCCAGATTCTTGCTCGCCTTGCCGAAGCCGAACAGAAGAATGCAAATCTCACGGTGCAGATGGGACAGATTATAGTAGCTGGAGGAATCGACCGACCAATGGTCGATACCTACAACCCGGCGGAGAACGAGATCCAGAATTGGTTAGCACCAGCAGTTCCCGCCCAGGCATTTGAGCTGAAGCCCCACTTCCTCAGTCTGCTTCTGAAGTTCAACGGAAACATAAATGAAGAACCATACACTTTCCTCCGTGATTTCGAGCTGGTGTGCAACAATCTTAGCCATCCCAATGTTGTCCAAGATTATATTCGATTGAAGGCCACCCCTTTTGCCTTAGGAGATAAGGCTGCTCATTGGCTGAAGAACTTAGGGGTGGTATGCACTACCTGGATGCAGTTCAAGGACCTATTCGTGAAAAAGTTCTACCCTCTCAGTAGGATAAACCAGATGAGAACGAAGATCGCTAGCTTCATCCAAGGACCCTGTGAACCTTTCCATGACGCTTGGGATAGGTTCAATGATTTAGTACAGAAATGCCCCTACCACGACATTTCAAAGGCGATCTTAGTTCAGACCTTGTTCTGTGGTCTAACCCCGGAGATGCAGGGGTTAGTCAGTGCCTCCTGTGGAGGAAGCTATCTGAACAAAAACGAGCACGCCGTATGGAAGATCCTGGAGCAGATGGCGGAAACAGGCAGGTCGCAGGCCACCAGGGCCTATCAGCTGTCTCCCTCAATCCTATCCAATGAGACAACCCGAAGGACTGTAGCGTATCTGACTAAGGACCTCATCCCCAGCATGTAGATGATTGCCGACAAGCTTACCATGGTCGAGCAGATCCATAAGAGAGTCGCGGAACTTGAGTCTCTTTCGCGCCTACCGAAGTAAGTGGAGGAACTTTCTGAGAAGGTAGCTAAGATAAAGCTACCTGCCCCTTCTGCACCACCTGTACCTGTACATCGATTCCATCTTGTACAAGAACAGGCACCGGGGTCTCAGAGTAGCTGGGATCAGACTTACACCCAGCAGAACCAGCATGCACCCCCACAAGTGGAGACGGGATACGAGGAGCCTCCGTAAGTGTACGAGATCAACAGGCTTTGGTATAGCCGTGACCCGATTGTCAGGCAGGCTGAAATGGGGAAGGATCATCCACACCGCCCATCCCCAGCCTACCAAGAAACCAGGCCCGTTCCCACACCGCGCTTTCAGTCCAGGCCAGAACAAGGGTACCAGCAGCAGCAGCGCACGTATCAGCAGGGCCCAACACCGTCCCACCAGCAGCAGTATCGGCATGGCCAGCAGGGCCACTACCGAACCTCATCCGCACAGCAGCAAGCCCAGCCCACCGAATTGGAGTCTCTCACCTTGGCGATCCAGACCCTGTCTGATAGGATCCAACAGATACAGAATGACTACCTGGACATGAGAACCGACATCAATCGGGTCTCTCGTACCCAGGACCAACAGATGGTGCCAAAGAGCCCAATTCCCGCACAGGTTCAGGCCAATCCGAACAGCTTACACCATGGCCAGAACCGACCTCGAGATCAGGTATATTATTCAGATAATTATTTTTCTGAACATGAGATCCTTTCGTACGATAATGTAAATCATATGTCCCTCAGGAGTGGAAGGACCGTGACCATACCTGATCAGGCACGGACGCAGAAGGATGGAGCCTCCGAGACTCTACCTGAGGAGAACTCGGAGGAAGAAAAGGAGGAGTATAACCACCACCATCGCCGGCAGAAGAAGAGGACATCTGAGTCCTCAAAGCAGC
This sequence comes from Ottelia alismoides, assembly GCA_037367405.1. Taxonomy (NCBI): domain Eukaryota; kingdom Viridiplantae; phylum Streptophyta; class Magnoliopsida; order Alismatales; family Hydrocharitaceae; genus Ottelia; species Ottelia alismoides. The sequence goes on along the minus strand of JAZKJV010011808.1, from coordinate 369,068 downwards.
ATTCTCGCATCCGCATGGAGTCCGACGAAACCGATGAAGAGCCTGCACCTCCATCTGAGGAGGATCGTCCAACAGTCGCGGAAGAAGCAGCACCGGTTTCGCCTCAGCATTTTCATTTCAGTCAGAGTCAGAATCCTAGTTTGTTTCAGAGTCAGAGTCATGTAAATAACTCAGTTCCTGATCTTAATGAGAATCTTTCAGTTTCCGAACATGAGATGGAGTCAATAATCCCTTTCCCCCGAGCTCTAAAGGGTGGAAAGAAGAAAACCAAAAAAATCCAAAAAGATGACCCTAAGATGGCAGAGTTCTGCAATAAACACATCAAGGTCACAATCTCCTTTGACAAGTTCGTGGAAATGACCCCTGCATTCCAAAAATACCTTAAGGTTAGATGCACACCTACTAGGGTTAGCAGGAAAACCAAAAGCCGTGTTGAGAAACACGTTTTATTAGTAGCCACGACTTGTGCAATAAAGAACTCGTTTCTAGGAAATGAAGGGACATGGGTGCACATTATGTAGTGAGTCATGTTGATGACATCGCGTTTGCACGCACTCTCCTGGACAATGGTTCCTCAATCAATCTGATGCCTACAACCCTCTATGAGCGGCTTAACCTCAGACCTCTTAGGAAATCTAGAGCTCTCCTACAGTTTGCTGACAAATCAACCAAGAGGTCCCAAGGAGAGTTAAGGAACATTGTGATCAAAGTCGAGGGCCAAGAATACATGGTGGACTTCACTGTCCTGGATATGGAAACCCCTCGTAATTGGAGATTCTCAGATCATTCTAGGTAGGCCCTTCCTCAGAACAGCAGGGGCCTTATTTGACTATAAGATCGGGAAAATTCAGTTCCAAACTCCCGGCGGAGATGAGGAACTTGAAATGAAGCAGACAAGATGGCAGAGACCGGATTCAAAATCCAGCACCGAGTACTCTTCTACCGGAACAGACTGCGAGCATGTAGACTTAGTTGGGCCATGGAGACAGAACCCAGCCAGCACCGATGCGCCCATCTCCTCTGAAGATGATCCAGTGCATGAGTCAGTCTGTGAGATCCTCAAGAACGAGAATAGCTCTGAGCCTTCATCGCCCTACATCTTCGATGACGTAGAGGCCCAGTTGGGCCTGTCAGTCCTTACATCTCTAGGACAATCGGAAGATGAGGATGACGAGTCGGACGAGGTGTTTGCCGATTGTATGGAGACCTTTGACGATCCGACTCCAGAGCCGAACTTGGTGGCAGCTATCACAGAGATCGATCCAGCCACTTCCAACACAGAACCAGATCTGATTGAGCCAGATTTATTAGACGATCACACTATTCCTGAGCTCAAACCCTTACCCACAACCTTAAAATACGCCTTCCTTGCGGGTCAAGACAAGAAATTTCCGGTCATCATCAGTACGCGATTGACCGAGGAGGAGGAATCTCGCTTGCTAGAGATCCTGGAGAAAAACCGCAAGGCGATAGGCTGGAGCATTTCTGATCTCCAGGGGATAAATCCCGCTCTGTGTTCGCACCATATTTACTTGGAGAATGAAGCCAAACCCTCTCGTGAATTCCAACGCCGGTTGAATCCAAATTTACGAGAGGTCGTGAAGAAGGAGATAGAAAAATGGTGCAATGCGGGTTTCATTTACCCAATCTCCGACTCTAAGTGGGTGGCCCCAATTCATGTTGTCTCGAAAAAGTCGGGAATTCAGACGACCACCGAGGACGGAGAGGAGATCGTGACGAGAGTGCCCACGTCGTGGCGTGTCTGTGTGAATTACAGACGCTTGAATGTCGTGACAAAGAAGGATCATTTCCCCCTACCGTTCATTGATCAGATCTTAGAGAGACTAGCGGGGAAAGAGTTCTTCTACTTCTTAGATGGGTTCTCGGGCTACAATCAAGTAGCCATAGCTCCGGAGGACCAGGAAAAGACCACGTTTACATGTCCCTTTGGTACCTATGCTTTCAGGCGCATGCCTTTTGGGCTATGCAATGCTTGATGAATACCCATTCATCACTCTTTATTCTTATATTTTAGCTACAAAAACCTTTGCAAATACATGTAGATATATGTAAATATCAATAATTAGCAAAAGCATGCATCTTGTAAAAACATATAATTAGCATGTTTTTGTGCAAAAATAAAAGAATAAAGATGAAAAAGAAAAAGAGGGAAATATTTAGAATAAATATTGAGCAACCTAACCCAAGGGAGGGCTCAGCATGGGCCTGACCGCATAAAAGCCAAAGTAGAGGGAGATAGGGGCTCATGTGTACAGATTTTTGTAAATAAATAAAATTATATTTTCCTCACCCAAAAATATGCTTGTACATATTTTGTATATATTTCGAAACAATTAAAAACAAAATAAAAATTTAAAAATCAAAAATACAAAAATATCCCTCCACCATGTGCATAGACCATCATCCTTTATTTATTTAACCCCATAAATAAATGTATTTATTTTCAAAACTTTTTGTGAATATTCTATGGTATATTTTGTAAATAAAATAAATAAAAAGAATTAAAACAAAAATCAAATAAAAATAACAAAAATTAAAAATACAAAAATATATTGTACATATGCCATGTATATAGTTGTATATATCTATTTATTTCACCTATGTGTATAAATAATAAAAATAAAATAAAAATATCCTTTTATTCCTCATTTTATTCTATAAATAAATAAAATATAAAATGGGAATAAAAATTGTATAAAAATAATAATTAAAAATCAAAAATCAAAAGCCTCCTTATTGTATATATACCTATATAATGTAAATACCTCATTTTTATTTCCAAAAATTAATTAAAAATCACCAAAAAATAGAAAAAAATAAAAGAAAAATATTTCATGTTTTGGATTTTTGCAAAATCGGCCATTTTCTGCCTTATTTTTGAGCTCCAAATCCTCTCCACGTGGCAGCTTCTGGTTGGTCCACGGAGATGTTGACCTCTGGTCAACTCCCTCCGCGGACCGCCTTCTCCTGCGGATCTCGCGCCCGACCCGGTTTCACCTCTTTTTCCGCGCTTGATCCGCGCGCCTTCTCCGCAAACCCCGGGTCCTATTGATTCCTTGTACATCCGACATGACCGCCGGGGTATTCGCATTGGGATCCGCGCTCCTCGCAGCCCTACCCAACCAGCCCTAGTCGGGTCGGCACTCACGTATATAGCCGAGCTCCGCCGCTCATTTTCGCCATCTTTGGCTCGCCACTCTCATTCCCGTGACCTCCATTGCAATCTCCGAGGTGACAGCTTGCGATTGCCTTTGTCGCAGTGAGGAGGGGGTGCCCGGACCATCGATCCGACGACTTCGCGCCGCCGTGCTCCGCCACTTAGCAAGAGCTCGAGCCTCATGCAGTGACAACCTTCGAGGCGACGACCAAGAGCTAGCTAAGCTCCAGCACAGTCTTCCACTCCACCCAGGTAGCACTCTAGCTCGCCTATTTAGCTTAATTTGTAGTTTCGCCCAAATCGAAGCTCCGACGTATTCCTTTGATTCCGGCTATATCGTACATCTTCTCGATCATCGGAACACTCAGTCACCTCCGCCATCCCTCGACGCACCTTCTCCGCCCCTTCACTCAACCCAGCTCGCACAGGAGCTGGGGTTCGAGCTCCACCGTCCTCCGCTCGCCGGAGCTCGCTCGTCCCGACCCACAGTTCACCCTCACGCCGCTTCTTCGGGTCGAGGCACTTTGCCCTCGACCCGCGAAGCTTCTGGTATACTTTGCAGGTCAAGAGGAGGCCTTCTGAGGCCCCCTCACTTCCAGGCCAGGAGCTTCTCGCCGCCGGCCTCGCCGGAGCCCCTCCAGGGCTCGACTTGGCCATCGGAGGCCACCACTAGCTGCGAGACGTCATCGCCGATCTTCTCCGATCCTTGGAGGCAGCTGAGGAGGACCCTAGCACGCACACGAGGCCGGCGAACCTCGCCGGCCACCTGTTCTTCAAAGGTCCTCCACCACCGTTCGATTGCCCTCCGCTCCAGTTTTCATCGTCGCCGTTCATTTATCGAGGAGCCACCACCGTCCGATCATCCAGAGGAGCAATCCGGACCGTTAGCACAGAGGAAAGAGGCACCAGCACCCGAGCACCGTTCGATCGTCCACGTGTCCTCTTCTGTGCCGTCGATCGGCCAACGTGCGGAAGAGAAGAGAGGCGCCTGAGACCAGAGCCGTCAGATCCGCCACGCGTCCACCATCCAGCCGTCGACGTAATAAAGGGGTAAATTACCTTAGGCCCCCTCTTAGTTTTTGTTTTACGTGTCAGTATTGTAAATATTTTAGGAGTTTTATTTACGTAGGGTAAATTGCACATTGGACCTCGCGCTTATTTATATTTGCATTTATGCCCCTGTTTGTGTGAGCCACGTGCATCGTCACGTGTATATTTGGTGTATTTGCGCCTTTAGCCCTGTAGTTCTGGATGTTCTTTAATGAATGAAAACTTTTGATAATTGCATTTATGCCCCTGTGAGTGTTGTATTTGCGCATGTGCGCCTTTTGAGCGGGTTATTTGCAACATAGCCCCTGGACTTTTTGGTACGAGTTACCAAAAGGTCCTCGGACTTGTTTTTCTTACATATAGGTCCCTGAGTGCCCCAGACACGCGCCCCGCGCGTGATTTCTTGGGTATTTTGCACCAGGACCCCCAGAACTTTGGGTATTTGCACTTAAGTCCCTATGCACAGTGCCCCCTTTTGGATTTTGAATAAAATATCAATTCATCTCCAAATTCGATGAAAATTTGATACATGGCTCCTGCCATGTTGTAGGATTTTTGAGAATTTTGGGGGACATTTCTGAGCTTATTTGTTATTTTTAAAAATTCAAAAACTCTCATTTTAGCCACTGTCCAGTTTTAAAAACCCCAAAAAAATACAAAAACCCCTTGAAAAATTCCATAAAAATTAAATACTGTTTCTTGTGTGTTTCTTGATTTTCTAGCCAATTTTGGCTATTTTTCATTGCTTAAAAACCCTAAAAATTCAAAAACACCTAAAAACTCATAAAAATCATATTAAATAATCTAAAAACCCAAAAACAATAATTTTGGTGCTCAAATTTTCCTTGTTTTCTCTAGCATACAGGAAAATTATCTCCAGGCCCTATTGAGATCCTTAGATATTTTATCTTTGGATTTTGGACCTGGCTGGACAGTTCCTTGTCTTTTTAGCACTGTTTGATTTTTAGAAATTAAAATAAATCTCAGAAAAATCCCAAAAATTCACCAAAAACATAAAAAAATATAAAACACACAAAAATATTTTTGTCTGTATTTTTGCTTGCTTTTTGATGCTTTAAATAAATTGATAAAGTGTGATTGTTTTTAGTCTTTCTCATTTTCTTCACATATTAAAAATCCAAAAAAAATTAAAAACAATTAAAAACCTCTAAAAATGTTTTTCCTTTTTCTTTGACTACTTCGTAGGCTTTTTAAGCCAATCCGTGCTCCTTGTGTTCGACCCTGGGTGCTATACCAGGTAAATCTCATAGCAGGACCGCTGATTTTGTGCTTGATTGATTTTACGTATTTCGAGTGGTTCATTTTTCTTGATTGACTTAGTCTGAGTGATTGAGGTCGCAACGACCTATATTTCTGTACCTTTACCTTAGTCATTCGAACGGTCGTCAATGCTCTAGGTACTTTCCAAAGGTGCATGATTGCTATATTCGCCGATATGGTCGGCGAATTCCTGGAAGTCTTCATGGATGACTTCTCGATCCACGGCGATTCCTTTGATTCCTGTCTTAGGAATCTGGACCGAGTACTCAAAAGATGTTGTGAGGTTAATCTGGTGCTCTCCTGGGAGAAAAGTCACTTCATGGTGACGGAGGGCATAGTGTTGGGGCATGTCATCTCCAAGAGAGGAATGAAGGTTGACCCTATCAAGGTGGATGTGATCAGACGACTCCAGCCACCAACCAACGTAAAGCAGTTGCGATCGTTCCTCAAGCATGTTGGATTTTATCGGAGATTCATTAAGGATTTTTTCTAAGATTGCCGGACCGCTAACTAAGATTTTAGGCAAAGACATGGAGTTTGTTGTTGATTACAAATGTCTTGAGGCCTTTAAGCTTTTGCAAGAAATGATTATGGACGCACCCATCCTACAAGCCCCAGATTGGTCTCTACCTTTTGAGATCATGACGGACGCCTCAAATTATGTTGTAGGGGCTTTGTTGGGACAAAGAAGAGATGGCGTCCCGTTTGCAATTCACTACGCAAGCAAAGCACTTGATCCTGCTCAGCGTGACTATACAGTTACGGAAAAGGAAATTCTTGCGGTAGTGTTTGCCTTGGACAAATTCAGATCTCACCTAATCGGATCCAAGGTAACTGTGTTCACTGACCATACGACACTACGGTACTTGATGGAGAAGAAGGACGCGAAGGCGCGTCTTCTTCGATGGATTTTACTTATCTAGGAGTTTGACTTGGACATCCGTGATAAAACTGGAAAGAAGAACGTAGTGACCGATCATCTTTCTCGTCTCGAAGATTTTAATACTTCCGAGGTTTAACCAATTCGAGACTCCTTCCCTGACGAGTCGATTTTTGTTATCGACTCACTCCCATGGTATGCCAATATCGTGAATTATCTTGTCTCCAAGAAAGTTCCCAAAGATTGGCCCAAGAGCCAAATCGACCGACTGAAGTCGGACGCTAGACACTACCATTGGGAGGATCCGATCCTTTTCTTCAAAGGATCGGATTATGTCTGGAGACGGTGTAATCCTCAGGAGGAATACCAGAGTGTCCTTTCTTTATGCCACAGCTTGGAGGCAGGAGGACACCACTTCGGGAAGAGGACCGCATGGAAGGTACTTCAGTGTGGCTTCTACTGGCCGACTCTGTTTCGCGATGCCACCGCCTTCGCGAAGTCGTGCCCAGTATGCTAGAGAATGGGAGGAACCGTCGGTTCCAAGGATGAGATGCCAATGCAGCCGGTCATCATTTGTGATGTCTTTGACGCCTGGGGCATCGATTTCATGGGCCCATTCCCTGTTAGCCATGGATTTGAATATATCCTTCTTGCGGTAGACTATCTATCCAAATGGGTGGAGGCTATCCCGACCCGAGCCGCAGACAGCAGAACTGTCTGTAAATTCATCAGAGCACATAATCTCCAGGTTCGGGATCCCCAAAATGATGATATCAGACGGGGGTAGCCACTTTGTGAATCGGGAGGTGAAGAAACTCCTGAAGGGCTACGGCATCGAACACCGTATCGCGAGTCCTTACCACCCACAAACCAATGGTATGGCTGAGGTGTCGAATCGGGAGGTGAAAACCATATTGCAAAAGCTTGTCCGCCCGGACAGGAAGGACTGGTCTCAGATCTTGGATCAAGTCCTCTGGGTGTATAGGACGGCTTACAAGACACCGTTAGGCACCTCCCCATTCCGAATGGTATTCGGAAAACCGTGCCATTTGCCCGCAGAGTTAGTGCACAAATCAGAATGGGCAATTAAGAAGGTCAATTGGAACACACACCTTGGGCAGAAGCAGAGAGAAATGGATCTGAATGAGCTCGTAGAAGTCAGAAATCGTGCATATGACAACAGTTTGGTGTACAAGGATAAGGTGAAGCGTTGGCATGATAGATATATCAGACGAAAGACCTTTGTTCCTGGACAGAAGGTATGGTTGTTCAATGCTAGGCTGAAGATTTTCCAAGGCAAGTTGAAGTCTAAGTGGACAGGCCCATTTGTCGTCCGTACGGTGCATGATAGTGGATGTGTCGAGATCTCAGATCTCGCAGATGACGCACCGACATTCCTAGTGAATGGGCAGTTGTTGAAGCACTTCGTCGAATCCAATGAGCAGTTAGTCCATGTTGAGGAGATTGTATTCAGGCGCGAGACAGATACAACAGATACACCTCCAGTCGCGCAGAAGACCTTGCAGCAGTGAGCTCCAGCCATCAGCAGCATCTTAAAAGATTCAGACCTACAAATACCATCATTTCTGTACATTCTGTCCTTTCTCCTCCCACGACTCTAGTAACTCATCCCAGCATCATTGATCACCATCTTGGACTATACTTAGGATGACCAGATCCTGAGTATAGGGGGAATGAGCCACCTGAGTCTATTCATTGTACATCCTCCAGATCACATCGGTTCTCATACTCACTCCTGTCCTATACTTAGGCTGACCAGAGCCTAAGTATGGGGGGGACCGATGCCCGTCACGTATATACTCATCCACTTCTCCTCTTGCCCTCGTCCGCCCCATTTTTGATCTTCTTCTATACTTAGGCTGCCAGAGCCTAAGTATAGGGGGACGATGCGACTTCTATACATTTTGTAATTTTAACTCTCCCACGCTCAGCACGAGCTATGTCTTTTTAGTCGCTTTTCGTGCTCTGAGGACATAGCACACGCTAAGTATAGGGGGGCGTGTATATATTACATATATACTTTACCCATAGCTCGTACTTTCGCGTATTTTCGCGTATTTTCTGTATATATTATGCAATAATTACGGGATGGGTAAAAATTGAAAAAAAATCTGTACTATATGTATAATATTTGTATAAAAAATGTAAAATTCTTGTAAAACATACTTTTGTAAAATTTGTTGTAAAATAGGATGTATAACAAAAAAAACTTGTATACTATGTATATTATGTATAAACTAAAAACTTGTTGTAAATAATACAAATTGTTGTATACTTATACCAAAAAAATTTGTGTTGAAAAAAAGGCTTCTTATTTACTCTTGCATATCATCCTTGCATTTAAAAGAAAAGAAAAAAAAAGAAAGAGTCTTGCATTTCATTCATAGCATGTCATCTGCTCCTCTCATCTGCATATCTTGCATATGCAAGGTGAAAAGCTAGTGGGTTCTGAACCAAGTTATGAGTAGATATTGAGGATGGACTTGATTTGACCTTAATCCACCTAATTTCAGAGGAACCTTATAGGAACTGGAGTTAAGATTTTTTCAGGTCAGGTGACTTAATTCTTTGAGTCCGCAAGTCTATGTTCACATGTCATCTTGATTAGTCTAAGTAGAATATCTCGTGCACACGCATGATTCTTTTAGACAGTGACCTAACTTGGACAAAGCACAATGCACGTAGCTCTTCATTGATGAGGTGTTGAGGAAGTAGAATCCTTTAGCTTGGAGTAGCACACGGGTGGAAACATCCATCCTCCTTTAGGGAGGGTAGTGCATCTCAACCTAGTCTGGTGGTGTTGAAGTCTAAGGACAGGATGTTGTGGGTTGCAATAATGCTTCAAAAGAGGGATAGTCTATTGGCTCAAGAGGAAAAATTCCTGATGTATATGCTGCACCTTGTATATAGTTCCAAAAAAAGACATGCCACAAAAAAATGCCTGTTGGAGTATGTATACTAGCAAGAAGTCTGCAGCTGGATGACTTGGCTACACTGGTCAGGCATCCCGGGATAGGTTAGCTACACTGGCTACCGTCCATTCTTTTCTCTACCCCCTCCTCTTGAGTTGGTCGCACTTGAACTTAGAAGGGAATACCATGCTCCTCGAGGAAAGAGTTGCTGGACCGGGTTATTGAGTTACCTTGTTAGAGGAGGCTGGTTCTGAGTCATTTCTAATGTGGAGAGCTATTTATCACTTACACAGTACAAGTAAGAATCATAGTCATCAGAAATTTGCGTTTGAGGATTTGTTCTGACCTGACTGTTAAGGCGTCTTGAATAGAAGACTTGTGGAACTTGAAGTCTGTTAGGTCTTAAGTTCAGATCCCAATAAGGTTCCGCCACACAATTAATCCAAAGGTCGAGTCAAGCTCCATTTTTAACTTTTGTTCATGACCTTGGTATGGAACCCAAAATCATTTCACTCTTGCATTTTCATTTAGTTGCTCGGGGATGAGCAAGGTTTAAGTATATGGGGTTGATGAATCTGTGATTCATCACTTCAAAAGTCAAAAATAGAGCATTGTTCCCGAGTAAATAGAGGCATATTTCCCTTTATAATGCATAAATAGCATTCATGCATGCATACAGAATACATGCATTTTAGCACACCATTTGCATTTAAATAAGAAGTCAAAATCCCTTGTAAAATATCCACTTACTGAAATAACCTTTTCCTTATAATATGTACTCCTTAGTTAATAATATAGGGAAGAAAGCCAAAAATCCCCCTTGTAAATTAGCCAATAAAGCCCTAGAACCCCTGGACAATAAAATATACATAGATCCCTCACACAAACTCCAAAATAGGTCTACTCACTCTTAGAATAATACACATTAAAAGACCTTTAAAAAGAGACCAATTTTATCAAGTTTGGAGCTCGTATGAAGAAGTTGGGTTTTTGGGCCACTTTGTATACTACATATATGTATAAATTGTATCTTTGTATTTTTATATCATACTTGACCTCATCTCCATCTTTGGTCAACATGAAACTTGTAGATCTCATCAAGATCTACAACTTTCATGTTTTGAGTTTTTCCAAATTCGATCCCCTTCTCTCTCTACACTAAATTTTCTTCTCACCCAATCACAGTAGGCCACGTGGCGCCCTCTGGTTGCGCCACGTAGCCCGCTGCCCTTGCCTCATCCGCCCGCAGCTACAGCCGTTGGATTACCTTCTAGATCCAACGGCCTAGCCGCCTCCACGCACGCCTCAATTTTTAGCCATCAGATCATTATCAGAACTCCATCAGCACCGCTCGTTCGCGCCTCAAGCTGAGCGCACCACGTGGCGCTTTGAGATCCGCTTGATCACGCCCTCGATCCCTTCATCCAAGTCGCTAGATCTTCTCTTATTCCCGACCGTCAGATCAAATCACCCACCTCATCTCAATCGCCCGTTCGCGCCTCTGCCTTAGCGCGCCACTTGGCGCTTGTTGCGCCTTTGGATGATGCACTCCACTCCTCCATCTCAACCGCTCAGGCCGCAGTGCATCGCAACCCTTCGATCTTCCTCAGATCTGATCCCCGCCGCTCGTCATCGCCCTCTCCTCTGCACGACACCTGGCGCCATCACGACCTTTGGATTAGGCCACTCCTGATGCAATCCACACCGCTCGCGCGTACTTTGCCCCCATTGTGCCACGTGGAGAGCTCCTGACCCTCAGATTATCTCGCCCGGATCTAATCTCAACCGCTCCAGCCCACCTCGATCACCACCGTTGGATCACAAGATCCAACGGTAGAGACTTCGTCTCCTACCTCGGGTGCCCCTCTCTCCCACATTCTCTGCCTTGCGGGAGGGGCACCCCCTTCCTATTCTTGGTAGCGCTCCTTCCACCGTCGCCGAGCACCATACCCTCCACGATGACCCCCACTCATCCCTGATCCTCGCCAGCCACTCCATCACCCACATCGACCTCCAGCTCTCTCCCACGAACTCCATAAACCTCGCCTCATCTCCATTCCAGCCGAGACCTTCATCCTTTAAATACCCCCTCTCCGGCCAATTTCATCCCCATCCGCCCCTCGTGAGAGACGCCCCGAGCTCGGAGCTTCCAATTAGTGACAGGAATTGCGAGTATCCTCGAGCGAAAACGTCCGTCTTCTCCGGCGAGATCCTCGGCCTCCGCCGAGTCGCAGCCCTCCTCCGCCGAGCCGCTGCTTGAGCTCAGGGATCCACCGCCCCTTCGAGCGACGACCTGGAACTCAAGGAAGAGCTCCAATCCCCAGGTGAACGCCTCCATCCCTTCTTGATCTTCTCTTCATTTTTTTTCTCTTTTTCTCGCTTTTTATTCGCCGCCTACGGCCACCTTCTCGCCTCCATTCCATTCCGCCGAGCTCCGCGTCGGAGCTCCCATCTTCGCGGTGACCTTCACGCTCTCCGGCGACGCATCGCATTGTTCATCGATCTCCAGCTCCGCCGCTTGGCCGGAGCAACGTTGCTAGCACACCTTCCTCCGCCTTAGGCCTCACCAACCATCCCACCACCTTCACGAGTGCACGCACGAGCTTTGGCTCCCTCTCTAACGCCTGCAGGTACCCATCTGTTCACTGAACGGAGCTTCGCCGGAGCCGACTTCGAGCTTCATCGTCACCGACTTCAGACAGCCCTCTTCCGCTCCTGAGACCATCAGGACCTTCGCCGCATCACCACGAACCTTCTGGGATAGCTCCGAGCAATCGGAGAGCTTCATCGACTCTAGGAGGAATGGGCGGAGGGACGACCCCTTCACCGGAGCCCCGCCAAGTCCTCCGCAGGAGGCGGAGGACTGTTGAGGACGGAGGTCCAGCCACCGTTCGATCATCTTGATCGAACGGTCCCACGACGTCTACGTCACCATCTCCATCAAAGCCAGGAGTTGTTGGATCAACTTAGATCTAACGGTGTCTTGTCTCGCCACGAGTCTTCACCGCCATCCGTTGGATCGAGCTCGATCCAAGGATTCACAGCGCGCCACGTAGCCCCGGCCCGAGCCTCTTCCCCGAACGTAGGCTCGGACCGCCCGAGCCTCACTCCAGACCTCCAGAAGCGCCCGAGCCGAGCCCCGAGCCTCCGCAGCCATCCGAGCCTAGGCCGTCCACGTGAGAAGCACGTGCGGCCTGGGAAATTTACACTGAGGCCCTCGGGACTTTTCATATTTGCAAAAAGGTCCCTGTGAAGCAGACCCCACGTTAGGAGCACGTGCCTTGTGGAGATTTTGCATTCCAGTCCCCAGCATTATAGGTAATTGTACTTAAGTCCCTGTCAGCATATTTGCTTTATGTATTTTTATTTTCTGTATTGCATATACACCCTTGTGTTTGCACGCATCCCTAGGTAGCATTTTACATCATTTTTAAATTCTAAAAATTGTATTTTGTTGAGAAACTTGTCCTCTATCTATTGTGCCACGTGTCATATTTTTGTAATTATAGTAGAATTTTCAATGAATTAGTTGGTTGATTTGTGTAATATTTTGCCCAGTGACACCTTTTAATTTCTAATTAATTTTCTGTGATTCTAAAAATCCTTAAAAATTCACAGTAGCTCTAGGACAGTGACCCTAACATTGCATAAAAATTTCATGTCATCTGCACACATATCGAGGCCTGAATAAATTGTTGAGTGATTTTCTTATTTAAATTTTATTGAACTCATTTCACATTGAAATTAAGATTTGTCAATTTTCGTGGATTCCTCATCATCAGATCTATCTAGGATAATTTTTGTTCCTGAAAACAATGTGATTTGACATTTATTACAATTAAATTAGTGAAAATCACCCTGTCTGCATGTTTAATTCACAATAAATTCATTTAGTGTCTAAAAATTCCCAAAAAAAGGGAAGCTTAGTTTCATCATCATTAATCATCTGGCCAATTTTCGTAATTTTTGGATTTAATTTGATCATATTTCTGATTTAACTTGTAAAGTGGCCGATTTTGCATGTGTCTTGCATAGAAATAAAAAAACCAAAAAAATAATTCCCCGAAAATCTACACTTGGATATTTACTCATAATTCATCTAAGGAGACAGATGCCTCCCTGAGTTCGACCTTGGACTTCACCAAGTAAAAAAATTGCCGCTTAAAATTAACTTGAATCTAATTAAGTGGTTTTTGATTAGCCCTCTCGTATCCTACTGCAACGAACGACATCTAATTAATTTGGACATTAATTTGACCGAGTTAACATAGGGTGCGGGGGCGGTTATCAACAGCCTGAGTACGATCTGTTCATTCCCACTCTTGACCCTCCCTGCTTTGTGTACAGTCTGCTATACTTAGGATTATTTGATCCTAAGTATAGGGGGGACGGTCAACTTCTCATTCGTTCATTCATTCGTTCCTTATTCTTTAGACTTTTCTATACTCAGTACGAGTTCTGTCTTCTCTTTTCTCTCTGATCTATGAGGACATAGCTCAAGCTAAGTATAGGGGGGTCGTATATACTGCGTATATACTTTAGCCATAACTCGTACTTTCGTATTTTTACTAATAATTATGGCTAATTCTACTATTAAAATTCATTAAAAACCTTAATAAAAAGATGTGATTATTCCTCAAATTCTTTTGTATTTACTGATTAATAAATCATATGAAAATATTTTTTGCAAAATGTTTGAAAAATAGTTTGAAAAACTTTGTGAAAAATCTTTTGAAAACTATTTTGAAAACGTTTTGTTACATGTTTTCAACCTTTGTAAAAATATTTTGATTGTAAAGTTTATTTTCTTTGTGTGAAATAAAATGTTTGAAAAATGATTTGTAAATGGTTTGAAAAATGGTTGCAAAAATATTTGAAAAATCTATATATATTATTTGGAAAACCTTTGCAAAATGATTTTCAAAGGTGTGTACATGATTGTAAAATGATTGTAAAAATTATTTTGAACTCTAGTTTTCAAAATTGTTTGAAAAACATGTGTTAAATAAATTTGAGGAATACATACATCACACCTAAAAATCATCTATGTATATATGTATAAAATTGACCACTTACCCTGTAAATTCTTAAAATCCACTTCTTGTATATACAAGATGCACTCCCGTGTACATATTCTTCACCTAGTTTTCAGCCAAAACATTTTTATTTTCAAAAATTCCAAAAACATTTGCAAAACTAAAATCCAAAAAACATTTGAAAAATCTTTTCAGAAATCTAAAAAATTGCATATGCATCATCATCATCTTTTCCAAAACCCATAAAAAGTTCAACATCTTGAAAATTGCATCACAAAAAGATTTCCTGCATCGCATTGCATAGCATGAGCATTTTTCAGATTGAGTTTGATAGTTGAACGAGTCTAAGTAAAATCTGGAGATTGGAGCTTGGTTGGACCTTAAATCTACCTAATTAACAGGAACCTTATAGGAACTGGTTTTGAGGTACTTCAGCTCTAGTTGACTTAATTCTTTGAGGATCAAGGGACTTGGTTCAATGGATTCTCGACTGCCTAAGTAGAGTATTTCGGAGCACATGCACGACTCTTGTTGATAATGACCTAACTTGGACACCTGCACCTTTCACATAGCTCAACTCAGTTGGAGTGGTGAGGGGGTTGGATTTGCCGGTATGAGACGTACACAGGTGGAAACACTTGTCCTCCTCTAGGGAGGGAAGTGCGCCCCAACCCGTCCAGTAATGATGAGTTTCGAGGATAGGAGATCGTGGGTTGCGATAAAGCTTCAAAAGAGGGATAGTCTACTGGCTCAAGAGGAAAAACTCCTTATGTAAACACTGCTGTGTATAGTATTAAAAAAATACAAAAGCAAAAACTCCAAAAAAAAGTGGACAGGCCTGTACAAAAATAAAAATGCCTGCCGGAGTGTACATATGTTGTAAAGTCAAATAAGCAAGCTTGAGCTTCAAAGTCAAATCATGTGAGCCTGCAGTTGGATGACTTGACTACACTGGTCTTGCATCCTAGGATAGGTAGCTACACTGGCTACCGTCTATTCTTCTCTTCACCCCCTCCTCTTGAGCTGGTTGCCATTTGAACTTAGAAGGGAATACCCTGCTCCTTGAGGGGTGAGTTGTTGGATTGGGGAATCATTGGGTTGTCATATTGGAGAAGTCAGTCTCTTTGTCATTTTAGTAGGGGAGAGCCACCATCACTTACACTGTACGAGTCAGATTCATATTCATAAGGGTTTGCGTATGAGTTGAAATATTTCTGACCTGGCAATTGAGAAGACTTGAGCAGAGTTTTGGGATTCTTGAAGGCTGTTGGATTTCAAGTCCGGTTCTCATTAAGGTTCTGCCCGCACTAAAATTACAAAGGTCTGACTTAAGTTCCAAACTTTAATTTTATGAAGACAAGTTTGATAATCGAATTTAATCCACTTTCTTCTTTTTCTTTTCTTTCTTTTTCTTTCTGCACTTATTGCATAAGTGTTTTCTAGGGACTAGCAAAGGTAAAGTATAGGGGGATGATGAAGCCACGTTTCATCATCTTTATTCTATCATTTTGGTCTTAAAACCCCTAGTAAATGCATGTAAATAGAGCTAATTCATGCATTTTAGCATTCATGTATATGTGTGTAAATATTGTATAAAATGTGGTTTTTAAAGCCAAAATTATAGAATAAAGAAAAGAAAAGAAAAGAATAAAATATTGTAAATATTTTATGACCCGAAACCCCGAGACCTGGGCATCTCGATGACTAGGTCGACAAGGAATAAAGTAGGGGGAGATAAGGGCCAGAATACAATAAAATTCCCTTTTGATTTTATTCATTCTTTATTCATTTTGGGACCTATTTTTGGTTCCACTTTTTATACCTTAAATAAAGAAACTTTGTAAATGAGAGTTGTAGATAATTAAATAAATAAAAATACAAAATTGATTTCACTGAAAAATAATATACAGATAAAAAGTTATGATCTGAATAAGATTCCAAAATCCCAACTTCCCACACTTGTATCTCTCAAATAAAAACTCAAAATCTATCAAAATCACCTTTAATTGTATATAATTTTTAATAATCTATTTAATGAAGGTAGTTTCGTATTTTTCGGAGTTACGATTTGAAAGTTGAGTTTTGGACCCCTGTTGTACAATAGTTTACGCCTTTTTCTTTCTTTTGTATAGATTCATTTTTTTAACCCTTTTTTTCTTTTGATTTCAATTTTATTTTGTTAGTTGTATATTCTAATTTCTATTAAAAATATAAAATCAATTAAAAATATAAAATAAAAAAAAGATACAAAAATAGTTTTTCTCTATACAAGTCAATTTGACTTGTATTCTATCTTTATCACTTTTTCTTATTATCTTACAAAATTAAAAATCAATAAAAATATTTCAAGTTTTTATATTATTAACAAGAAAACAAGACTAAAAATCATAAAAATCTAAAATGGGTATTTTATACCTTAAAAAAACATGTTTTTAATTTACATCTTTTGAAAAAAAAAGCTTTCTTCTGCAATATTCTAGATGACATTATCTTGAGATAGTTTCATGATTTGAGTTTATTTTGAGGTCTCTTATTATTCAAATATATTTTCATTAGGAAAGACCTCTCTTTTTTGATTAGTACACATGAGCATAATGACAATCACTAGTGTCCAAAAAATTTTAAATAGTCCACTCCCATTGGTGGAGGCCTCCCCCAATAGCCATCATCTCTTCCATTCCTCCACCAAATAAAAGAGATTCATCTCCCATTTTTGAATTCATCCACCATTAGAGTCTTCATTCTAGCTCCTCTACCTCCATTGTGACAGAGTGAAGGTTGGAGACGAAGCCACGACGAAGGGAGGATTCTTTGGCGTGACCCCATGGTGTTCTTGCTCCATTGTATCACAAGCTCTTAGCTTGTCAAGCCTCTTCTCCGCCGGAATCGAGGCCATGACCGGTCATTCTCATCGGAGAATCGATCACCATAGGCGACTAACTTCACATGCTACGTTTTTCTTCTTGTAGGTAACTTTTAGATTTAGTTTTTCTTCTTGTTGTAGTGTAACAACCCATTATCTTCAACTTTTCTCCATCCTCATTCGTCGCGGCTAACTACCTCATCGCCGCCTTCATCCACTTCTTCGTACTCCCTTCACGCAACCTCAACCAACTCCGACCACACACGGTGGCTGGAGACCATCTCCTTCCACCATTTTCGTAGGAGAACCCATACACCCCATATATTTTTTGTGTGCATAACGCAAGCAGAGCCCACGCTCGAGCTTTCATTTCTACTCGCAGGTATCCGTCCGAACGTCCTACGGCCGCACCCCATCTCTCACGCAGAGCTCCACACCGTGGCACTTCGTCGGCCTTCGGATTGGCGTTTTTGTTGTTGTTTTTCAAAGGAAGAAGAAGAATGGAGGGGGTGGATAGCAGCCACCGTTGGATCTATCCCCCTCCTTTTAATCTTAACCATCCAGCCAAGGGGTAGAAGTTTTATATATAAGCCCTCACCATTTTGAAATTTCACGCACATACCCTTACTGACCAAGAGGAGATTGATGACACGTGGATAAGTGGCAAGTTTTGCGGCTATACCCCTACATTTTTGGTATATTTCAAGAAGTTTTCGAGTATCTTTTGAACTGCAGTTTCGTTCTTATGTTTTCATCTGTACCCCTGCACTCAGATGCTCATAACTCGTTCATCTGAACTCTGTTTCATGTGAGATTTTTTTAGAAAGCTGCTTTAAGGTTCTACATTATATCCAAATTTCAGAATTTTCTGATGTATGAACTATTTATGGCGAATTTATGAAGTCAGAGTACTGATTGATCTTGTTTTGTTGATAACGCTTGAAATAATCAATATCATTTGCTCATTTTTGGATATGTTGTAGTAATTAGCAGGGCCGAATAGGGGTTCAAATTTCAACAAAAAATATTGTGATTTGTGTCCTGTAGAATTTCTACAATATTTTTAGTGATTGATTTATTTCTGGAGCATCTTTCATCTATTTGAAAATCTAAAAATATGTCCATGTGCCCCTAACTTTGTTCTATAATTAGAGATTTTGTTGTATTTTTATCTTTTTGTTTGAGTAATCAAAAAAATCAAAAACATCATTTCTACCTTCCTGCGGTCTTTTATTTTTAATATATTCATTACCTTTTGAAAAATTCCAAAAAAAATATTTTGTTTGTTTCTGTATGTTTTAACTTCAGACCAAAAATCATTAAAAATTTCAAAAGAAAAACCCTAAAAATTAGAAAATACCTAAAAACTTCATAAAAATCTAAAAAATCAAAGAAAAATCCTAAAAATATAAACTCAGGTTCTGTAGTTTATTTATTTAATTAACTTTATTTTAAAATTAATTTGGGAAAATTTTGTTACTGTTTACTATTTTTCATTCCTATTTTAAATTCGGCCAGAACCTTTGCTCACTGTTTTCTTATATTTCAATATTTAAAAATATCAAAAACATTCATAAAAATCCCCAAAAATCACAAAAATATCTTAAAAATATAAAAAGACCAAAAATATCTTATTCCCTGATTTTTTAGCATTTTTACATATATACCTATATCTCCCTCTCTTGTATACATCTATTCTTTATATAGCTATATATTCTATTATTAAAAAAGAAAATATAAAAATATAAAATATAAAAAGAAAATACAAAAATATAAAATCAAAAATCAAATAAAATATAAAATTTAAAAACCCACAAAATATTTGCATAGTGTAGACATTGATCACAATCACATCACATTTTGCACTTAGCTTGATCTACCTTGTTTGCTTCCCGTGTTCGAACTCTCTACATACTTGCATCTATACATCTTTTATGTAGAGTTAAAAATAAATTTGACCACATTTGCTTGTCATTGTTTGATACTTGATTGTGGGTTCATTGTTGATTAAATCCGGGTTTTGAGTGGTCAACACTTCGACTGTGTTCCCGCCTTGTGTGGAATACAAGACCGCTTAATTTTCGTGTTTATCAATGCACCCTTGTGCCAAAGATTGCTGCAGAAAAGACCATGTATCAACACAGGAATGAACATATTAGAAGAGAAATAAATTATCCATCAGTCCTTAAATTTACCGTGAGTCTTACAATTTAATGTAGTATATATGCTTCGTCCATGCAAGATAACTCTAACTGTAGACATGATTAACGAAGAATAACCTCGTCATCCATTCTTATCTCCCATAAAAACGTTTTCCTCCCCCCCCCCCCAAACTATGATAGGTTCAAAGTTGCGATTTCCAATATGATAAGGAGGCTCAATGGAAGTCTGGAAGACACTTTTTAAATGATTACCAGTGTATTTAGTGTTTGAAAGATTTCATTTTGTTATAGGCAGAACTGAACTGATAGACACAATAGGTTAAATCAAGAATGGAAGGGAAAATAGTCAAATCAACATGTTGTTACAGAGAAAATTGAAGACGGTCATAATCGTTTTGGACTGCTTGACCCAATAGAATAAAGTCATTGGTTCAATTAATTATTTTTTGATATTTTTCCCTAAATATTCAACAAAATGTAAATTCTTAAAATTATTTAATATCAAGTTATATACCAACTCTCCCAGCCTCAAATCCTAATTTTACTTTTTTATTCCTCACCTTCCATGTTTTCTCTTCCCCTCTCTAAGTTCTTGTTGAAAAAAATTACAATGGTTTTGTACTTGGCTTAAAGAGAATATGTGTCAATGATTCATTGTTGCCTCTTACTTCTTTCCTCACGAATATTAACTCTCCCTTTCTAGTTTATGAATATTGTTTCATCTTCATACAACAATAAACTATTCTTCCATGTCAAGAAAGCTTTGCCATCGTACTGTTATAAGCATCGAGTTAAAAATTGTATTCAATTATTGTTTACCGATTATTTCTAAACGGTTAATTTGACACACACACGCACGCACGCGCACACACGCACGGATACACACATGAATTTTATAAAGTAAATATAAATATATGATATAACACAATGGATATTTGTTGTATGAAATATCGACAAATCTAGTTATATCCGGTTGGACAGATCAATCCACACCAAAAAAATAATGATTCGATTCTCTTCCAATTTTAAGAACAATGTTGTATAATGGATCCAATTCATGTAAAATTTTTGGACTGTATCATTTTTTAAAATAAATCTTTGTAGTTTTCTCAATCTCGACATGCAAGATAGGGAGTGGTGGTGTATATTAGGATAAGGTCCATTGAAGTTGAAGTCTATGAATTATCTCCGAGGGTAAAAAAATCAAGAAGCCTCCATAAATATTGTCTGAGCAATAGAGTCAATAAGTAATAGTATACATTAATTTAGGTCCTTTAGTTGATGATCATACGTTTTAGGAAAAATCATTATCATGGATAATCTGAACTGAATTTTTCACGAAGCAACCGGTTATAATAAATTGTGACGTCTTGAATTGTAACTTAGATGTTTAACTGAAACATCATGACTTCCCATGCGAGCAAAGCAATCTGCCTTAAAATGGAGATATTCTAATATGATCAGCAAGCCCATAGGAGAACCCCACCCCCATTCCTACCTTGTAGCCATTAGGGCTTGGAGGCATTGCCTTCAAAACACGTTAGTTTATGTGGTCATATTTGTATTCAGATTAGTGGATCCACATATTTAGGGCATGTTTGGTTGTCAGGCTGCCCCGATATAACCTGGTACATCCTGTGCTCAATCCCTGCATTCCTAGGTTGGAACTAGTTGATGGATCATACAATTTCTTTGTTGTAATATTTGTTAACCATGTTCAAATAAAAAATAACATAAAAAATATATTATAATTATTAAACAAGTTAATATAGCACATAATCAATGCCGCATCACATTTATCATTCCAACCATCCCAACCATCCAAATAGGTACTATTCACAGGAGGATACTCAACCCAACCCAACCAGTTACCAGACATGCCCTCAGGGAGATATGTCAGTATAAAGGTGTTGTATAAACTTCTTAATTATAGGACTTTAAGTGTCTTATTTATTACCTTACTGAAAGAATGACGGAGAGGGAGAAGGGGGATCATGATCTGAGGCCTTAGTAAGATGTTTTTTCCCATATTCTTGATTATATATATTGCTATTCTCCTTCCCATTCCTCCGAATTTTAATTGTCCTTTCTTATTTATTCAAGATATATTTTTTATAAATATACTATTCGGTTCCAGATTTGATTATCATAAATCATGATTTACTCCAAATTTGTATTTCTCGATTATTGTGAAGATTTGTAACTAAAAAGTTGATGATAAAAGTCGATATTACCAACACTACCATATTACCATCATACTAGAGTCATATACATTGTCGTCGACATGGACATAGCCCAATTAATAATGAACAATGTATACATATGTTATGATTATATTCATTTATTTGATTGATAGGTGATTTGCTTCTGCAAAACATAACAAGCATATAGCCTTGGAGAGTCGTCCACATCTAGATGTAGCTAAATGAAATAATCTTTAGCACCGGATATATGTATGTGGAGAAGGTTTTACTTTCATACTCTAAATAATTAGAAGGCCTAAATGGTTAGTAAGTTGAGGTTAATTTTTTAGTTTACTTCCCCCTCTTTTATTTAATAGGCTATAGATTGCTAACCTCCAAAGTTCATCTTTTGACTAAAGGATTTAACTTTATTAATATCAAATATTTGTTCATTTGAAATCAAATGTCTAAGTATTTTGTGAAAAAACTAATCTTGGAATATCCAACATATATATATATATATATGATTTTCACATTTTACGTTTCATTTTTTTCGAGAATTATCTTGATCAAACACATACACATAGAATTGGTCAGTTGAATCAGAATTAGAGGAAAACAATCCAACCAGTCAGTTCTTAAAAATAGAAACTAATCAGAATTAGGTTGGACTACTTGGCTCAGTTGAACCAACTGAACTAAATCACTCGTCAACTATCCATTTTTAGATAAAAATATTTTTTAATTTATTAAATAAAATACATTTTTTAAAAAACTACTCATATTCTAGTTTCATTACAACTCATAGTACAGTAATCTTTTTACCTTTCTTCCATGTTCAGTGACCTTCCTCCCTTTTTCAAGGTACCATGAAAGAGTTATGATAATATCATTATTTTGACTTCAAAAAAATGCATATAAATTATCCAATATTGCCTCTCCTCCCTCCCTCATGAGCATCATTTCTCCCATGGGCATAATTCCATTCATTCCAACAGTAGTAAATTATGTCTCCATGAGAAGCAACAAGTTGGCAACTATTGTCATTGATTATTGTTTTTATAGTTTTTTTTAATTATTAATTTTTAACATTATATATATATAAGTGTGTGTATTTATTTATGTTAATCTTAGTCCAATGTGATTTGGCCAGGTTGAACCATACAAATAAACTAGCATTAGAATGGCTATTTTTTATTTCAATTTTCTAACTGCTGACATCATTATCAGTTTGATTGATCGATCTCATTGGTCCAAACATAACGATTCAAAATCGAATCCCCATTATTTTGTTGGTTGGTTCGATTTTAAAGACCTTAATATAACTTATATAAGGTCTTTGAATATACCAATGTTTTGTGATAAGCATATTGCGATATGCAACCCTTGTGACTTATCTTACTTATTTCATCTTGCTACTCTAAGTAGGCTTCCACATAATCTGAACATCTGCTATTTTTATTGTTGTTCAAGTTATAATTCTCTTCCATGCTATATATATATATATGATATCCAAGTAAGTTGGTCTTAGATCGTTCATCTCAATGTTTGATTCTATTTTGATTATGGTCTGCAAATGATTTTCAAGTTTATATTGAAACACATGTATGTTATTGTTTTGGACAATTGAACAAAAGCTTAAAATGAAACAAAAGATACATGTTTTCTACTAGACTAACATGTATTGTAGATGTAACCATTTATGTGGTATCACATCTCAATGCACTAAAGAAAAAGTGATGTTTAACTTTTTATTAGTGAATGATGAGTTTTTAAAAGAATGATAAGGTTGATGATACTTGAAGAGGAAGTGCTAAAAAAATTTCATTTATTCATATAATTGAGTCAGTTTGGAATAATCTAGATTATATTGTTTATTTGTACATAGTTTTCCAGCACACACTCACGTAATGCACTTTTGAGTATGTTGCACCGGTACAATACCTTATACAAGGATACATCTCTTGTTATCCATAACTCAAGTACCGTTTCTACTAGGGGTACACATGGATCGGATAAAATCTGTAATCCCATCCAATCCGTTGTCATTAGATTGGATCGGTATGGATTTATAAGTCTAATGGATCATAACAGATTAAAAATTTTATAAATCCGTTCATTTATGTATTGGATTATTGTCAAAATACGATCTGATTTGATATGTTAATCCACTAATAAATAACATAATATATTAATTCATTTGCTGTCATTAGAGCATATAATATATGTACTTTTATTTGAAACCTATGTGAAAATATCTAAACTATCCTCTTTATAGTTTAAACATATTCCAACTCAAGCTTACCCCACCCCCACTTGCAAAAAAACCCCTTACCCCACCCCACCGATTGGTTTTAAAAAAGTAATATCTATCACGTAGTGTGCTTCAGAGACCCTTCCATTTTTTTCAAACGAAACACCATTACTACCACCACCAAGACAATAAAGTCTTTTCCCACATCAAGTAATGTCAAGTACATGAATTCTTTGCCTCTATTCATATCTATCTTGGACCATTTTCATGCTTATATCTAAATAACTTAGATCCAAGCAAAACAATATTCTCAAAGAAATACCTAAACTTTAGCCAACTCCACGCCCTTCCAAGTGAAATACCCACACGTGTTGCACAAGTCTCCACTCGCTGATGCACCTGCACACATCTCTACCTGCCGTCGTCCTCATCCCCAACTGCGTGCATAGCCAGATCTCCCTCGCACACATGAAGTTGCACTTCCCTCGCTCACGCGCAATAAGGCCTCGCCCACAACCGACCATCATCCTCATCCTCAAACCTTATCCTCGACTCTCCCAAACCTACACAACCAAGCCCTCAAGTGCCTCTCTCCTACACTGTGCAATCGTGCATAATCCTCATAAAAGGATATGGTATTATCCTCAAGCGCATCACGGAAGCGTGAGCATTGTATCGAATACAATGTAGAACGACTAGTCATACTAGTTGTTCTATGCAACGGAATTTAAAAATTTTCATGCGATGAAACCACATGATCCAAGAACGATTCTCAGATCGTTTCATCTAGAACCACATCAAGTATAAATGAATACCTCTTGAAGCGTGGTTGATCGAGTCTCTACAAAAAGAGACCTCCTATCTCAAGTCCGATCGTCGGAGAAGACGCCCGCGAGCGCGGGGATGAACCGCGTGATCCTCGCAATCCAACAAGATGATCCAAGCACGGTGAACTCCTGATCTCGTCGTACTAGATCGAACGTCTTCTTCGTGAGCGTAGCACTCCAAGAAGAAGGAGAATCGAAGAACGTCGAAGCGGCGGTGCAGTGACGAAGGCGTCGACAGCTTTCTCCTCTAGGGTTTGGTGGACGACCACCAAGGAGAGGGAGAGAGAGAGTTGACGTGTGGGGAGAGAAGAGAGAGATATGTGCTTCCAAAAGCATAGCCTTAGAGAGCATGGTATGACTCTCTATTTATAGGGTTTTGGGATCCATGGATCTCAATCCATGGGATACAAAAAATCAATGGATGAGATTGATTTATGTTTAATCCAATGGTCAAGATTTTTTGTTGGTAAAAGCCAACAACCAATAATTTAGTTTATATTAAATATATTTGACAAATCAAATATAAATTAATCCTAAATTAAACCAATCAAATAAAGGGAGATTGCCAACATGGAGATTGCATCCCCATAGATCATGGTGGACGGCCACCAATTTCCATATTGGTTATGGTGGCCGTCCACTTGATTGCAAGTGGGAGCAATCTCATGAGATTTCATGAGATTGCATATCTCCGTGGAAATCTCCTTTATTTAATACAATAACTTTTGTTGTGATTTATTCTTCAAAAATAATTCATAATTAATTTTGAGAATATTGCAATATTGCCATTGGAAATTTTGTGAATCACATTCACAACCCAAAACAAAATATAATTTACATTTTCAATTAATTACACAATGTGTATCCAATACATTAATAATTAATTAACAAATATAAATTATAATTAGCTCCCTCTAATAAATTATAAATCACATTTATAATATATTATGAATAATTGGATATTGCTATCCACATTATTCTTATCCACAATAATTAAATCACATTTAATTATATTGGATAATTTCCACACACATAAAGATAATTAAATCATATTTAACCATCAATTCTTTAATGCTTAGATCTATGGAATTATTCTTGAATCCTTTCAAGAATAATGTGATTTCTCCGCAGATACTTGGAGATAAGGACATGGCGATTGTATTGCTCCACGCATAGTGACTTGGATATTGAGATCACATCTCAAATCCAGATCTCATGGACTTCTCATAGATGCTTGATTAAATCAAGATCGTAAACCTAATCTTCTCATTGCATATGAATCTTATTCAGATCAATGTCCAATGCATGACTAAGATTAGGTCACTTCTTTACCGAGAGGAGTCACTAAAATCCAAACCTGTTTCATCACTCCCTCGAAATGGAAGCGTTATGGTTATACAATCATTTATGATCACATCACCCTAAGGTATTCCCAACACATGTACATCCTGCATACTGGAAGACCTATGATCATCCTGAAGATACAAATCACTTTTACACTATCATCTTCAGGGTTTGATCATCAAGTTTCTCAATCTTGGTCATTTGGAATTGGTATAGATCATATGCTTTATCAAAGCATATATCTTACCTTCAAATTCATGTCATGCTTCCAAAGCATGACGACCAAGCATGGAATTTGATCAGTCCAATACCTCATGAGTGAGCTCATGTCTTCCGGTTCACAAGTGAACATGTATGATCCCTTTTGAGAGATCGTATTACTCATATGTCCTTATATGCACACCAGCTCACCGGTGTATAGACATTGGTTAGGTCATCAACCTATTGGTCTGCCAAATGTACACATTCAAACATATAGCAACACATCTGTCTCTGGTCAGAGGATGCATGCCTATGCTGTGACAGCCAAGGTTTTAAAAACCGGACCGGACATTGAACCGGTTAGTCTTCGGTTTGGTCCAACCGGGTCGGACCGTCGGTCCAAACCAGTTGGACCAGTGATGATGTCAGCACGACGCCATCATTCATATCGACTCGGAAAAAACCGGTCCAGGCTTAATTTACTGGTCTGATTGGTCGAACCGATTTTCTGAACCGATAAAACTGGATAGATATATGTAAATGTGTATTTATATATCAATGAAATAATCATTTAAAATGTCAAATCTTTCAACATAAAAACATGATTGTCTATTTCGAATAAAACTCTACAAAAGGTAGTCACATTTTCTAGCATTATATATGAATGTAATATTGTATAATATATTTATAGCTGCTTTTAGAAAATTACCTCAAGAAAGTAGTGGCACAGTAATATTCCAAAAAAGTGAGGGGCGTAACTGAAATTGTAGAATTTAAGAAGGGTACAAGTGATAAAAAAATAAAAACCCTATTATTTCATTATTTAAACCGTTATTTTATAAAAATATACTAAACCATCAAATCCGAGTCAATCTGGGTCAACTCGGTCCAACCGCCCGGGTCAACCCGGTCCGACCACCGGTCTGACCCCGTTTTTTTTTCTTTTTTTAAAAAAATTAATTACCTAAAACCAACCGAACCGACCGGGTCGAGGCCAGTTCCTGGTCCAACCGGTCTGACTGGCCGGTCCGGTCTGATTTTTTAAACCCTGGTGACAACATTCAACATAGGTCTTTGGTTATCTCGATCTCGTTAAGTCAACTCATTGACTCAACTAATCTGATACCTCCGAATCACTATTCCCATGCAGAGGACCTGCATCAAGAGGTCAGTCAGATATCTGCCAGATGAGAAAGGATTGCCATCTCCTACTCAGGCTGGAGATCATCACTTAACAATCATTTGATGATGCTTGATGAGTCCTCTATCTAACTCCTTAGATATTCATCCAAGCATCAACCTCTATGATTCAATCAATGAATCAACAGTTATATGATCATCAAGTTGGCCATGGTACATAACCCTTATTGTACAGAGGGACCTTATATTGCATTCATTCATTCAATCTCAGAAAGAGAGTGAAAAATAATCAGTAACTTTTATTGATAAATCATTTATTACAATAACATTTATTGCGGGAATGGTTCGCCCCGGGCTCACATTGCTAACACCTCATCCCAAACCCCGATCTCGCACAACCCTCCATCTCGCTCAATGTATCCAAGCTGGTTAGTTGCATGTTAGTTGTAGTTCCTATTTGATATACATAAACTTGCAATTTTATTTAGAGTCAACGTGATGCTTCTATGGTTTCTACGATTACATGTATGTTATTTATATTTATTTATACAATGACTATTCATACTAAATCCATAGTAAGCATTTATTCTTTTGTTTCTCAAAAAAATACTATCCTTTTCTTTACATTTATTCATACTCTCAAGTTTAGAACCATAATTCAAACGTCGAGGTCTAGTGTGCTACGAACTTAACCATAACTTATGAAGTGGTTACATGTGAGCATTAAAAACCCAATCCAATCCACAATCTAGTGGATTGGATTTGCAAATTTAACGGATTATATTAGATTGAAAAAAATCCGTTAAATGTGGATTGGACATGGAATAAATTAAAATCTGATCTAGTCCGATCTATGTGCACCCATAGTTTCTCCCATAAAGACCCTAATGCAATAGTACAAGTATTGTTACCCTGCAATGCACCATTAAATATTCTTGATAAATATAAACACATACTTTTCCTTACCCTACCATATGTAAATAGTCTGTGAGAAATTTGGGTCTAGTCATTTGAACGAGCATTTAAAGACTAATTGAAAGTATGCATGTACATCTATTAGTACAACCATACGTCACACACACACACACACGCATGCACGCCAAGAGCACAACTTCTCTACTCATATATGATATTTTCTACTATCTTTTAAGTCATTTTGAATGCTCAAGAAGATTCTAGCTCTACAAAGAGATCTTCACTCTTCCGGTTCTTCCTCATCTTTTCTTTTTGGAACCTTATGCTCCAATCTAATTTGGTTTGCATTTCATATCCAATTTATATCTTTGATAGGATATTGTAGTCTCCTTAATTTTGACTAGACGCGTTTTGTGAGAAGGCCTTTCTTCTCAAATAAGATATACCTTGTATGAGGTTACATACCTTAAGGTATTCTTCATGAAAACTTTCTTCTTATAGAAAATAAATACAATAAGTTATATGCTTATAAATGAAAATAAATACGGTTATAAATGATTTGGACTAGACAAGTAGTAGTTTTTATAACGAGAATTTGTAAGCAAATGTTAGGCATATGATGTATCCTGTGTGTAGGGTTGCGTACTATGATTTGCTTGTTCGCCTCCCACATCCATTTATTTCCTATCCACGGTCTCTGCCGGTCTGCCCATTCGCCTCTCCCATCTCTTGTCCTTTCCCTCGGTCTCATCCCACCGCATGGGCTCCCTGCCGCTCCCTCTCTCAATCGCGAGTCACTACTCGTGAATCGCAACCCACCTCAGCCGGACCGCTGCCGCCGCTCACAACGCCACTACCTGGCGCCGCCCTGCCATCGCGATCGCGGACAAGTAGGTGCTTCTAGCAATGTTTTTTTTGGTTAGAGTTGAAACTTATAAAAAGCAATCTTTTCATCTTGCCAATATTGACACCAACGACATATACTTAAGCCGGTGGATCTGCCACTGTAGCTTCCGATTTATACGATATAGTAGATATGTGCAACGTATGTATCTACACCATTTCTTTGTATAATAATTTGCACTAGCATACCTGATCCATGTCTAGTGTTTTAGTGGGATCGTTTATTCATGATATCCGAGTATTATCCTTGCCTCTTGCTAAGCAGCTGCAAAATATACTTATCTCTGTGTGGAGTTATTGGAGAGTAAAGAAACAAGGGAAGTGTTCCCAGTGGCTTCTAGACACAGCGGGATGATGTGCACATCATAAGGGGATGATACGAGACACTCCTGAAAGGGTCCATAAATAAAATAGAAATTTGGAAGAAAGAGCTTTGAAGTTATATAAATGCACAACTAGTTACATACCTTACATGATACTTTTCGGTTCCAAAAACTGGTCCGAGTGGTTAATCATGCATGGTTGGTTATATTTGGTATGCATGAATGTTGATGTAGTGCTAGTGTTATCAGTTATCACCAGTTCGACCAGTTTGGACTGTCTATCAGATCCGTTAAGACAAAAACCAATGATCATCTGATTCAATATTTGGTTCTGTGTTTTAAATATTGGTTGGAGTGACTATCTATCCAACCTTAAATGGTTTGAATTTGGTAGTAGGAAATGCTTCAAAATAATGCCTTATGGGTGAAACAAAATGCATTTGGTCATATAGACTCCGGGGTGGAGCTAAATGACTAGTTGTAATGTCTGAGCTTTGCACAAACTGTTTTACGATCACTTTTGTCATTCAAGCCATACTAACATTGCGGGCATTCTAAAAATTAACCTTCAACATTCTGACCTTGGAGATTCTGAGGGATGACTTCATTATCTGGATTGACACGGGTTTTTCCGACCTTGTCTTTAGGAAGATCTGGGGGTACTTTGTGTAACCTCAAAACATATTGTTTTAGATTTTGATTGTATCACAAGTTACAGCCCTCATATCTGATGCACAGCGGCATTTTTATGACCTAATTTGCATATTGCAGTAGTTAGGAAAATTCAGAAATGCAGTGTGTTTTTTTTCAGATGAGTTATTGCATGATACCTACATGGTATTTGGAGGGTGTTCAATATCCTGAAATATGTACTCAATATGCATCGTATA
The DNA here is from genome assembly GCA_037367405.1 of Ottelia alismoides. Taxonomy (NCBI): domain Eukaryota; kingdom Viridiplantae; phylum Streptophyta; class Magnoliopsida; order Alismatales; family Hydrocharitaceae; genus Ottelia; species Ottelia alismoides. The sequence goes on along the minus strand of JAZKJV010011808.1, from coordinate 338,705 downwards.
CATGTGAACGAATTTGGAATAATATAATCCAGGATACATGGTATAAAAAAGTTGACTTGAACTTCTTGTTTCATGACAATCGCTTCTGCTCAGTTTTGTGAATGCTGACGTTTTAATTAATGCATTCATGGTAGGTCTCAGCTCAGGACTTCACAGTTCACCCTTTACTTTTTCAAAAAATGGGCTATTTCTTCTATGATAAATACTTGGCACGCATCATATACATGCTAAGCATATGGTTATTCAAACTGAATTTTTAAAGACACATCTTATAATACCCTGCATTCGTTTAGGAATGCAATTGAACCCACCTGCCATGGATTTATGGGGTTGGTGCAGTCACATTCCTGTATGAATATTCAAGAAGATTCTGGGTGTTGCCACCATACGGTGTTGTGAACTCCCTCCTTTCCTCTAACTTCTATGGAAGGATTTATGATAACTAGGGGTGTAAATGGACCGAACCTGAGCGAACTTATATTTTTTAAGTTTGGTTCGTTTATTTAATCGAGCCTAAACTTGTGTTCAGGTTCGGTTCGTTTATTTTCGAACCGAATCCGAATCGAACCTCTTTTTAAATGAATCGAACCTAAGCGAATATCGAACTTAAGAATTCTCTAGTAAGAGGGAGTGAAGAGAAGAGAATGGAAATATATGTGTCTGCAATTAGAATAAATATTCATTTAGTTTTTCTTTATTTAACTCAACTTCATATTTTAAAAAAATAGACTAATAAGGATTCATCTCTTTGAAAAAATTATAATTATAATATATTTGTATATATGTTCAGATGGGGATAAGGAATAAGAATAATGTGGAGATATCTGAGAAGTAATGTTTAAAGTTTATACTTGTTTTATCGATTTGAAGATAAAGAAGGGAAATGTACTAGACACATAGATGATGGATGTTATAACCACGATGTGACTATTTATTTTTGGATAGCTTTTACTAAGATAAAACCTATTTATCACGTAAATATTCAGTTATCTCTAGACAAATGTCACTTATCTTTAGATAAAATCTACTTATCTTAAAATAAGGTCCACTTCTACTGATAATCATTTGTAAATATGTATATGTGTATGTTTATCGATCTTTTAACGAATCGAACCTGAGCGAACCTGTGATTTTTAGGTTCGGTTCATTTATTTAGTCGAACCTAAACTTGTGTTCAGGCTCGGTTCGTTTATTTCCGAACCGAATCTGAATCGAACTTTTAGCGAGTCGAAACTGAGCGAATATCGAACTTGAGAATTTTCTGACACCCCTAATGATAACAGCCAAGCCTTTTCCCTAGGTAATTATGGGTCAACTACATAGATTTATTGCTTTCGAACTGAAAGTTTCCCAAAACTCTACTCATCTTGTGGAATGTATAACATAATGAAATTGTACAACTGTAAACAAATATAGTTTATTTAAGAATTGAGAAAGATAACTTCTTTTTCGAGGAACAAATGAGAAAGATAACGAATGCCCACTATTTAGTGGGAAAGATACGAAGCGATCTTTAACAAACCTATGACAACTTTGTTTGACTAAGAGGAAACAGTACCAATAGAGTCATCCGTCAATGTACTAACTTTATCTACTCATAGACCAAATAATTAGCTTAGTCGAAGCTTCTCTTATCACCACAGCCTCATCTCTAACCACTTGAATGCGGACAAATCACTGTCATCACATCATCCAGAGTCAGGAAATAGGGCAAATCAACAAATGTTGAATAGAGTTGGAAACGAGTACAAGGGACCTGGAATGGACATTTATCAGGGGTATTCCACTCTATTTCTTAAAATGGAAGTACAACTACATGTGACTGCTTAACATTATTGAAAATATGAAACAAGCAAAATATATTTTTTTTTGCATGATTTGAGACTGTTAGGAGGACCATTCTACTTCATGAGAGAATTGACCTAGGGGCCCCGATATTCATAATCCTTCTTAGGGATTATATACTATAGGGCTCTTCATATAGGCTGATGCAAATCCGAATTTGCGTCGACGACGAAAATATTTTTTTGTTGGTGGAATTTTGGTGGAGAAGAAATAGAGGGATTGAGAAGAAGAAACTCGTCGGGAACGAGGGATTGAAGGAGGAGAACCACGGAGATCGCGTGGAGAGAGGGAGAGGAGTAAGGAGAGAGATAAATCTCAATATTTCATTAATACTTGACCCATTAAAACATTGGACTACCATCTCTTTATATAGGAGAGATGGGGTTACAAAAATAGAAATCAATTTAAATTTGACAACAAACTTATCCTAATTTGACTCTGACAACTTTTAAAATTCAAATTGACCTTTAATTGCCCTAATTAGACTCTTGACCAAAATTAAATCTACGAATAAACGTTGAGATCACAGGCGATCTCAATTATTTAATTAGACAATTATGACAATTTAAAAATGTAAATAAAATTGACAATTAAAAATAGATAAATAATTGACCCTATATTTGGGTCCCACGCTGCATCAACTCTCCTCCGCTTTTAAAAATTCGTCTCCCGACGAATTACTTTATCTTCGAACCGTCGGTGGAGAATTTTGTCTCAATTGGTTGAGCAGATATCCCCAATTTTGCTTCTTTTCCATATTACGTTTATAGTTTCTTTCCACCGAGGGGCATGGCTGCAATTGTTCTACCCCTTCACTTAAAAATGATTTCATAGCATAATATGTCTTCCAACTGGTCCATTTGGTAAATAATTTTGAGTGGAGGAATACCTCTGTAATTTTCTCAATAATACCCTAAATCCCTAATTTTATGGGATTGACCATTCCTGGGAGATAAACCAGGAGGCCCGTGCGGGACTCTTTCCTCCTTTTGTCTTGCACGACGCCAACCCTAGAATTAGGATTCCTGCCGCACGACCGGTGTGGAATCGTGCAAGGACCAAGGGAACGGCGGTGACGAACTGGAAAGGGGGGCTTCTGGCGGCGTCGATGGCGGGGATCTCCATCGCGCCATCGCGCATGATGACGACGGGGAGGGAGATGGGAGCGCGCCTGGGTGTAGCAATGACGATGTGCTGGGCCGAGGCAATGTTGGTGGCGGACTTGGCGTTGGCCACAGCGGAGTCGATCGGGGTTGGCGTGTGCTCTGTGGTGTCGGAGGTTCTGGCTTCTGCAAATTTCATGTTGAATTCGGGGAAGAAGACATGGCTGGCCGAGCGGAATCGAGGGTGCGTTCAAGGATGGTGGTGAGGGCCACTTGGCTTGTGGCAGTGCTGCCACCGAGCCTATCGCAGTTGACAATGGGGATGGCGAGGTCACTGGAATCTCCTGGACAACAGTCTCAGCCACGAAAAAATCAAGGATATCATAATCTTCATCCAATATTGGCCCCAGAATTTTATTTTTTTTCATTATTTTGTTCCTGGACAGCAACTTCAGCCTTACAGAAATCGATAATTTCGTAGTCTTCATCCATACTTCCATCAAAGATCGGCCCGGCATCTTCATAGTTTTGTTTCTCTGGAGTTGCGTCAATAAAATATTCTTCGGAACTAAAAATACCTTCGTTTTCCGAACGAAAATCGGGTTGGACAGCGGCTACAGCGATCTGACTTTCGTTGTCGACGAACGAATCTTCATCGATTTGCGCATCCAACCATGCTTGGACTTTCATGGATGCTATAATGCGTTTCTTGAACTTCTTCGAACGCGAGCGTGAATGCGAGCCGTGCGAGAGACGACTCAAATCGTGTTGGATCCTCCAATAGTCGACAGGATCGTCGAATCGTAGGAACGATTCGATTTCCATGCTCTGATACCAAATGATGCAAATCCGAATTTGCGTCGACGACGAAAATATTTTTTTGTTGGTGGAATTTTGGTGGAGAAGAAATAGAGGGATTGAGAAGAAGAAACTCGTCGGGAACGAGGGATTGAAGGAGGAGAACCACGGAGATCGCGTGGAGAGAGAGGGAGAGGAGTAAGGAGAGAGATAAATCTCAATATTTCATTAATACTTGACCCATTAAAACATTGGACTACCATCTCTTTATATAGGAGAGATGGGGTTACAAAAATAGAAATCAATTTAAATTGGACAACAAACTTATCCTAATTTGACTCTGACAACTTTTAAAATTCAAATTGACCTTTAATTACCCTAATTAGACTCTTGACCAAAATTAAATCTACGAATAAACGTTGAGATCACAGGCGATCTCAATTATTTAATTAGACAATTATGACAATTTAAAAACGTAAATAAAATTGACAATTAAAAATAGATAAATAATTGACCCTATATTTGGGTCCCACGCTGCATCATAGGCCCACCAACTTATACGATTTAACTAAGTAATATGAGACGACATGAATATATTAATTGGATCGTGGAAAGAGATTCAATTACTTATCCAACTAAATATTTAATTCTAACAATAATGTAAAAAGGCACTGAAGATATTTATGGTAGTTCCAAGAGTCTTAGTTTATTTATTTACTGCACTTTTCAGATTGTTGAATGGTTTGCAACTTCTCAAAGAAGTACCATGAGCAGATCACCTTTTGTTAACCTTTGAGAGTCTATCCTTTGCAAGGAACTTTCCGTGGTATGTCATTGTGACCAATCATTCTTATGAAGTGGTGGTCCAAATGGATTTACTATAAGAGGCTACTTTCCAGTACACAATGGACCTCTAGCATGCGATTCAAAGAAGGGCAAGTTATACATTAAGCAATGGAAATCCACATCACACTGGTGGGCACAAGAATATTGAAGACTTCGGCCTTATTATGGAAGATGGACTTCGGAAGGCATATATGATTATTTGGAATACTCTTAGAAGTTGTGGCTTTCTGGGGACTAAAACCTAAGGTGAAAGTAGAAGTAATAATGACTTCAGAAAGATAATGACAGAGGTACAAATGGTTCAAGAGAGATGCAGTCTTACTATGGAGAAGGACAGTGCTAGACTTCTAACTGCTGGAGAAGGTCTGTGGTAGGGTATTCGACTTTTTTACTATTTCCCTGATGGACTGGAAGAGCATGCTAGGTTGAGGTGAGATAAGCAGTTATGAAAATTCTGTAGGGATGAAATTGATGTATGGAAGTTGGTTTCTTTGGATGAAGCATCATGTCACTACAACGTCCTTTGTTGTCCTGGTGAATGGATGATAAGGTGGGGTTGGATCTGGCCATAAGGAGGCCCATCAGGACTGTTCACTTGTCCATTCTTTTATTAGGTTATCTTGCCCATTCTTAGTTGGTTATATGCTTTGATTTTTCTATCCTTCCAGTACTAATAATTGGATTAAACATTTAAGTAAGGTAAGAGTTGTGAGATGTATAATTTACATAAGAACCCCTGATCATCAAGAGATAGAATCTACATAGTTATAGCACTATAAATATATTGTAAATGTCGTATGGAAAAAGGTGCCACTATTGGCAATCTACTTCAATAATCAGTGTGCTTTTGAACTTGCATTTTCTTCTTTTTCCACGGCAGGGTCCTTTGTGGGGGTACATACTTCGAGGCAATGATTAGACATTCCAAACATATATAGAATGCGTACTTGATTGGATCATGGCTGGAAGTTAGACCTTACATTGGTTGCATTCCTTACATGCAAAATCCGTACATCCATGTGCAAATCCATCTTTTATTAGGGGTATTCACGAGTCGGGTACCTGACCTGTTCGTTCGTAACTCGTCTCGACCCATCCATACACGGTCGTGGGTCGACCCTTCTTGTTGCAATGGGTATCCTGTTTTAACAGGTATCTGGATTATTTCAAAGGGTTCTGGGTACCCGTGGATACCGATGGAACATGATATATGGTGCAATTCCATCTATTATGTTTAGCTCGACAAATCATGAAATTTGTTGTGTACACATGCATATCTCAAATATCAATTGATCAGATATATTTCAATTAAGGATGCAAATCGATATGGATATAATCGTATCCAATCCACCCCCATATCCATTTTATAATATTTTGAAATTTGCCTGAATATGTTTTAAATTAGACACTGATATATATATATATCACTTTGATATTCACAAATATTTGTATACACATCTGAACATCTGTTTTCATATATAGATATAGTTGTAGATCTATTTTTAATCATGTATAACATATTTTTATGCCTTCTTTCACCATAATTTTATTATACTTGTTATAGTATAAGTACATTTGATATATTTATATCCTATATATTTCATCCAATAACTGTATATTTAAGTTAGTTTATGGAGTATTTCTAATGTTATTCGTTTGTATGCGATCAATACCATTTTATATATGTATTTGTTTATTAAGGATATGATAACATAGTTTTCATATACGTTAATATCCATAATTGCATCAATATTCATATTTAAAAACAGATAAGAATCTTGTAACACCTATATCCGTATCTGTGCTCGACCTTTTGCAAGCCTAATTCCAATGGATATTAAATTCTAACAAGTATCTGATTATCTGAATGGATCACATATACCCATGAGTATCTAAATTATTTGAATGAATCATTGGTACCTTGGTTATTTAAGTACACCTAAAGGTACATTTCTGTTGAAAGAGGCACACAAGTACTTGAAAATTGAGCAGGATGGCATGGCACCTGAGTAATAGGGATGTAACTGGATATGAATATCCGTATCCAACTTGCTATGGTATTTGTTTTCATATAAATCATGACATCCATATCTATATCCTTTTTACAATGGATGTGAAGATTTATAACACTTTGATATCTACAAATTTTATATCGTAATTTGTATATCCAGTTTCATAAATATAATTACAGATTTATTTATGTTTAACTATACATAACATAGTTTTATATGTTTTTTTTACCATATTTGATAGTCATTATGAAATAAAAATATTTAGTATATTTAAGGTAATCTATAGAGTATACTTTACGCTTCTACGCCCGTATCTGTTTTCTATATGCTTTACATCCAGTTCCCATGTGGTTGCCATATGCAATAAGGATGTCTCTTTCCCTCATATACTGTCTCCGTCATTGTCTCCATTTCCTCTGAGTTTTCCCACGAAGAACCTTTCAGTTGGTTTATGTTAGACGGGTGGTGAAAACCCCCCCTCGAGACATCCACGCATGATCCCAAGGTATATCTTGATAAGGCTACTGATAATTTGGTGCTAATAAATGAATAGAGTGTCGAAGACTGTATTCAACAAGTGAAACTTCATAACAATCACAAAATTGCACATCGGAAATGAAAACACATGTGTAAATTGCACCCTATTCATTTATGTTTCTATGGACAAATTATCTATATGACACTGAGCATTTGTGGTGGGTGTTTTTGCCATTATTTTCCCCTCCACACATCAACAAGCACTCTTAGTTCCTGAATGGAAGACAACCATGCATAAAGAGACGGAGGCTCTTTGAATTGCGATACATAGACCTCAGTTGACCCTCTCAAGGATGCCTATGTAGATGGCAACATGTGAGAATTTATCACTAAACACCTTCCAGACATATCTTGGAAAGATATACGGCCATGCTTGTTGCCAAGGGCTATATTCAAACATACATGGTAGATTATTTGGAGACTTTCTCTGTTGTGGCCTTCCTTCCAACAATCCACATTCTTATTGCTATCTAATTGTCATGGCTACTTCCTCAACTTGATGTCAATAATGCATTTTTATATGGAGATCTGACTGAAGAGGTCTATATGCAACAACCTCTTGGGTTTGAGACCAAGGGAGGTATCAAAAGGTGTATCACTTTCACAAAGCAATTTATTGTTTCAATCAAAATCCAAGAGCTTGGTTTAAAAATTATTAGATATTGTGTCAAAGATTGGCTCGATGTTCGGGAAATTGGCTGCATGGGCCATATATGCCCATACGACCATAGGACCACATCGATTTCTTTAATCACTCCTATAAGTTGCTTGTGTATATGCGGACTACTTCATTACATGTCTAAGTGCCAAAAACTATTAACGAATCTTGCCGAATATGGATTCCTTATCGGATTAAACCTATTTATTTGGTTAAATTTTATTATGCATCAATTTACATGTCCTGCAATTGGAACCTAAAACCTAAAACCTGAAAGGAGAACCTGTCACCGCCATCACCTCGTGCGCTTGGAGTCTCGGATTACTCCCTGTTTGAGTGCACACCTCTGCTCGAGTCTTTGGATGTGTGCCTCCGCTTAGGTGCTTGCCTTTTAGTGCTGCTCTGCCTCCTCTTCTGTAGCTCACCATCCCAGTTGTTGCTGGGTGATGCTTAAAAATCCCGAATTTTTACTAGGTAATTGCCTTCTACCGCCTCTTGTTGCTAACATCCCAATCACCGAAATTGATCAGCTGGTGAGATTTTTCTATGTTTTTTTTATTTTTTATCATAATTACTTTAATATTTTATGCTTTATTCTAATCGTGTTTGATATATTCATATTTATGGTATTTATGGTGATATTCTAGTGTTAATAATTTATTTTTTATTTTTATATTTTTGTGTTATGTACCCACTTAATGGTCTAGTGGTAGAACAATGTTTTTACCACACAAAAGACCAGGGTTCAAATCCCACTCTTCAGTGGTTGCGTTAGGTAGCCGATGACCAACTTAAAAAATAGTCGAATCTTTCAACATGGATTTGAGCAAGAATCCATGTAGCCGACCCTACTTATAGTGGGAGAAGGCTTAGTACATTTATATTTTTGTGTTATAATCACTAGTTTCTCGATGGTCGATTGAATGCCTACTGTTTGTTGTAATTCTAATTATAAATAACTAAACAGAAGCATATCATTGCATGTTTTACATTCTAAATATCCTTACATCCATCATTGAGTATGTATAGTATTTAATGGCAAACATAGGATTTTCAAGAAACTGTTGTTTGGATTAATTTCTTACATCGACTAAATGTATTTTTTGTGATTGATTGTTAGGCAATTATTGTTCCAATTACAGAGGTATCAAACTGATGAATCATACCATGAAAACTTGAGAACGTAGATCCAAAGAAAGTTGAGATAAGTTTCCAAAGTAAAAGAAAATCAATTTATATTCATGCCATATCACTCAACTATTGAAGCTATCCACTTGTTGAGGAGAACAATGGAGATTTATAGAGTTAAAAGGAAGAACCTCCTTATGATTTTTATTGATTGGGAGAAGGCTTATGATTCTGTCCCACATGAGATATTGTGGAGAGTTCTGGAGAAGAGATAAGTACATGTCCTATACATTAACATTAAAGGATATGTATGATGAGACTTCATTTTGTGTAAGGATTAATACGGGAAGACTGACTATTTTGACATCAGCATTGACTTGCATCAAGGCCCAACTTTGAGTCCATTCCTTTTTACTTTGATTATGGACAAGTTGACTAGTCACATTCATGATGAGATACCTTAATGTATGTTATTCGTTGATGATATTGTGTTGAGTGATGAGATTAAGGATGAGCTAAATGGGAAACTTGAAAAGCAGGGCTAAGACTGAATATATGGAGTGGAAATATGATGGAAGCATTGGTGAATGAATCGAGGTGAATATTGGTGATTATAACATTCAGAAAGATTCTTTTAGATACTTGGGATCTATTTTGCAACATGATGAAGAAATCAATGGAGATGTTACTCATAGAATAAACACAGGTTGGCTAAAGTGAAGAGGAGCCTCTACTATTGTATGTATTAATAAAATTCCTTTGAAAATCAAAGGAAATTTTTACGAAGCAGCCGTGAGACCTGCTATATTCTATGGATCTGAATGTTGGCCTGCGAACCATAGACATGTGCAGAGAATAACAATAGCATAAATGAAAATACTAAGGTAGATGTGTGGTCATACACACAAATATCATATTCAGAATTATGCTATCATAAGGAAAGTTGACGTAGCTCATATAGAGGATAAGATGAGAGTAAATTGCTTAATATGGTTTAGCCATTTGCAAAGGAGGTTGGCTGATGATCCATTTAGAGGGTGCGAGTTTTGGGATGTTGAATCGGTTAAGAGAGGATTGGGAGGCTCAAGAAGTGTTAGAATGAGATTATACGAAGGGATCTTAATTTTTTGTATCTAAGCTTGAGAATGACCGAAGATAGATCTAAAGGGAGGCAAAGAATCCATGTAGCCTACCCTACATAATGTAAGGAAAGGCTTTGTTGTTGTTGTTGTTGAATGTTAGGCAGTTATGACATCAATACAACCTTCTAACAATTCTTGAATTTTAAGCAGTTACTATAGATATTTATTTTTTAGTTAGTTAAAATTAGAAAATCTATATAGAATCATATATGCTTCGCTTATGCCTCGCATACTGCTTAATCCCTATTCAGTGACATGTTATAATGCCTTCACATACCGAACCTTGGATATACCTTAACATATTCATTGTTGGTCATTCTCTCTTTGTCAAGAAAACAGACACTACAGGCGGGTGGGTCTAAGGGGACGGTCGTAGACCGTCCCATTTGTCTCCAGAACCGTCCCCTCTGATCAACGGGGACGGTTCCTAAACCGTCCCGTCAGCCACCGTCTCATTTGACTATATGGGACGCTTCTGACAACCGTCTCATGTAATCACCCTTTGGAGACGGTTGTAACCGTCCCTTATACGAAGGCTATTAGGGACGGTTGTGACCGTCCCTACAACCTATATTATTAGAGACGGTTACCAACGTCCCTAATGGTCTTTAACATTTTGAGACGGGTCCAGAAATCCTTTGGGGACGGTTACACCCGTCTCATGCGTTTCGCAGACGCGACGGTTGTAACCGTCCCCTGTACCTTAGCGTATAAAGCGACGCCAACATAAGTATATACGGGACGGTTGCAACCGTCGCGTCTGTCCAACAAGAGGGGACGGGTACAACCGTCCCTAATAGTCTTCTGTTGGCGTCGCAAAAAGACCTTCAGAGTAGAAGGGACGGTTACAACCGTCGCATACATTTGCATTTAGGGACGGTTACAACCGTCCCATCTACACTTTACGTCTTTTGCGACGCCAACAGAAGCCTGGAAAAGTCTATAGCGACGCCAACAGAAGACTATTAGGGACAGTCGTACCCGTCCCCTCTAGTGTAGAATCAATAGCGACGCCAACAGAAGACTATTAGGGACGGTTATAACCGTCCCAAGTGCTCTTCCCTAATGGGGACGGTTAGAACCGTCCCCAATAGACTTCGTGATTTGTTCTGGCTGGAGGGACGTTTCTGTAGCTCCAGAGGGGACGGTTACAACCGTCCCCAATAAACCATGACAGGAAAAAAATTACATATTCTGATATGTTCCTTACATCATTCAATATTACACCTGAAAACAATATGAACATAATAAAATGTACAACACCAATCATTCTTCTCTTCAAAAGAACAAACCACAACATCCAACAACTAAGCATATCACAACATCCAACAACTAAGCATATCACAACATCCAACAACATAATTATAAAACAACAATAATAAACGATAACAAGTCTACATAATGTTAGATACTAATAAAAAATATTACAATTAAAGGATTAAAATTAACTAGGGTACTAACTCCATGCCACCTACTCTGATGCGTCACTCCCATCACTCTCATCGGTTTCCTCCTCCTCACTCTCCTCGTCGTCGCCGAGATGTGCAGGTTGTACAGGGGGCGTGGCTTGACTTTGAAGACGGCTTACTAAGGACCTGAAATTCGCCATGTCCATACGCATCTGTGCCATCTCCGCAGCTTGTGCATTCATCGTTGTCTTTACTTCGCGCAACTCCCTCTCCATCTCTCTTTCTCTCTGGCTTCCCTGCGAGGAAGACTGCGACCCACCTGCACCACCCATTCCGTACCATGTACGGATCTTTTCGCCCCGTCCTCCGCAACGGATGCGTCCACTGTGTTCTGGACCAGTGGCTTGACGGAAGGCATCATCAGCCGTCAACGGGGGATTGCTCGTCCCCGTGCTATCCAGCGAGGAGGTGGTAGAGAGCCTAATCATTTCTTCCTGCATATGAGAAATAGAAAATAATTTCAGTATATTACCATAAGTAATCCTTTAAGTAAAAACTGTATTTATACTTACATGTATTGGTGCGTAGGCTTCATCAACCCACTCCACCTCTCCTCCTAAGTCTCTGCTCTTTGACCCAGCAAACACCTCTATGCGGGTCATTTCTCGTTCATTTTCCCTCAACTATAAAAAGTTAAACAACTTCTTAAAATTGTTTAAGACTCAAAATTAATCGTTGTAAATATCTTTTAAATACTTACAAAGTCGTCCTTCAATTGGTTGGTGTTCTTCCTTCCCATCTTATGCGTCGACCTAAACCCTTTCGAACGATTCGCCGTATTCTTGGAAGAAATCGACTGAAATTTCACAATGTCAATATAAAAATAAAAGAAAAAACTAAGAAAACTATATACATACCGCAAAATCGTCACTGGACCAAAAATTAATCAGCTCCCTCCATTGCTCTGGTGTAACACCAGGAGGGATATTCTGCACAAGCTGCTCATATGGAATCTGGGGGTTGAAGTACTACAAATGGAGAAAAAAATATAATCAATATGTAAATATCTCGATATTAATAAAAAAATCTTACCTTAGCTTTTATGCGTCCCTTGTATCGACGCAACATCTCAGCAGCATGGGATAAAATCTGAGAATCGACATGGGTACTGCGTTCCCATGTAAATACAGCCTGATACAACAAATATATTAACGATTACGTCATAAAATGAAAAAACTGTTTTAAGATTTTAGGATACCTCCAGATCAGCAAGTATGGCAGCCTTGACAGCATAAGGCAGCTGTCGGAAGTCGTGGGTGGTGATGGGGACGCGCGCACGGGCAACCTGGCCAAGGTAGCTCTAGAACTCCGTAGAGTTCTCTCCTACCGCATCTCCGCCAACAATACGTACAGGTAACGTCTGCCCTGGTGCAAGTCGGTCTAAGAATCTACACTGAGCCGGTCCACGCCGTCTCGGTGTAGATCCACTACCTGCATCAGAAGAACCGCCCTGTGGCTGCTGGGGAGGTTCAGGGACCTCCCGAATACGTCTAGGTCTAGGAGCCATGTCTGCATTTTTAAATAAACATTTCAAATATATACATTTCGCTAGATGACAACAATTTCAATTAATAGAAATTGAAAATAAAAAAAATTACCTGAAATTGCTAGTTCCAAGTTCCATTGTCGTTGTCTAATACCTCATTCAAAAAATCATTGGAGTTATTTTGATATGCTACATCATTGTCTAGTGCATCTGCCTCTTCGTTTACGTCGAAGAAATCTCTCGGTGTTGTTCTAATTGGTATTATCCATCCACTAACTGAGTTATCTGGAACATAAAAGACCTGTTCGACCTGACTGGCAAGCGTATACGGTTCATTTGTTTGTAACCTACCTGTTTGCTTTAAAGAAAGAACCCCATTTCTATCCTTTTTGTAACCTACTCCAACTCGACCAACATCGAACCAGATGCAATGAAATAGAACACACCTTGCATCATGTGTAAAACTGATTTCAAGTATATCAATAATCTCGCCATAGTATCCGTCAACTTCAGCATTGAGTTCAGCCTTCACTATTACTCCTGAAAGTTGTGACGCTTTATTTTCATCAATTGACTTCTTTCGAAATCTAAACCCGTTAACGATATAGCCAGAATGTGATATTATCAATGAGTATGGACTCCTGTGAATTATATCGAGATTTGCGCTCCACCGTTCATCTTTGGTAACTTTTAATATTTTAATTTTATCCCCGAACCATTTCAGGAAGTCTGATTTGCTAGTGGTTGTTGATTGAAACTCTTCGAAGAAAGAATCTACCTCGTCTACTTGCATCAAAATATAATAATGAATAAGATCTCTTTCAATATCTGAAATACTACGACGGGTACTCTTTAGGATAGCTCGGCCATTCTGTTGAAATATCCAAAGTTTATTTGGATCTTCTGTCCACAACTCACCATCATTATTTCGTTCGAACCTATCGAATCTAATACTCTTTCCATCACCCATATACATGTCACAAAATGTGATACATTCTTCACATAAATATCCCTCGGCAATACAACCTTCAGGTGAAGCTTTGTTAAATATCATATTCTTTAATTTCCGTAGATATCTTTCAATTGGATACATCCATCGATACTGCACAGGACCACATATCCGGGCTTCGCTAGCAAGATGAATAATGAGATGAACCATTATATCAAAAAATGTAGGTGGAAAGAGTTGCTCCAGCTTACATAAAGTTATAACTATATCTGTCTCTAGTCTGAACAATACTTCCGGGTCTAAAGTCTTCGAACAAATAGCCTTAAAAAACTGACTGACTTCAATCAGTGGCTGCAAAACATCTGGATGTACAACTCCTCTGATTGACAATGGAAAATGTACTTGCATAAGTACGTGACAATCATGACTTTTTAATGACGATATCTTTCTTTCCGTCATATTTATACATCTGCTAATTTGAGAGGAGAATCCATCAGATACTCTAATGGATTTAATAAAATCCAGTATCTTATCTTTGTCAGCATTGGATAAAGTATACACTGCTTCAGGAATTATTACTTTAGAATTGTCAGACTCAATCGGATGTAATTCGGGTCGGATACCCAATTGTATTAGATCACATCTAGCTCGCAAACTGTCTTTGGCAGTACTAGAGATATTCAAAATCGAAAGAATATTTTCCATAACATTCTTCTCTATATGCATCACGTCCAAGTTATGACAGACCTGTAAAGTATGCCAGTAGGGCAGCTCCTGAAAGAATATACTTTGTTTTCGCCATCCACCTGTACTCTTCCTCTTTGTTAATCGGCCTAGAGAGAAGTTTCCCAAATTTTTTTGTTCCATCCACACTGTGCTTCCTGATCGGCGAGATAAACTTAAACGACGTCCAAACGGTTGTCCATCGAACTTGTAATTATTTTCACTTCTTAACCATCTATGACTGACCGGTAAGAAACGACGATGTCCCAAATAACAATGTTTCATACTCGCATTCAGCCATGTCGAATGTGTTTTATCCATACAAATCGGACATGCGAGTTTACCTTTCGTACTCCATCCTGATAAATTGGCATATGCTGGAAAATCATTAATTGTCCACAATAAAGAAGCACGCATTGTAAAGAATTCTTTCTTTACCGCATCATACGTACTAATTCCAGAATTCCACAGAATCTTTAGTTCGTCAATCAAAGGTTGCATATATGTATCTATCGCATTACCTGGCCCCTTAGGACCAGGTATCAATAACGACATCATCATAAAGGAAGATGCCATTGACATCCACGGTGGCAGATTATATGTAACAAGAATCACAGGCCAAATAGAGTAACTCGTACTCATATTTCTGAATGGATTAAAGCCGTCAGAAGCAAGACCCAATCGTACGTTTCTTACTTCTTCTGAAAACGATGGATACATTTCATCAAACTTTCTCCACTCCTCTGTATCTGATGGATGTCTCATAACACCGGTTACATCTTTCCTTTTGATATTACTGTGCCATATCATCATTTTAGCTGTTCTTTCGTATGAATACAATCTCTGTAATCGGGGAATCAAAGGAAAGAACCTTAAAATCTTCTCTGGTTTTTTCCTCTTCGAATCAGTATCATTATTCTTATATCTGCTATTTTTGCAGTCAGGACATTTATCTAAATTTGAGTAATCCTTCCAATATAAAATGCAGTCGTTCGGACATGCGTCAATTTTCTCGTAGTTCAGTCCAAGTGCACGAAATCTAGACTTAGCATCCTTCCAGTCCTTTGGAAAGTTTTCTGTATTATTTAATAATGTCCTAATCAACAGTAAGACATCTGTCATCGTAACCGCTGTACACCGATTCTTCACTTTTATCTTAAACATCTCCAGAAGAAAACGTAATCGAGTCATTTTGACTCCAGAGCATAACGGTTTCTCTGCATCTTCTAATTTTTCATGCAACGTATCCGGAAGCGAATCCATCATTTCATCGGTGTCATGTCCTCGAATATTATCTACCATCTCAAATATAGCATCACGGTCTTGTATTTCTGAGACATCTCTTTCATCATCAACGTGGACATTACTATCTTCTTCTAAATTAACTCCTTCACCATGATATGTCCAATTCGTATAATGTAACCAAAATCCATTTAATATCAAATGCTCGTAAACTGTGGCTCGATTTTGGGTCAAAGTATTTTTACATCTTATGCAAGGACAATGTATCTTATCTCCTTCACCTCCTACAATATGATAGTGCGATTCATATCGAAAAGCCCAGTCTATGAATCCGATAACTCCTTTATTATACGTCCGATAGTCATCGAATCTTTTGTTCATCCAACTTTTATCCATTGCCTAAAGGTAAGATATAAAGTTAATTTCATAAATGTAGGATCGAAGGAAAATGAATCGGCTATACACAAATACTCTACTTAATGATCCAAATATTCTACATCATGCATTTACACCTTTTGGTGTTTGTATAACACCGCATACTATCATCACATTCACATCTATATACCATCATTCACAACAATGCTTATCCATCATATACTATACATACTTATCCATCATACCTACAATACTTTTACATACTTATCCATCATCACAACAATACTTTCACATACTATACATACTTATCCATCATACTATTCACATCATAAGCAAGCATGATAAGATTATAAAAATAAACAATGCTTTTACAATAAACAATTCTTTAACAAATGTATATATACAAATTAAGATTATGAAATTAAAACAAGCACAATATATTAATAAATAACCAGAAAATTAAAAATAAAACTTACATCCAAATGAGGACGTGAAGGCCGGTGACGGTGGGCGGAGGCTGGAGTGCCGAGGAGGAGGCCGGACGGCGGAGGAGGAGGTGGAGGCTGGAGGACGGATGCCGGAGGGCAACGGACGAGATGGGGGACGTCGGAGGGTGGAGGCGGATGCCGGAGGACAAGGGGCGTGAGGATGGACGTCGGAGGGTGGAGGAGGAGGCAGGAGGGCGGTGTAGGTCGCCGGAGTAGGAGTGGGATGCAAAGGGCGGAATGAGGAAGAATGAGGAAGATGGGTTCGGCGGGGATGGGTATATT
The DNA here is from genome assembly GCA_037367405.1 of Ottelia alismoides. Classification (NCBI taxonomy): domain Eukaryota; kingdom Viridiplantae; phylum Streptophyta; class Magnoliopsida; order Alismatales; family Hydrocharitaceae; genus Ottelia; species Ottelia alismoides. Next base: position 321,622 of record JAZKJV010011808.1, on the reverse strand, counting down.
ACCATCGGGGACGGTCGTTCGACCGTCTCTTTTACTAAGAATCGGCGACGGTTATAAGTGGACCGTCCCCTCCGATAATTTTTATTTAAAGGGACGGTTCCAACCGTCCCTTGTAATCATAATCGGGGACGGTTGCAAGTTGACCGTCCCCTATGGTTTCAAGACGCGCCATTTACAGAGGTTGTAGGGACGGTTATGCAACCGTCCCATAAAAAGAATCCATAAGGGACGGTTACAACCGTCCCCTTTACTTTCAATTATATGCGACGGCCACAGTGAAGTAACAGGGACGGTTATGACCGTCCCCTAAAGGCTTGTTACGGGGACGGTCTTATAACCGTCCCTAATTGTCACGTAAAAAGGGGCGGTCATAACCGACCGTCGCTAAACCTTTACATAGGGGACGGGTAGAACACAACCGTCCCCTAAAGTGGTATAGGGGACGGTCGCTGTTTGACCGTCCCCAATATCCGTCCCCAAAGGCTGTCCAGTTTGTAGTGAGATCAGGGAACCATTACGATGTTAGTATACATCGATGATATTATTCTCACCGGTGACAATATATAAGGAATATTGAGGATCAAACAATACCTTACCAAGCATTTTGTTACAAAGTACTTGGGCAAATTTTGCTATTTTCTTGGCATTAAAATGACCAGGAACAATGGCAACGTAGTTCTTTTACAAAGAAAATATGTTATAAATCTACTACAAGAAATTGGAATGTTCATGGCCAAACATTTTTCTTTTCCAATGGACCCCTATTTATCTCTTGGTGAGGACTCATCTGAACATATTGATGCAAGACAATATAAGTGTCTCATTAGGAAACAACTATATGCTTCTAATACCCGTCATGATATTTATTTTGCAATCAACATGTTGAGCCACTTTATGACTGTACCTCAGCAAGTTTACTGGGATACAATGACGATGATCTTGAGATACTTGAAGTCCATGTTAGGAAAATGACTCCTCTTACATGTCATAAATCTCTATATATTCTGTTTTACTCATATGCTACTATGCCGGATGCCTATATGATCGAAAATCCACCAGTGGTCTCTGCATCTAAACTGGTGAGAATCTGGTTATTTAGAGAAGCAAGAAGCAAGTTGTTTTAGCTTGCTCTAGTGCCGATTCTAAGTATAGGGAAATGGCGTAAGACACTATAGAGTTTGTTGAGGAAAATTTTGTTGAGGAAAATACTTCATTATTTATTCATAGAGCTCAAGGGTTATCTTATATAGAAAAGAGAACCCCTAATGAGTAAATTACATAATAAGGACAAAGAAATAAACAAATGGTAAAAAGAGTAAATAACATAAAAACTTTCAACACTCCTCCTCAAGCTGGAGCATAGATGTCTATCAGGCTTATCTTGGAACAACATTCCTGAAAGGATCCTCGGGCGAGAGCATTGGTGAGCATGTCTGCTGTATGTTCACTTGAGCTAACATGAGATGTAGAAATGAAACCCTTCTGGATCATGTCTCGAGTGTAATGGCAGTCTACCTCGATATGCTTGGTTCTCTTATGGAAGCTAGATTGTTGGCAATAAAAAGTGGCGCATGGTTGTTGCATTGGAGGTGCATGGGAAGAGGCACATCAATAGCTAGGTCAATCAGAACGGATCTGACCCACATTATCTCTATACTCCCTTGTGCTATAGCTTTGTATTCTGATTTTGCACTAGATCTGACGACGATTGTTTGTTTCTTGCTCTTCCATTGTTGGAGAATAATAGAGTGGTAATTAGATCTCTACAGGATCCAATTACCACCCACTCATGTTTAGTCCCACACCTATTATTTGTAGGACTCAGGTCTGTCTGTGAGGCTATATAAGAAGCCCTACATCCTCTGTGCTCATTAAGAAATTCTAATAGAAGATCCAACCCTTTAAGGCATTCTCCCGTGGTTTCATCCCGCTCCTTAGGAAGCAGGGTTCCACGTAAAACAAGATGTTTATGTTTGTTTTGTCTCTGATTATCGATTCGCTTCCGCATTTATTTATTTCAACATGGTATCAGATCGATTGATTGTAGGGTTTATTTTGAAGATTTTGTATTCAAGCTAGAACATTCAAACTTCATATTGGGGTTCAACTTTTGAGATCATTTTTTCTTGAATATTCATATTATCTTGAAGTTCTATATTCCGGTTTTGTTCGCACCATGTGCGTGATACATCAGATGCCAGATTCAGCAGAGGGTTCAATCAAGAACCCTAGTTCTCCAGTTTTGAACATTTGCTTGCACAAATCATCTTCCCAGATTTGTTCTTGGGAGATCAAAGATCAAAGCATCATCCTAATGTGCGAGTCCGCAACCTAGGCGACACAACCCCCCCTCATGCATCGCCCAACATGTTGTGGTGCCTACGATCTTCCCAATAGGTGGTGCAATACACGCTCCACACGGAAGCTCCAAGCAGTTACTTCCTCCGCTAGGTGATGCCATGGGCTGCACCTCCCCTTTCTTCGAGACACAAAGAAGCACCCACCTTCTAGCGATCAAGCGGTGCAACCAACTCCTCAGGCGCAGCTACTCCTCAGGTCAAGCTGATGCAAGGGCACAACCCGCATTGGCTCTGCCCTCGTTTCCCACATCAAGTTGCACAATAGGACTCCTCCAACGGATGCACAACAGCCAACGACGTCAAGCAGCAACAGCTACCCTACTCTTCCTCCTGCCGCCTCCAACAATCCCCACCGATGGCAGTGGACCCATGGCGGTGCCATGCTGCACTTGATCTCGATCATGCCACACTTGATCTGTTCTAGGCGCATCCCCACGCAAGATGATCTGTGAGATACTGGCGTTTGTGAGAGGTGTCAGCGACGTGATGCTGTTGTGCTCCAGATCTGAAGCAGACGGTGTATCATGGGTTTTCTAATCGGGAACCCTAAGTAAGAAAGGGAACAATGCTTCCAATGGGCTTTAAATGCCTGGAATTTTTTAATTTTTAGTTACTTCTGATTCAGTCCCAGTGGCCCACTTCTGTAACAAAAAGGGTTAACTTTGTGTCCAACAGGGCCACAACAGTCTAGAAAAAGAAGAAATGGAAGAGAGGATTGTTCAAAATGAATGCAAAAAAAAGAAAGGAGCAAAAAAGGAGACAAACTAAAGGGAGAAATGTAGATCCTTCCAAAAGAAAGGCTGATTTTAGCGAGAGAGGGAGGCTGACTGCTTTTGGGCCCAAGTGGGTCTTGAGTTCTTTAAACAAAAAAAGGCTGCTAGTTTTTCAAACTCAAAGTTGGTTGCTCTTATCAGAGAGAGAGAGAGAGAGAGAGAGAGAGGGATCGAAAGAGAGGAAGTTATGGGCTTTGTTTGAGCCCCAAAAAAAGAGGAAAAAGGGGGAGAGCCGGAATGACTATATGGTCCATGTTGGGCTGATGATATAAAAAAACAAGAAGAAAATGGACCCAAACCGGGCTGCTACGTAAAGGGGGGAATTTATTTGAGACCCGGCGGGCCACCCCTGTTTTGCAAAAAAAAGTGGAAAAGATTGATTAAAAAAGAGGGAGATGAAAGCCGAAAAAATTTAACGTCAGAGAGATGAAAGTTGAAAAAAAATTATCGAACGGTTAAAGGGTGGTACACACAAAAAGAAGCGGTACGTTAAAAAAAAGGATTGATTTCTGCAAAAAAAAAGTAGAGAAAAATTAAAAAAAGGGGAAAAATGCATGTTTTATTTTTCCAAACTTGATGTTACATACTCTTTATTTTATCAAGTATGTGAGAAAGGGGGAGTCAAAGATGGATTCTTCACGACTTCTACTGCTCAACCATGATTGACAGACCGACACTCCAGACTGCTACTGCGATCATCCATCTTTACCGAGCATCGATTTCTTCGTCGGGATGTGCTTCTTTCACTACTCGATTACTACTCCGCGATAGACTTCTTCTTCTACTGCGATTCTTCTTCAGGTACGACAGAGATATGTTTCGATGACCTGCAAGCACGATAGAGATACGTTCCGGTGGCCTGGTATCGCAACGACTCTACAGACATGACAGAGATATGTTTCGGTGACCTGAAAGTCGCAGACTTGTCTTCGAACGAGGTCTTCTACCAATAGCATACATATATTCTTCTTGTGATGTATTGTGTGAAGATGTGATGCATACATTTTCTTTTTGTTGCAAGCTACATCTTTCTCAGCTCCTGCTTGAGAGGGAGTGTTGGAGAATGTAATAGAGTGGTAATTGGATCCTTCCAGGATCCAATTATCACTCACTCATGTTTAGTCTCACATCCACTATCTGTGGGACTCTGGTCCGTCTGTGAGGCAATATAAGGAACCCCACACCCCCTGTACTTATTGAGAAATTCTAATAGAAGATCTAAGGCATTCATCCCGCTCCTTAGGGAGTAGGGTTCCACGTAAAACAATATGTTTATATTTGTTTTTTGTCTCTGATTATCGATTTACTTCCACATTTATTTATTTTAATATCCATGATATCAAGGGGTAGACTTCTTGCCTTGGGGCATCCCACATATTCTGTTTCTGTACATGCTGTAACAACTAAGGACATGCCTTTGCTAAATAAGAGACCAGTGCTGGGTGAGGTCTTCAGATACCTCGTAATCGTATGGACTTCATCCATATGTAAATATATAGGTTGTTCCATGAACTGACTAACTTTGCTTATTGCTTAGGATATATCTAACTCGATGATGGTCACATATAAGAGCTTCCCAATGAGTTCCATATATCTCCTCTTGTCTACGTTCTCAATATCATCATCATCATATAGCTTCATGCTCGGCTGACGAGTCCATAGGAGTAGTGGATAGCTCGCAATTTGTCATACCTGTCTCAGAGAAAATCTGTAACATAGTTATTCCGGGTCATCACTAGACCTCATTGGTTCCTGGCAAACTCCAATCGAAGGAAGTAGCATAGACTGCCAAAGTCCTTGGTTACAAATTACTGACCAAGGAAAGCCTTAGTTGCTTGAATACCCTGCACATTTTCCCTTGCCCTTGTAATGATGATATCATCTACATTCACAAGTATAACAACAATACCTCTTTGAGACCTTTGAAGAAACAAAGAATGATCTGCAGTTGATCTCACAAACCCCTTCTGCTTTATCACATCCGAGAGCATCTGAAACCATACTTTTGGACTTTGCTTAAGGCCATCTATTGTCGTATGAAGTTTGCACACCTTCTTCTGATACTCTCCTTCAACAGCGAACTCAGGTGGCTGTTGCATGTAGACATCCTCCTGTATGTCACCATAGATTAACACATTCGTCACATCGAGCTGATATAGATGCCAGTCCCGTGTGACTGCAATATAGAGAAGAATCTGTAGTGTAGAATGCTGAGCTATGGGAGAGAAGGTATCTTGATAGTCCACCATATAGGTCTGGGTGAACCCACGAGCCATAAGCCTTGGCTTACAGCGATCAATGTTGCCATATGGTCGATGCTTCACAATGGACACCCACTTGCATTCCAGAACTGACACATCTGCAGGAGCTGTAACAATGCTCCACATGCCAGATGATTGTAAAGTAACCATCTTCTCCTCCATGGCTAGGCACCATTGGCTCACTTTGAGAGCCTCCTGGCTCCTGATATGAACGTGGGATTTTGATGGCATATAATCCTACAACAAATTGTCTAAAATTTGACGAAAGTCGCTCGAGAGATACATGCTCAATAAGGGGGTATTGTACACAGGAATGTTTGCCTTTCAGCAAAGCAATGGACCGCCCAAATCATCTTGCTGTGATGATTTTGGCTTATCCTGTATATCTGCTTGCTCATCTTGTGAATGTCCCTCTTCATCATGCATATCACTAGTACTATCAGTTGGAACCAAATTTTCAGAATTTACCTGAGGCATCCTGGATGTTGGGGGAAAGCTTTGGAGCATGGGTTACAGGTTCATGGACGTATGTAGGTAGAGGTGGAAGAATAACTACATCCTCAAACTCAGAAGGACTCAATCTGTCACCTGTAGGAGAATAGTACATGACAGACCTTAAGAAAGTAACATCAACACTAATATAGTATTTTTCTTCGACATGATCAAAACATTGATAATCCTTTTGGGTACGAGAGTACCCAACCAATATACATTTGACAGCTCGAGGAGCGAGCTTGTCATGACCAAGATGCAAGAGGTGGTCGAATGCCATGCAGTAAAAAACGTGCGACGTAAGAGAGAAAAGGTCCTTCTCGGGAAAAGCAAGGGAGAAAGGTGTCTATTGATAATATAACATGTTCTCATCACATCATCACCCCGGAATGAATGGGGAGCCCGACTCTATATGAGAAGAGTTCTGGTGATATCCAAAAGATGACGGTATTTGCTTTCGACAACATCGTTCTGCTGAGAAGTATATGTACAGGAAGTCTGATAGATAATGCTACGTAAACCAAAATCGAGACAGTTGTGTAATACATAATTTGAGAGCATTATCAGAACAAATATGTTTGATAGAAGCAGAGAAACTATTCTTTATTTTAATCACAAAGTTTTGAATCAACGTACTAGCATCAGGCTTATATTCAACAAAAATACCCATGGTAGATGAGAAAACTCATCCATAAACTAAATAATACCGATGTCCCTGATAATCAGGAACACGACTCGGACCCCGCATATCAAGATGAAACAACTCAAACATGCTCTGACTATTAGGACCTTGACGACTTGGAAAGGTGGACCGATGATGCTTTCTAAGTGAGAGTTCACACTGGAAATTAGACTTAGTGGAGATGTCGTGATGAGGCGACAAAGCTTTGGCAGTTGAAGATGACCAAATATGAGATGCCACGTGTATAGAGAAATCGAATCATCATAAAGAGGAGTGGCACCAACATAAGGATACTGAGTCAACATGTATAGCTCTCTATGTGTATGACCACGACCAATCAACCTTCCCGTGAGTATATCGTAAAAAACAAGGGAACTAAGGTTAAATATAACACGACAATATAAATCTTATGTAATCTGACTTATAGACAATAAATTCATTGGAAGGTAGGAGCATGAAGGATGTTCTATAGACACATGAAGGGAGTCAAATGGATCTCTCCTTATTCAGTAATAGGGAATTGTGTCCATCAACAATAATTACTGATGTACCTGGCTGTGCAGGACAATAGGTACCAAACTGTAAGCGATCTCAACTGAGATGATGAGACTCTCCAGAGTCCATTATCCATTTCGAGGGATCTGGTCTAGGGCGACTAGTAAATGCATGAGTAATACCTGATAAACTAGTAGAAGCAGAAACAACAATGTTTGATCGATAAGTAATGGAATATCCAGCGATTGGTGGCATGATCTCTTTTAGACAAGCAACAAAGTCATCATAATAATGATCAGAGAGATCATGGGCAACATGAACCTGCTTAGCAGCATGAGTTAACGGTGGAAAGCTGTGCTTGGAGTAGCACGTACCCTCTGAGTGACTTGATCAATGACAATATGAACATGGTTGACGTGGGTCTGGACCTCCTTTGCCACATGTGTCTAGTCCTCTGAATAGAGATGATCAACCTCTACTACGGGAAGCTGCTATAGTCTGCGATGTTTAAGATGTGGCAGAATGCTTCCTTCATAGGTGGTATAATAGCGTCTGTGAGAAGCCGAGAGCAAGCTGAGCATATTCCGTGTTAAGAGCAAGCCAAAACACCTCCGTCATGACAAAATCTCTATAGGCCTTGTGTTGTTCTGGTGAGACCGTCCGGGGTATGTAACTCTAGAGTCACTCAAACAGACTCCTCAGAGATGTGTACATGGCGTGATGAGGACTATAACCCTATTTGGTTGTGAAGACATCATGCTGAAGTTGTAATATCTTCGACTCATTTCTCACTTGAGAGTATGTACCTGCGAGGATGTCTGACATTGCCTTTGTTGTGGGCTGACTCAGGATAACATTGGTTATCTCAACAGAGACAATACTAGATAGCCATACCATGGCATACACATCATCTGCATCTCATGAGGCATTGGTCCTAGTCTTGTCCACTGGCTCATCCCGCGCCAGAATATACTTCTTACCATGGCTCTGCAGTAGATTTATGAACTGCATCACCCACAACGCGTAGTTTGTGCTGTCCATCTTGAAAATAGGTGCTGGACAGTTAAAGGCACACATATATGGCATATCAACTCTGCTTTCTGACATCATGTAGAAATAACTGAGACCTTCGATAGATCATAAAGCGGCTACATGGACATGAAAAGGGGTGGTTGTGTGCATAGACTCATACCACAACTGATCCCAATCAACTGATGTTGCAAAGGTACCAAAGTGGTTTGATTTTGCTGTTTTTTGGACCTAAATCAGGCAAAAATGCTCTGAAATCAGACCAAAACTGCAGAATCAGACCAGAAAATCAAGTGCGGGGCGGCAACAGATGCATGGACATCACGCTAGAGTCGTAGGACCTCCGGGCTGTGCAGGATGCCGCTTGGGCAGCACCAGCCATTGCGAGGTGGCGCTGGACTTGTGGCGGAATGGCGCTGGGTGGCACTTGCCACGGCTGGGCGGTGCCGGTCGCTGCTGGGCAGTTCCTTGGGGCACTGTTGGGCGGTGCCGGACTGCTATGGGGTCGGCTGCAGCATTGGGTTGCTGCTGGGCGGTGCCTTGGGGCATTGTCGTGCGACGGCATGCCTATCCGAGGCGCAATGGGTGGCCGTGAGGCTAGGCTAGAAGGTAGGGTTGGGAGGTAGGGCTTAGGGCTCTAGTCTACGATCGCCCTAGTAACATGTTGAGGAAAATACTTCATTGTTTATTCATAGAGCTCAAGGGTTCTCTTATATAGAGAAGAGAAACCTTAATGGTTAAATTATATAATAAAGATATAGAAATAAACAAATTGTAAAAAGAGTAACATAACATAAAAACTCTCAATAAAGTTAATGTGGATTAGGTCCGTGTTGAGTTTTCTCCATTTATCGGAACCATGTCCCGTGATTATGAGATGCAACAACTCAATCACTGTGTTTATTGCAAATAATCTAACCTTCCATGCACGTATCGAGCATGTGGAAGCGGTCTATCACTATACTTGGGATATAATCCAAAGTGGACACATTAAAATCGAGTAAATTAGTTCAAAAAACAAACATATGATTTTCTTACAAGACCTTTGGGACAGTCTTCCTTCAACAAATGCACTTCCAAGCTGAGTTTGATGAACATCTATGCTTTAACTTAAGGGGGAGTATTAACATTTGTAAGTCTTTAGTAGTATTGTTTTCTAGGATTTTATATTCTTGGGGGTATACTTGTATTTCTCTCTTTTACTTATTTGTGGAATGGACCCCCACTCATTGAAAATCAATTCATTTTACACAACCAAATTTCTCAAAGAGTTGGAGATAATTCAAATTGTTGTCTTTTTTTGAGTTTACAAAAACATTCTCTTTTGACAAAGCATTCTCCCACTATAAGTAGGGTCGGCTACTTGGATTCTTGCTCAAATCCATGTTGAAAGATTCGACTATTTTTTACATTGGTTGTCGACTACCTAACGCAAACCCCACAAAGGGGGATTTGAACTCTGGTCTTTTGGGTGGTAGGCACACTGCATTACCACCATACCATTTTAATGGGTACAAAAAACATACTCTTCTATGAGCATTAAAATTTTCTTCTATGAGCATTAAACTTTTCAGACTTGAAAATGCTCCTGAATATGTTTATTATGACTTGACCACTTCCTTTGCTACTTAAGGTATATTTCACCTGACTTCCTATTGGTGCGCCTCACAACAGAACGACGTGGCATGGAGTAAAATTCGTCATCTTTTGAACATTGCTCGTACACTTCTTATGCACAAAAGGTCCCCAAAACCTTCTAAAGGGACACCATTCCTATCACCATGTATCTTATTAATCAGGTACCTTCATCTGTTCTTAATAGTGCAACTCCATTCTCCTTACTTTCTGAAAGTAAGGAATCCTTTTTGCTTTTGTACAGATTCTTGATTGCATTGTCTTCATTCATAATTTTTACACTAGGAATAAATTTACACGTACAACTAAGTATGTCTTCCTTGGATATTCTAGAACCTAAAACGATCCATATTTTATGACTTCATTGGTTGTCATAATTATATTCTTTCTGTTTGTCTCACATTTTTTGAACAAACCCGTTTCTTCTCTATGAATGTCAGTGATATTCCCTTGGAGTTCCCTCCTCCGTTCCATGTCTATCAAAGGAGGCACTAAATAAAACAATGCTGTTCATTTACCTGTTCCTACCTTGTAGGTTGACGAGATTACTTAAGACGCCCTCCACTGCAAACCCGGATGATCCTCAAGAACTTCTTATTTCTCTGCGGGTGTGTTTGGTTGCAGGGTTATCTGGGGAGGGTAATCCACTGGGTTATCTGCTGGATAACCTGAATTTGAGTTTTGGTGCTTGGATAGAAGGGGTTTTACTGTGGAGATGGTTTTATGTGATGCGACTTTTACTGAAGTTTGGGAGAATGGTTGCTTGTTGATTTTTTATTAATGTGGGGTGGAGTTGATTTATATATTATTAGGTATATATGTATATGTATATATTTTATGTATGTTTATGTATGCATACATATTATGTACTTATATTACGCATGAATATTACATATCCGAATGACTCATATATATATGTTTATAAATAGGGAAAAATGGGTTGCCCTCGTCCTATTTTCTGATGGATTTTTTTTATTTTTTTCAAAAATACTGCAATGTATTTTCATCACTATATCCCTCTAATACGCCATTCCAACTTTGTTAGAAACATGGACTCCTATGCCTTCCATCTAGAACAAATCGATTAATGCAATTCTAAGACTGTTAAAATTGCATGTTTAGATGGAGGGATTCTAAGACCGTTAAAATTACATGTTTAGATGGAGGGCGTAGGAGTCCCTGTTTCTGACGAAGTTGTAATGACGTATTAGAGGGATATAGTGATGAAAATACATGACTGTATTTTTGAAAAAAAAACAAAAAATCGCCGGAAAATGGGGTGGGGACAACCCATTAAACCCCTATAAACATACATGTACTATTTGTTTATAAATATAATATTATATACGTGTATATGTATATATTTTAGGTGTGTTTATGTTTGTATATATATTACGAACACATGTTACATATGAATATTACGCCTATGCATTACATACATATATGTTTATAAATATACACATATTATTTCTTTAAATTTATGTTCGTGTATAGTGGAAAATATGTTTATAAATGTGAAGGACCTATGCTTGTATTTTAATATATTTACTGTTAGATATCAATATAAATATATTAAATATATTATGTAGTTATGGGTATTTTTGTAAAATGTATCACCATCATTACTTGTAAAAAATCAAACATATTACATTCGATGATTATTGTAGGTAGGCAACAAAAGTAGTTGTTTGCGTGAATATTCTCAATCTACGAACCCATGTATTAAACACGACAAAAGATCCACCTGGTTTATATTTTACATACGCATTATAAGAGGTACAATATGACATGCTTTTCAACAGTTAGTTCGTCTGTTGGGTCAAGTACGGATGTCGATGCGCCTGAGAGGTGGATGTCTGTTCTTTCTTTTTCTTTGATTGATCTTTTTGCTTCCTCTAATATCTCGTTCTCATAATCCAATGTGAACTCCAATACGTGATGTAGATCTGCCAAGGACATTTTTCTGCAGTCAACAACTGGATAGTGGGAGGGAGCGACGATGCCTTCACCCTATACCCACATGGTCACCGAAATGGAATTTAAGGCATGTTAGGGGCAGCTCTAATTAAAAAGGAGCAATGAAAAATGAACTTGAAATGCAAAAGTTGCAACATGGGGGCAAGACATTCAGATTAAATTCGATTAAATTTTTAAAAATTGAAGTTGCAATTGGGGCAAGCCATTCTATCCATGCGACTGTGTCTTTCCATTTCATCTTGACAAAATCACTAGTACGCAACATCCATTTTTTTGAGAAACACACAGCATCCATTTTAGGGCCTAATATAACACAATATGGCAGATCAATGTGCATCATAGGAGGAACCCAATGCTTGAGTACGTTCAAGGCTACATAATTTATAACGGACCATCCGTGCACAACCCACGAACAAAGCATTTAAATTAGCTCCAAGATGCAACCAAGCATCGACTAATCACGCAAATCATACCAAGATAATCACGCAAATCAGACAAAGATGAACTTAAAGACCAAGGGTGATTGATTGAATGGCTTTAACATATTTTCCCAAATTAGGCATGTTAAATATATACTCATAAATATGGGAACATTGTATTTAAGATATATCAATATATCAGACAAATTCAGAAATCAGGGATGATCTGCTTTAAGATATACCATAGAAATTAAGAAATACGCGATGATCAACTTTAATGCCTTTAAGATATATCATACCAATTGGGGATGATTGGTTTAATCAACAATCGAGCATTCACTAAAACATATACAAATCAGAACATGGTTGTAATCAATCTCACTAAACAATGAAGCATGGAGAAGGCAGCAAGAAAGCCCGATCGCCCTCTTCTGTGAATTGTAAGATCGATGTAACGAAACAATCATGCATACAATCGAGAAGCACAGGCAAAAAATCAAACCACCCTACAAGCATGCACACGATCAACAAGCACATTAAACCCCCAACCCACGACCGATGTATTTTGCCCTTGATGCCCTTTCGACGAGATAGCATAGGGGATGGTTGCCCAAAACCCTCGTTCATAGTGATCCGAACACCCATCCACATCACAAAAGTCAAGTTAGGAGGTTACCTCGTTTGGTGATTATAGGTTGACTCGTCAGACTCCCCATGCCAGGTCTTCTCGGCTAGATCGTGGAAGAGAAGATGGATCTCAAGGGTCACCACATACCTCCAGTCCAACTCCTGCTGTCGTTGCTTCCAAAGGGGAGCAACGATATTCGAAAGAGGAGAGCATGCCAAAGGGGGGAGAACATGGGAGGAGGGAGCTCTGAGGCGACAAGACATTGCCGTGCGAGGAGGACGTCTCTGATTGGTCATGTCATACTACACGACGAAGTTGGGGTGGATGTCGATGCATGTTTCGAAGGGGGGTTTGGGCGGAAGAACTGCTGTAAAACCCAGACTTCATCGGGTTACCCCTACACCCTAACGACTCCTAAGGAAGTCGTAAGGGTATTGTACTCTAAACCTTATGTTGTATTTTACTTCCACTGATAGTTTATCCAGATGCGACATGACTTTTATGGATGCTTTTATGGCAATTTCTCTTCCCCGAGAGCACCACATTGATGTTGAAAACCAGGATTGGAAATATGGTATGGATGAAGAAATGGATGCTTTTACTTTCAAGGGCATATGATATCTTGTGCAATGCCCCTAAGAGTTACCCATATTACATGCAGTTGGGTCTTTACGACTAAACATTTTCTGGTTATATTAATTGATAGACTAAAGGGTAGATTAGTGGCAAAAGGCTTTACTCAGACTTCATAGTCTAGAATAGTTCGAGACATTTTCTCCAATGGTTAGGATGTGACGCATTCACACGATTATATCTGTTGCTTCCTGATGGAAATGGGAAAATTCCAATGGTGAAAAAAATATTTTTTGATAGTGGAAAAATATTTGGTAGGAGGGAGGAAGAAGAGAAGGCTCGTCGGATGTGAGGGATTTGGGGAAGAAGAAGCACATAGATTGTGTTGAGATAGAAGGGAGATGCATGGAGAGATGAGATAAATCTCAATTTTTAATTAACTCTCTATTGATCAAATATTGGACTAACACCCCCTTTACATAGGAGGGGTGGGGTTACAAAAATAAAAAGAGAAATAAAATAAAATAAAATCCTAAATATCTCTAACCGATTAACTTCTTAACGTAACCGAATAACTAATTGATTAGAGATCACATGCAATCTCTGTATTTGAAATAAAATTGCAACAAACTCAATAAAATTAACTTAGACCCTAATTTAATCAACAAACAAAAATTAGAGCCCTATTTATTTGTTTCCCGTTGCATCAACTCTTTGCTTCTTCGAAAAATTCATCTTCTGATGAATGTCCTTTGTTTTGGGTGTGGCATGGAAGGGTTTATTTGGAATTGTCGGGCCAATCATACCAATTTTGAACTAATTTCAACTTCGTTTCAGCATTACGTTTGTAGTTTTTCCTCACTGGAGAGTGTAGTTGCAAATTTTCTACCACTTCATTTAAGTATTCTCTTCCACATAAGCTTTTTCTTATTTCTACTGTAGGATAAAAACCTTTCAAGAGGAGGGTATATATATATATATATAAATGCATTGGTTGCCACTTGTCTTTTAGTACGATTCCCTTTGTGAACAGGAAATAAACCCCTGATAGGATTTGCTCCCCCCTCGAACTACTCATGCGATTTTCATGGGCAAGCGCCTCTTCGACTAGGGTTTCTTCCTTATAATGGTGGTGCTACAATCTAGAGTTGGTGGGTGCCACAATGACAATCTAGAGTTGGTGCTCGTACACCTCTGGTGACGGTGAAGGCACCGCGGGGTACTGCTCGATCGTCTATGACAACCACCTCGATATGGATGGTTGCAGTGAGAACGACGGTGGAGAAAGCTATGGCAACGATAACACCATTGTTGGAGGGTTGTACACCGGTATATTAAATGTTCAGTAATATACATTTCCCTTTGTGTACTTTTATTTAGTAAGGTCCGATAATTTTGAAGGTTCAAAGCTTCTCCATGGGATTCGATCATGGATTTTTAAGATGTAGGCACACTGCATTTCACCATACCATTCATTGTACATTTAGTGCATATATGCTTTGTAAACTCAACCACAATAACATATTGTGGCCTTTGTTGTGTCCAACTATGTACTCCAGCCGTACATCTGTTGCAATTAACCGATAAAAATACATTATCCTATTGAAATGGACTCTATAGGAATATATGTTATAAGGGAAGAGAACATGCGATGATTAATGGGTAACTATCTTGTTTGATATCAGAGGGGATAATCAAACATCGATCGTCTCTATTTATGACCAGAGGGAACATTGATCGAAATTTGTCCCTTCCCAGTGCATGGTTAGCCAGGAACGTACACGAGGACAACCAACCCATTCAATAAGTAGAGGGGAACTAGAGGCAAGAGTGACCTTCCCATCTTTAATATGGGGTGAGATGGTCATGTACTACTGCCCCCTCTAGTCCACTAGCAGCCTTGAGGAGGATAAGAGGCTCACAGCCAGAGGAGGGTTTTTGTAATATCCCTACCCAAAGTTAAGCTGGATCCGACCCAAAGGTTCTTGTGCAGAACTTTAATCTCCATGAATAGTTTCATTTAGACAAAACCAGCCATACAATGATAGTACAACCAATACAATCTGTCCAACAGCAACCAATTATAAAATAATTGATGTCTATACAAAACATGAAATAAAAACAAGTTATAGTAAAATCTTACATGATATGTGAGGCCAAATTCAACAGCTCTTGCCACAATAAACAATTTCTTTTCTCATGTACTATAATATTCTTTAAGATGGGTCATAAAATTTGAGTGAGCTAAAGTTAGCTAGTAAAGCAAATTTACAAGTTATATCAATGTCAATTGTGTTGATAGCAAGCAACTCAATGAAAATCATTTTCGAATTTTGTTAAAAGTCATGTAATCATCATGCATCCATATGTGTGGTTTTAATTCATTTTTAAATGTAGTTATCAAAGCATAAGCAACATGATGTAACATATAAGATAATATGACTTTGTCCACTAGCATAATAATCAGTTATCAATGAGATCATTTAGTGAAAGTATGAAGCAACACATCACTAAAAAATTGGTGATAAAGCAAACAAGTATAATTCGTAAGTGTGAAATAGAAAGGATAGTAGTTATACTCACTCTTTTTATTTTTTTGTCAAGTTATTAATCATACTTTGACCATTTAGTATGAAGAGGAGGAATACGTCCATGTTATTATAACGACTCCAAACCTAATTGCATTCTTCTCTTGTTCACTACATGTGATTGAGTAGCTACTCGGAACTTAATGACATAGTAAAGCCATACACATATGGTCCTAAGGTGTTGATGCTCACTTCAAAGCTACACACTGTGACAAAAGACACAAACCTTATCACACAAAAAGGCAACACATGTTTGTGTGTGTCATTAGGCAACCCCTAGTGCGACCTAATATTGTTTCATTCCCCCATTGCAAGTTCAAGTTGTGACATCACTCAATCTACCCAAAGCCTGTTACATTCATGGCTCTAGTGGATTATTATATGTATATTAGTCCAAGTGCTTAAGAGATTTATCCCAACTTAATTGCACGCTACTTAATGATTCTCATTAGTTACCTAGTATCAAATATAATGGAAGATTAGCCCATAATGTGATGAACCTAAGTTCTACATGATGGGGCTCTGAGTTATCTAGATAACTAATAGGCAAGGGTCCTCCGTGCACTGGTATCTTAGTACAATTAAGATCTCGCGTCTACTTCTAAATTGTATTTGAGTGATTGCATTTGAGTGCAAGATATTAAAAAAACGTACAACATCCAAGTGATGCTTAAGGCATCTTTGAGCATGAAAAAACATCTCCAACCTTTTACAAAGTATCTCAAATCAAAAAGGAAATCCGCCTAGTTGTGCATATTACATGAGTTTGTAGGTACATCTTACTTAAACATAAAAATTAGAAACATGTATCTTATTCTCAATGAGATTACAAGCTAATAACTATTAGTATGCTATAAAGGGATGTTTAGACTTTCACATCGTGAAAATAAAGGATAAAATAAATCGAATTCGATAAATAAGAGGCTCATCGTATGAGCAATATAGCAATCATTGTATAAAAAATTGATTGCAACACAAAATGACATTGATATGAAAACTATTTTTGCATCCACAAACTACATGAATTATACCTTTGATGCAATTATGCTCAGGAGAAAATAGTTAGTCATCTTTATCTATCTTGTTTTAAGGATAAGAAAATCTCATCTAATGGTTCATTTGCGTAAAAATACAAGCGATCTTTTAAGTACATCATACGATTATATATGTATTACAATAAAGAAATAAAGAAGGAGGATTTCCACCGCAAAAAGGAAGGAAAAAGATATTTAAAGGAAGATATCTCATAACTCAAGTTTGATCTTACATTTGCTTGCATTCGTGGACACAACGATGAATCGTGGTCTTCTCGCAAACTTGAAAGACTATTCTCTCCATCAATTTGTCCACCAAAAGTGATCTAAATATATCATTTTCCTTCGGATTTCATCTCACAAAATTAACTTTTTCTTCTCGAGCATGAAGCATGAAGAGGAGGGAAGATCCCCTCTCTCATTCGAACATATATGGGTAGAGGAAGAGGATATGGTGGACGGCCATGGTTGTGGGGTGGAGATATATAGGAACCAACCGCTTAAGAGTTGTAGAAGGTACAGACTCTCTTTGTTCTCTCCTTTTGGAATTAGACTGTGAGACAAACGGATTGAATAAATGAGAAATGGGGCAAAGCCCTTCCAGAGAAGTGTTCATTTTTTAACTCCGTCAGCCCTGAGGAATTCGCCCTCTTGCTCGTAGATAATCTACGGACCTATAGTTGGATGAATACATAGAGTTAGAGAAGATCAATACTCTTTTCTTTTTATTCAATTCTTAGTAAAACTTAGTCTTTGATAATTGTGGATTTTTTTTCTTAATAATTTTAGTCCAAGATAAAATATAAATCCAATCTACATTTATTTAATGAAGAATGTGAATCATATTCACATCAATGTTAATTTATGTATATTGGTAAAGCTCCCTGTAACGTCCAAACCCTAAAAAATAGTCTCATATCGAAACTCACGAAACGTGAGAGTGAGTTATAAGTGGTAGCATTACTACTTGACAACTTAACTTAAACATTTGGGTGATTGTCAGCGAGTCCATTCGGGCTCGAATTCAATAAGTTGTCAGGGTCAATTTTACTTGATAACTGACCGAAGACGTAAGCCTGAGATGTTACAAATAGTATCAGAGTCAATTCCCTTTGATGGTGGAAAGGGCTACCCAAGAGGTGGCCACCCCTACAAAGAGATAGGAGGCTACTCAAAGCATGCACCTGCCACTATAACTAGGAATAAGTGATGGGCATGCTACAACGAGGATGTTATGGGTATAAGTGGGTGAGGTTGTAATGCCTCAACCCTTGAAAATAGTCCCACATCGAAAATTTACAATATAACTTGAACTTAAACATTTTGAGGTAGTTGTAAACGGCTCCATTTGGGCATGAATCCAACAAATTATCAAGTCCAATTTTTCTCGATAACAGACTGAGGACCAAAGCGTGAGATGCTAGACTCCCTCACTCCATTCTCAAACTGAAGTTGAGTCCCCTCCCGCTCATCCTGAGCAACCAGACCCTTCGTTTGCACTAAATGCCAGCACTTTTTATGGTGATCAAGGTATACTATCAGGTAGAAAAAGTTCTGAAGCAAATTCTCGATCTTTTTATTCACATGTGAATGAAATACTCTATGCCTTTGAAGATAGACAACAAAAGGTCACCAACTACTTCTACCCCTGTGGTTACACAAGCTCTCCAAAATGCCACAAATCCGATTATATGTTATTCTTTCACTTTGACCCCTCAAATCCATGTCAGTTTTATTTAGTTTTATTTGTCGTAGTTCCTATTGCAGTCTTTTCATTTTAAAGCCCGGTCACTAATGACGGCATACAGTGCTTTATGCTACTTTCTTTGAAGTATATTCTTCCAATTATATTTGTCTTAGGGTTTTTATCAGTTATGTCTCTATGAGATAACATAATTTCGGTTATGCTCCTTTCTTTTTAGAAATATCAGTTGTATTCCCGATTTCTTGTTGTTCTATCACTTGTACTCCTCGAGTTAGTTGTTGTTCATCTTCGATGTAAACAAACGTTAATTTTGAGGAAACAATGGGAATTAGTTTTAAAAAAATGGACTGAAATGTTTAGTCCCTTCTTCTTCTTCTTCTTTCTCATCCCTCATCCTCTTCCTCTTCATCCCCCTTCTCTTTCTCCTCCTCCCAGTCTTCTGCTCCTCCACCGGCTCCTCCCAACCGCGTCGAGCTCATCCCTCCGCTCTGAGCTCCTCTGTAAAAGCACGCATCTCAAGAGATATGTGGTGGTCGCTACAGCAATCCACACTATGGAAAAGTATTCCATTTTATGGAAAGTATAATTCAGTTGTGTGAATAAGATTTCTGGGCATTAGTGGACAATGTAATTAAGGAATAAAATAACCATTCAACGCATGTATGCCTAACGAAGACCTTCCCTTGCACCTGCACCTCCCCCTCTACGTTCGAGCTCCTCCCGCCGCCCCTCCTCTCCTCCTCCCAAAGATCCTCTCATCGCCCACGGACCTCCCCCTCCGCCCCCCAAGTCTTCCCCTGCCTTGCAGGCTACCTTCGCCCCGAGGTCTCGTCGTCGACATGCTGTTGTTGATGGTGAACGACGGAGGAGAAGGGAATGGAAGAGGAGGAAGGGTTGGAGGGTGAGGAGGGAGGAAGAGTGAGAGGGGGATGTGGTTTTTTTTATATACCCCTCTTAACTATACCATAGTTTGAGAAAATCATTGTTAAGTTCAAATTATTGATGGCTAAAGTAACGGAAGGGCACAAGTGATAGAATGGCAAGAAGCCGAGGGCACAACTGATATTCCCAAAAAGAGAGAGGCACAACTAAAATTGCAATATCTCAAAGGGACACAACTGATAAAAACCCTTGTCTTATTTTATCCATCATTTTTCTTAGTTATGGAAAAAGAGGAGGGGATTTTTATACTTTTCGTTATATCTTTGAACCCAGCCAGAGTGTGCGGAATTTGGGAGAGATAATAATAGAGATATTATCGTCATATTTAGTTGATTGTAAGATGTGTTTTATCATTATCAAACAGGAAATTTTGTTGGAAAACTTGTTTTGATAAGTGAGCAAAATTTGATTAAACTAAAGATGATTGTTTTATTTTTTTTTGAACTTACACTTATTGCAGATATGACAATTGTATCAGGCAGTTCATAGCAAAGTATCTCAAGGTGCCTACCAAGGATAACGTAATGACCAAAATTGTCAAGATTTATTTGTCCAATGTTACATCGTGAAGGAACTCGTAGAAGCTGCCAAAGAAATTATCTTTATTTATTTCCATAACAAGTCAATTTGTAATAATTTAGTATAAGGACTAAATGTGTAAAAAACTTTCATGCATAAAGAACTCACCAAGCACGTTGTAAGTCTATCGCACTACTACTTGCACTGTTACAGACAATAGCTCGATGTCCATCAGTTTCTTATATTGTTGCATTGGTACATCACATCTGTGCACCGGTGAACAGTCTTTGATGCATCCATACATCTTCATGCACACTAGTACACTTTTGAATGTTGGTTGAACTTAATCATTTCAAAGAGTTCATTATACATGACGACAGCAGTTGCGCATGCACTGTAGAGGCCGAACGGACGGCACATCCTCTTGTGGATGTTAAGAGGGTTGATTTCAGCAATCCAACGGTTGGCGTCAACATGGCTTGGATAAATAATTATTGTGGTTGAACGTGAAACAAAATAACATATAGTTTTGACAACTAGATGGGCTATAGGCCCATATGCCTTTGGTTGTATATATTTATAGAGAGAGAGAAGATTGATCCTATGAGAGCATGAAAGTAATGATTCTTGACCACTAGATTATGCCATCTCTCTCCTGATTGATTGGAGGAGGAGAGAGATGTGCAGAATCTAGTGGTTCAGATTCACTGCTCTCATACTCTCATGATTTTGACTATCATAGGATCAGCGCTCTCTCTCTCTCTCTATATATATATATGGGATAATTACAACCATGACCTTGAGTAATTCCTCAATCTCAATCATAACCCTGCATAATCGCGAATTACATGGGAAACCCTGAATAGTTACTCCGTCTCACACCCATAACCCTCCGTTAGTTTACTAGGTTAACTTAACTATATGAATGAGTTAATCTAACTCACCTTCCATCCAACGGTTAGGAAATAATTAAAAAAATATCCCTCTCCCTCCACCCTTCCATCCCCCTCTGTCCACATCAACCTCCCCACTCCGACCTCCTCCCCTTCCCCCATCGTCGGCGCAGGTGCGGCGCACCGCCGCTCCTCTGTTTCCTCTCTCAAGCCACAGCGGATATGCGGTCTAGGTGAAGACTCCTCCGTGCACGTGGAGACCACCGGTATCCTGTCCACATCCCTGACATCGAAGCCCCAGAGGAGGAGCTCAGCGTGGGGAGCTCGGTTATGCAGGGAAGAGGAGGGTCAGGGCTTCGATAGGGGAGGAGGAGGAGCTCAGTGCAGGCCCGGGGGAGGGAGGGTTTCGACACAGGGAGGAGGCACGGTCAGGTCTTCGATGCAAGGGAGGAGCTCGACGGGGGTGGCTGGAGGAGGGAGGGGAGGAGGGAGGCGGGGGGGGGGGGGGGGGTGCTGCGACAGGGGGAAGGGGAGGGGCTTCAATGGGGGAGGGCTGAACGGGGGAAGGGAACTTTCCAGGGGTGTTTGGGGAAGGATTGCGACAGGGGGAAGGGGGCTCCCAGGCGGGGTAGAGGTGGGTGGCGACGGGGGAAGGCTTTCCAGGCAGGAGCAGGGGGAGGGGTGGGAGGGCTACGACAGGGGGGAAGGGGGCTTCCAGGCAACACCAGGGAAGGGCTACAACAGGAAGTGGCCTCTTGCCAGTAATGGGCGGTGGGGGAAGAGGGCTCCCAGGCAGGGGCGGTGGCGGGAGGGATTCGGCAGTCGTTGATGCGGCAGCGAAGCTTGGCCCAAGATGGAGGTCGGCGAAAATCTGCAAGCAGATTGCGATGGCGATGCTGCTGGGGTTCGCGACGGCGTCGTGGTCGGTGGTTGCTGGTCGTGATGGCATGGTGCATCAAGGAGAGAAAAAGAGATATAGGGCATGATTTGTAAATTCGATAGAGTATTAGGGGTAATTTTGACTTTTTCTAACGGAAACCGTCAACTATAACGGTCAACTGAAACGGACCATAACACAGGGTCATGTCATGTAAAAGTTAAGCATTACTCGGGGTTTCTCGTGTAATTCGCGATTATGCAAGGTTATGATTGAGATTGAGGAATTACTCAGGGTTATGGGTGTAATTATCCATATATATATATATAAGTAAATAGTTATTTGATTAACTGTTTTATGCTCACGATTGGTTTAGGATTTTCTTTCTTCTATTTAATGTGAAATATGCAAAAGATAGATGAGATAAATATGCACAAGAATGGGATGCAAAATCATAAAATAATCACAAATTTTTCTCAATTTTGAGCATCTTGACATGATGAGTTGGTCATTATGTCACACCCTTATCCTAAAATCTTGCTCGACTCAAGAAGAATTATTAGTGGCAAAGAAAAGAAGAAAAGGAACGGAGAAGGAATAAGGAGTATTTGCATAGGGCAAGCTTGGACAAACCAAGGTACCTGGAGATTCTCAAAATCTAAGGCATCCGTTCTCCCTAACTTCGGGCTTATTGTTATTTCACCTACATCTGTTGGCGGAAAAATGAGAGCATATTGTAGAGAACATGGATTTCTTTGATTTGATTATATACCAATTTGATCTATTGCTGTCTCTTTTTTACAAAGCATAATCCCATGCTGACCTCTTTTAAAATTATAGTATCATTGGTATGTTACTAGAGTAGGGCATTGGACCGTGTCGAGACAGGCCTGCTATGACTCGAGACGAGCCCATTTAAGACAGTAGGCTTACGGACCGAGCCTGGGCCACATCTTTTAAAAAAATCCAGCACAAGCCGAACCCCTGCCTATGAGTACTTGGGATGAGCATGTGTTGGGCCGGCATGAATTAGCTCATTTTTTTCATTTTCACTTGAACCCGCTCTGTACTTTAAAGATACAGTTATGCATACATATAATCAGCATGCATGTAAAAGGCATATGATTCCTAAGTATACATACATTACAGTGCCGTCCTTGACATTTCATAGGCCCTAGGCAAAAGAATAAAAAGAGGCCCTTAAAAATTTTTCAATAAGAGCAAATTGTCCCTAGTGTATTTGCCATCAAGTATAAAATAAAACATTCTATTTTTGCGGAATAATCAACGCTTATATAATTCCATTAAAATTTTGACTTTAACATTGAGTTGTTCACCGAAAATTTGAATTTATAGCAGGAATGAAAACAGATATGAATAAAATTTTTCAATAAGAGCAAATTGTCCCTAGTGTATTTGCCATCAAGTATAAAATAAAACATTCTATTTTTGCGGAACAATCAACCCTAATATAATCCCATTAAATTTTTGACTTTAGCATTGAGTTGTTCACCGAAAATTTGAATTTATAGTAGGAATGAAAACAGATATGAATATATTTGAATATCTGCTTAGCGTATTCCAAAAATTACCAGATCGATATAAGTATCCGACTACTAATCGAATATGGATATGGATTGTAAAATTTTTCCAAATACGTATGCAGATATGGTAATGGCTTAATATCTGGATCTAGATCCGGGTTATCCGAGTACAACATTTAATATAGGTTTATATATCAGTTAATGTAATATATGCCACAACACTATGCTATTATTAGCATTGTATATTATATAATATAATATATTAATGGTATCAATAAACTTCTGTTTGTTTGGGAATGGGTACTAACAGAAGTTACGAAACCCTATCCCATTTTGTTTCCGGTCAAGAACACATGTTACTTCGATGCTACCTCTTGTCATGATGCAACTTATTTATTTTTCATTATCATTTTTTTAAAATCATTTTGAACTTTGATAGAAATTCAATTCGTATTCGTATGTGGTCTTTGTTCTATCCGTATTCGGATTCTATGTTTATTGGATCCATATTTGGATTCAATCTTTATTTGATTCATATTCGGATTGGCTCTTTATTCGATCATCATTCGGGTCCGCTCTTTATTTGATTCGTACTCAGATTCGAATTAGTATCAATATTTTTAAGGATATGATTTCCTTAATGCATATCCAAATCATATCCGTATCGGTATTCAATAGAGATAAAATGGATATGGATATAGAAATAGGCATATCCAATCTGTATCTTATCTATTTTCATCCCTAATTTATAGGGACTTATTTTTCTGTAAGTTGTTTCACCGACAAATTCTATTTTATTCCTAATCTAAAAATCAGATTACATGCAAACTTGGGCCCCTAAAATTAAGGGGCCCTGGGCAATTGCACTTCAAAACAATGCCCAGGGCCGGCCATGCATACATACCAAAGAAGACGTGATGTCAGTTACAGATGCCTATGTTTGTTGTAATTTGGTACAACTGCTCTTCAACATCAACACTTGTAGCACTGTGAAGGATAAAATAGATATGTTCAGCAAAAACTAATTTGTTTTATTTGTACTGGGGAAAATCAATAGTTGACTCTGTTGGCATACTTTGTACATTCGTCAATAATGAAAAATTTTGGTTGATGGAAGAAAGTTAGCCTGAAAAATAGGGTTCGCTTATGAAGTTCCATCTTAGAGAGAAATAACTATCATGGAGCTTGTTAACTTGCAACAGTAGAATCTGAACATTCTTCTCACCATTCAGAGCCTTTGTAGTTCTCCAAGGGATAAGATGCTTTCCCAGTTCAGTTTGGCATGGAAGAAACTTTATCCTTCTCAAGAAGATAAACCAATCTAACATCCTCGAGGTCGAGGACGGACCAAAGCCGAGCATCCAGTGACAGGGCGGGAATTGGGTTACTACCTAGAATAAATAAGAAGGAAGGAGGTGGTCGAGTACTTGGTGGGAGGCGGGTGCCGGAGGTAGGATGGTGGTGAACACAAAGGAAGGGGTCAAGGTCAGAGTTCAGGGCGTCAGGGTCGAGGCAGGCGTAGATCGAAAGGATATGGCTTTAAGGTTTCTACATTCAATTCGAAGTGGGGTTCGGACTTGCTTGAAACAAGCCAGGTCGGGCCGACGCACGGGCTTGGATTCGGGTCTAACCCGGGCTTGTGGGCAGGCCGACCCACAGGCTTCGGAATCGGACACATTGGAGCCCAAACCCGACCCGATTTGAGACATGCATCGAAATAATGGCACGAACCCGCCCGCTTAATTCTCATGTTTCAGCCTCGATTGGACTTTAACGGGCCGGGCATAGAGTTGATGTCCACTACTTGGCTAATCTGGTTGAGGTGGGTTTAATTGATAGAACAGTGGTACGCATTTCCGCATGTCACGCCTCACTGTGGAAGTCAAAGGAAAGTGCAGACTTCTAAACTACTACAATATCAAATAATGCTAGATTGCTTACTTTAATCTATTCTTGTAGAACACCAGTATCTAAGTTGCTGACCGATTTGGTTAGCTTCTTAAAAAGACAGCTATATGGCTCCGATTTGCAACAAGGTCAAAGGACAATACAAATAGAAATGCACATGAGATGATGAATGCAATGATCACAAAATAAATACCATAAAATGAAAAGAAAACCTTAGGATGTATACAACAAAGAGAGATGGAAATCCATGACATTTAGTGATCTAAGTTTGGATTTTAGTTGTGCCTCCTTGATAATGGTACCATTTTGATGACGGGTGATCAGCTTAAGGTGACATAGGTCTATTGTAGTATCTTAGAAGATCTGGTCATCAGACAAATGTTTATAGTGTTCTTGATTTTTTTTGCTTGGTTAGGGTCCAAGATCAAGCTTATGGAGGCAATTATAAAACTAGAAAATGGAAATTCAAGTAGAGTTTTGTTATTGCTATTATTATTATTATATTTAATTGAAGTTAAAAACTAATATTAGTTTGAAAACAGTAGTATGCAACTGATTCATACATGTAAGAAAAGATTAAAAAAATAGTCAGAAAATCTTTGTGTGTTTTCAAAAATAATATCATAGAAGGTAAAAATGGAGATTATGTGAAAACAAATAGTCACAAGATTATATATATATATATATATGATTTTTATCCAATGGGCCCTATGCCCAGATGAAATGAACCCGATAACTCCAGTAAAAAAATACAAACTCCAGTAGGTCTACTCCATCTCCAGTAATAGAAATACAAGCTCCAGTAACTAATATATATCCATGCTTCAATAATATATATCGAAGCTTCAGTAAGTGGTATTATAGCTCTAGTAACTTATATAAAGTTACAAGTAATTGTGATCCAAAGTTACTGATTAAATTACTTCATTTACTTACATGTGATTCAAAGTTACTTATGATAATACGAAAGTTATTGGTGCATTTAGTATTACTGAGTTTAGTTACTAATGGCAGTGCAAAAGTTACTGGAGTTACTGATCGTCAGATTAAGATCAAACGGCTGCGATTAATGACTCATCTCATCTCTATGGGCACAGGGCCCATTGGATACATCCTCTCTCTCTCTCCCTCTCTCTCTCTCTCTCTATATATATATATATAGGATTTCTTTCAAATAGGACGCAGTCCTTCCATAGTTAAGGAAGGCAACCCCCTTTTTGTATAAAACATGATGACTTTGGTAGAATATATATATGGTTTTGTATTATAATGTGCAGTTTTAATGTTTGTATTATAACACGCAGTTTTGTATGCGGCTTTGTATTTATAGCGTGCACCTATAATACAAACTGTATGCGTATTATACTAAAGTGCTCGTTTTTATACAAAAAAGGGACGGCCTTCCTGAACTCAGGAAGGACTGCATCCTATTTAAAAGGCCCCCTATATATATATATATATATATATATATATATATATATAACCCTTGGAAATATGAAACGATAATAAACTTCGCAATAGGTATTTTTTTGAGGTAGTTTACAAGCATCTGTTTATGCACAAACGAAGCAATTTTTATGTATTTCTTAATTTTCTTGATTTTTATGAGATTTTTAAAAGCTTTTTAATATTTTGAGGTCTTTAGGAGAACAATGTAATATTTTTGCAAGATTTTTGGGTATATTATATAATTGAAAAAAAACATACAAGTAATTGGAAATTTTTTAAACCATTTTTCCTATTTTGGTGATTTTTTAAACAGACTTGCAATTTTTTAAGTTTTTATTTATTGAAAATAGTAAATAGTAATTAAGTAAAAATCAAAATTATGGGGGTCGTACAAAGATGGTTTCCACGTAGATCTCCGGTAAGGTTGGTGTGAGTTTGAGGACGGTGAGAAGTAACAACGATGGATGATGGTTGAAGGTTGATGGCATGGCTTCCATAGTATCTGCGTGAACAAATGGAGGCTTAAGCAAGAAAACTCGACCTAGAGTTATGCAAAATAACTAGGGAAAATGGGTTCTCCCATGTGCGATGAAAAGGGAGAAGACCTCGTGGTTGGAGTTCTTGGGGTGTGGAAGAATATGTGGGGATGCAGATGTGCTTACAGTGATGAGGTGGCGCTTGTCGCAATTTAGACAAAAAGCTGATCTGAATAGTTTTGCAAAGCAAAAAAACTAATGGAGGTGATGAAAAAAAGGGCTACATAGTGTTACCTAAAATTAAAACACACCATGTGAATGTCGTTGCTAGGTGTTCAAAACCGCTTGGACCATGCCAACTGTGGAAAACTCATCATTAATTGAGCCAAACCTCGTCGGGCATGTCACGTCGACGACAAAATAGGACCTAGAGAAGTATTTAGTAATGGGTGATGGGTTGAAAATATGAAGTTGAAATTATTTGTATTTGGTGGAGAGGATCAAGGTGAAGAGAACTTCTTCAGGGTTTTAATCAAGGTGGAGAGGGTGCAACAATGCACGATCGTCGAGGGCTGATGGGGGAGACCTGAGGTGGTAGAAGGTGTTGTTAGTTCTTTGCATGGCTTTGGAAGAGGGTGGACATGTTGACCTTGAGGTCAATATTCCAAAGAGGGAGAAATGTGAGGTGGAGGGTTATTGTCCAATGAGAGAGGAGTATTCAAAAATTTTGGACTATAGTGGCACATAAGAGTATTCCACATTGGCCCATGTGGATCAAACACCAAAAAGAGAGGATTACCAAATGAAAATAAGCACTAAATATATAGTAAGAAACCTCAAATTCAAAAACTCAAAACATAAACCTTTATCAAAATAATTTTATATAAAATATCGTAGAAGAAAATTTTTTCCCGAAAAATGATTAGAATAAAAGGTATAAATAAAATCCCATTTTTAAGTTATAAAATACCTATTTTTTGGATTTTATGATTTCTCTTTTGTTTTCTTGTTAATAAAGATATAATATTTTATTTATAATAATTATATATATTATCAGGAAAATTTTTATTGATTTTAAAATTTTTGAAATAAAAAAGATAAAAATAAATAAATATAAAATACTTGTCATATTGATCTGTATAGAAAATACATGTTTTTTGTTTCTTTTTTATTTTACATTTTTTTGTTAGTTTTAGAAGAAAATAAAATATAAAATTAACAAAAAAGTTTAAAAGCAAAAAAGAGCAAAAATGGACTCTATACAAAAGAAAGAAAATGTCTTAAAAGTGGTATAAATGAGTCTCATAGCATCGTAAATATAATTAAAATACTTAATATATAGATAAATATATCAATAAATGTACATCCAAAAAGTAACATACAACAAATAAATAAATAAACAAATAAATAAATAAGATATTAAAATACTAAATAAAATAACAAATAATTTGCATGTTTTGAGTTTTATTTAATTAAATAATTTATTATTTTATTTTAAATTTTCTTTCCTTTTTGTTTTCTACTTTATCTTCTTATGTCCCACGTGGATTATGAATCCAAGATTCATCATCTCAATATATTGATCATAGCAAAATCTCTGAGTGAAATCTCAAATAAATATCCAAAAAATCAATAAATCAACAAAATTACTCTTGTAGATAAAATACACTAATTATCATATAGTAGATTGTACGAAATAAATTAACAAGAAAAGACCACAAAATAAAGGAGTCTTTCACCTATAAATAGTCTAGAAATTTATGCTTTTTTAATAATTTCATTTCAACTCCTTTTTGTCTAATTCTTTCTCTAACTTTTTTATAAAAATGTATATAAAAATATAAAAATATAAAATAAATTTCACCTCAAAAAATACTCGTAGATCCCATAAAGAAAAAGTTGTAAAGTCCAACTTCTCAGCCAAATTCCTACTCCGTATGAATTCCAAATTCTTACTTTTAAAGTTTAAGTTAGAAAATTATCTATCCAATAGAAGCGGTTTCACTAAAATCGGAGCTCGTTTGTAAAATATCGGTTTTGGGACCTAGGTGTACATTGTATATAATGTAAATATTCATTCTTTCTTCATTTTTTACTTTTTTTAATTACTAAAAAATCTAAAAAAATCATTGTTATGTTGAATTTTATTTCTAAAATTTTATTATATTTTTCTATTATAAATATCTCTTATTAAAAATACAAAAAAATAAAATTAATAAAGTAAAAAAATGTACATGTTGTTCGTCTTCTTTTGTAAATTCTCCACTATTTTTCTTCTCTATAGTTGTTGTATTTTAGTAGCCTACTTTATCTTGTTATTTATTTTTTATTTAATTTCTATTCTCTACAACAACCACCCATTCAACTCCATTATTCCACCATTTTTTATAACTTATGATTTAACTCCACCATTTTATTAACCTCCCATCCACCACTTTCATAACTTCTATTTTTTTCTCTTTATATACATCTCATCCTCCTCATTTTGTACTTGATCCATCTTTATGTGAGAAGAGCCTAGTTTCCATAGTTGAATCAATGACAGCGACGCAAACACGGTCGAGCGACGACAGCCCTCTCTCCGATGAGATCCGTTAGCTTCTTGGCCAACATCGCAACCTCATCCGTACGCTGCTCGAGCTAATCGCTCGCCGACAATTTGAGCGAGGATCGTTCTTATCGTGAGCACAACATAGGCGCCTGCGTCCATCGTAGGTAAATTCTCTTTTTATCGTTCGGCATCGTTTATATTTTCGCATTTTTTTATCACAACACATTCACCAGCCCTACTCCTTCATTTGTTCTATTTCATCATATTACCGCCATCACCACATTTTTAATTTATTTACACTCCCTATTTAACAAAAAATCAAAAAAATAAATCAAAAAATTTGCATCACAACAGTAAAAAGTTTTTAAAAAAATAAAAAAAACAAAGGGTGCAGTCACCAATGTCGCTGCACCCCCTGCACCCGCACCACCGCCACCACCCTCCCCCCCCCCCCCGTCCATGGCCGGCGGTGTCGCCGGCCAACCGTCACGCCGCACCCGCCTGCGGCCACTCTATAGATGGGCTGCATCCACTGCGGCCACCTCCAGGCCCCGATGCCCACACGCCAGCCCCCCCCCCCCCCCCGCCCGTACCTCCACCGCGCATGACCGTGGCCACCCTCCTCGTCGTTGTCTCCTCCATTCTCACCTCTACGTCGTCGCTCCCACCTCCGACCGTGGTCGTGCTAGAGCCCGCTTCGTCCTCTGCCATGGTGCCGCCTAGCCACACCCTATGTGCCCAAGCGGCTGTTGAAGAAGAAGGTAAATTTTTAAATTTTGTAAAAATTTCATTATTTATATTTTATGTTGCTATTGTTGCAAATTAGTCTATGTACTTATTTTGTTCTATTTAAATTTTAATTTCTGATTTTGCACAGATACCCTTATATTCTCTTATTAATTTGGACATCGTTTTAGCATCATTTATTTGAATGAAAAATGTCACAATGTTGAGAGACTAATTCTTTATCATTTTTCATATTTATTTGGATTTTATGAGATCTAATAAATTAATTAAAATAGTTCAAGTGAAATTCTGTATATTTTACCCAATCTAAGATATTAAATTCATATCTCACTCACAATCACTCCAAAAATTCAATAAAAATTAAAAATGATGATTTGAATGGTACTTTAATTAATGTCCAAATTTCATTATAATTGGAGTTGTTTTGTACCATAAATAATATTTAGAGTGATTTTTTTAATTGATTTTAAATTAAATCTACACATAATATTTTTGCGAAATTTCAACTTTCCTGGATTGCTCTTATAAATACCTTTTTGAGAAAATTTGCATTCTTGATAGTTTGATAATGTGGATTTATTGGGAATTAATTACTTGCAGTTACTCTGTTTTCATAAAAAACCATAAAAAATTCATATTTTGTCAGAAAAATCCAAAAAATTATTATAGCATCCTTGCATCATGTTTTATTTCCAGTAAATTTTTCATAATTTTTGCATTATATTTTTGTGAAAAATTGTGAAAAAATCCATAATAAAGTGTTTATTTTTCATTGTTGCATTTTAACCCATAAAATTCCAAAAAATGTGTCTTGCATTTATCTCTGGATTAGGATTTAAAAAAATATAATTTGGCTAAATTGGACTAATTTCATATTAAAAATAATTTGGCTAAGTTGTGTATTTTCTTATTATCTTAATTCACCGACACATTGCATTTACATTCATTTTGCATTAAAAATACAAAAAAATCTCATTGGAAACCTAGACCTAAATTTTTGAATTGATCCGAAATTGTTCCTTTGCCTCCCTGTGTTCGACCCCGAACTTGCGTAGGATATAAATTAAAGCTAAGCGTTCTTCACGGAGATCCTTCTCTCGGTTCTGACTAATTCCAAAGTACACATATTACAACGAGCACAAGTTACACCACGTACTCAATGATACGTCAGAGGACCAATGAGGAGTGGGTCAGAGTTGACTTTGGGCAACTCTCTGTCCCTCGTAGGTCTGCGTTTGACAAACCTATTACCTTGACTTCCTCAATTTTTCCCATTAGATTCTTTCATTTTTGAGTCGATTTCTTCGTGACTTTTGACCCTCGATCCATGGTCTTTAACACCAGCTTCACTCCTCGATCGATGGGTCTCTCAATCAGGCATTCTTCTGAATCCAAAAGCCTCATGTACATATATCATCCATCCTCTTCCATTTTAATCCCCTTTTTCCCTCAAAATCCTTGACTCCTCGTGCGTTCTAGCTTCCTATTGATAGCAAGAGGATCGTCGGAATTGTTGGCATAGAGGAAGAGGCGTAGAGGCAGAGATCCGAGCATGCTGGTCACCACCAGGTGGAGCTCCGATTGGCTCCTTCTCCAGAGAAGTTGAGCCATAGCTAACTCTCTATTTCCATTCCTAGGACCTAGGTTAGCGTAACTTAACTTTTCTTTCAGCCATTTTTATTCTATCTTTGGCTAAATCTATCATTCATAGTTCATCAAAGCTTTTCTCCAGCCATCGTTTCATCATGACTCGGTCGTAGTCCAACCTACATCTCCCCTTCATTTCATTCTCCTTTGCTTCAGCTACGCCCCAGTCTCCTTCATCCCCCTTGATATCCCCCAGATCAAACGATCAGGTCCTTTATCTTTGCTACTCGCTGGAGGCCCTCTGTCGCGCTTCGTCTACATTTATTCCCACACAGATCTGAGCTCCCAACCCTCTATTTTTTAGGCACAACTAACCCTGCAGGT
This sequence comes from Ottelia alismoides, assembly GCA_037367405.1. Classification (NCBI taxonomy): domain Eukaryota; kingdom Viridiplantae; phylum Streptophyta; class Magnoliopsida; order Alismatales; family Hydrocharitaceae; genus Ottelia; species Ottelia alismoides. The sequence goes on along the minus strand of JAZKJV010011808.1, from coordinate 289,094 downwards.
TTCGGGCTCTGAAGGTCCCATCTAGGTCGATTTTGTCAAAGTCAGAGGTCCCTACTGCCCTGCACCTTCCCTGACCTCCAAAGCTCCGTCACATAGCTTTGGACCTCTTCTAAACCCTTCAATAGCTTTATGATGCCTTCAACATCTTTTTGCAGCGCCTAGAGCACCAGAAGAGGGAGCCATACCCGATCGAAGCTCGAAGGGAGTTGTGTTATTCCATGTTCTTCCAAGGGGTCCACAGTCGTCTGATCAAGAGTCTTCTCCGAGTCCTACAACAGCTTCCGGATCGATCGTTTTACAACCGTCAGATCTCTAGTCGAGATCTAATCTGAGCCATCCAACGTCGAAGCGTCATCCGTCGTTCGTGGGCCAACACTTGTATTAGTGGACTCCATCCACTCGTCCGCTTGCACCTTAGTGGGGGTAATTTTGCAACCTACCCTTACTTCTGTATTTTCTATTTAGTCTAGAAAGTTCAAGTTGTAGCGTAAAAACTTTTGTATTAATTGCAAGTAGACCCTTGTGCTTGTTTTATTTGCATCCAGGTCCCTCACTATATCACCTCACGTGCTTGTACACCTGAGGGGGTGGGATTTTGTAGGGGTCCCCTCAAGGGTTTTGTTATTATTCAGTCCAAAAACTTAGAATTATGTAAAAACCTTTTGGTTAAATTGCATATATGCCTGAACATTTTTGAAAATTACATTTATAACCCTACTAATATTGTATGAATTAACTATTTGGGGAATTGTGTGTAGAGGCACCTAGACTTCTATTTTTTATTTTGTAATGTATTTTTACTAAATTATAATTGCATTCAGGTTCATGCTATTATTGGAATGTTTATTTCTTGTATTTCATGCATTAAAAATAGCATATTGCATCAAAACTTGCAGAAAAAATTTTATGTGTCTATTACGATATAAAATCACATGTATTTTTTGCAAGGTCATTTAAAGTATTTTCCTGTTTTTAGACATTCAAAAATATTGCATGTATTCCATGTTTGGAATAAAAAACAAATAAAAACTAGAAAAATGTTTTGAAAAATCCAAAAAAAGTTATAATATCTATATTATTGTATTTTTAGAGTACAAATCAAATATCACTAAAAATTTCAAAAGAGAATTATAAAAAAATTAAAAACCTTAAAAATATTTAAAAACTATAAAAAAGTTATTACAAAGTTCAAAAAGTGTATTTTTTTCTATTTTTGTATTTTATTTATCTTATATATTATCTATTAAAATAGTTTTGGAAAATCTTGAGTTTTTTAGATATTTTTAAATCCAAAACAATTCGACTATATATTATTGTACACTGTTTTACCATTTTAAATCAATTAAAAATATAAAAAATCGAAAAAATTCTGAGAAAAATACTGACAAAATATAAAAAAGGGAAAACATATGTTTTCTCAATTTTGAGTATTTATAGCTATATTTAAATATATATATACACACTATATTTCATTTATAGCTATATTTACTTATTTTATTATTATTAAAAAATACCATGTCCATTTTAAAAACCCCTTAAAAAATAAAAATAATCTTACTTAGTACATTTTCTAATTTTCTATATCTTTATATATGTATATTCTATATGTCTATTATATAGTATATATCTTATATATATTAAAAACATAAAAAAATTAAAAAAATTAAAAATTATAATATTAAAAATAAAACAAAAGTATAAATTAAAAATTCAAAAAAATAAAACCCATAAAAAATCAAAAAATCCTATAAAAATACAAAAACAATTATTGTTTTCTTAGTCAATTTTTGTGATCTATTCCAATTGATTCTTAGTGGTTCGACCCCTACACTTGCATACAATACATATCATTACGTAGGGTATCTATTCCAATTGTTCCTTAGTAGTTTGACCCCTACACTTGCATACAATACATATCATTACGTAGGGTATAATAAATTTTAGCTCACTATTATTCATTGATTGAAGATTGTGTGGGTTAATTGTTGATAGCACATTGATTGAGGATATATAAGTGTCGAGAGAGTGGTCGACACAGCGATCGCTAGACCCGACTTGTCGGGCACCGCAGACCTTCCAAGACTGGACATTAGGATCCCTCCTCATGTGTGTGTTCATCAATACCTTATTTGCATCGTGGTGCAAATTCCTCATTCCGCGTATAATTTTTTGAAGACAAAAATACATATATAATATATAATATATATTGCATATCGAACTTTTAACGAATCGAATCTGAGCGAACATATCATTTCAAGGTTTGGTTCGTCTAAATAACGATCCCAAACCCATATCAAGGTTTAGCTCATTTATTTTCGACCGAATTTGAATCGAAGTGTTAAGGAATCAAACCTGACTGAATATTGAACTTGAAATTTTTCTGACACTTCTAGTTGTCGCGGTCCTAAAAATGATTGTGTGGATGTTCAGGTGGTGATAATGTCAGGTTGAGGAGTAGTGTTTTCATTTATCTCCTATTCTCTCAACCAAATCCACCATCGGATGTTGTACTCGAGCCAATAATATTCTAGTCAATTTAATTTGTGATGGTTCTATGAATATGTGTCTAAATACCAATGAAATGCTCGCATATTACTCCTATCTCGAGACCGTGCCATTCTTAATATGGTTGCTTTTATTGGTAATGACGGGATCAACGTATTGTTTTTACTGTTAAATCAAAATCCAAATATGAACTAAAGGATTATTTAAAAAGATAACATATCTGAGAGTGGCTTACTATTTTCATCTTCAAGGCAGAGATAGAATTAAGTGCATCCTAAACGGGAGGTCTTTAGACTATTTTGTTTATTTCATTCACTCACTCTCTGTAAAAGAAACATTTTTAAAGAGACCAACATGAAAGCAAAATTTAAGAAATATCCAATTACCAGAGTTTCTTATCTCAACATTCAGGTTGGTCTTACATCGGTAGAAAACCTACAATCTTGAGTGAAGCACTCATTCTGACACTTTGTTGAGGTACTTAGTCTCTAATCCTCTGCATGCGAGAATAACATGATTAATAGGATACACCGGTATATTAAATGTTCAGTAATATACATTTCCCTTTGTGTACTTTTATTTAGTAAGGTCCGATAATTTTGAAGGTTCAAAGCTTCTCCATGGGATTCGATCATGGATTTTTAAGATGTAGGCACACTGCATTTCACCATACCATTCATTGTACATTTAGTGCATATATTCTTTGTAAACTCAACCACAATAACATATTGTGGCCTTTGTCGTGTCCAACTGTGTACTCCAGCCGTACATCTGTTGCAATTAACCGATAAAAATACATTATCCTATTGAAATGGACTCTATAGGAATATATGTTATAAGGGAAGAGAACATGCGATGATTAATGGGTAACTATCTTGTTTGATATCAGAGGGGATAATCAAACATCGATCGTCTCTATTTATGACCAGAGGGAACATTGATCGAAATTTGTCCCTTCCCAGTGCATGGTTGCCAGGAACGTACACGAGGACAACCAACCCATTCAATAAGTAGAGGGGAACTAGAGGCAAGAGTGACCTTCCCATCTTTAATATGGGATGAGATGGTCATGTACTACTGCCCCCTCTAGTCCACTAGCAGCCTTGAGGAGGATAAGAGGCTCACAGCTAGAGGAGGGTTTTTGTAATATCCCTACCCAAAGTTAAGCTGCATCCGACCCAAAGGTTCTTGTGCAGAACTTTAATCTCCATGAATAGTTTCATTTAGACAAAACCAGCCATACAATGATAGTACAACCAATACAATCTGTCCAACAGCAACCAATTATAAAATAATTGATGTCTATACAAAACATGAAATAAAAACAAGTTATAATAAAATCTTACATGATATGTGAGGCCAAATTCAACAGCTCTTGCCACAATAAACAATTTCTTTTCTCATGTACTATAACATTCTTTAAGATGGGTCATAAAATTTGAGTGAGCTAAAGTTAGCTAGTAAAGCAAATTTACAAGTTATATCAATGTCAATTGTGTTGATAGCAAGCAACTCAATGAAAATCATTTTCGAAATTTGTTAAAAGTCATGTAATCATCATGCATACATATGTATGGTTTTAATTCATTTTTAAATGTAGTTATCAAAGCATAAGAAACATGATGTAACATATAAGATAATATGACTTTGTCCACTAGCATAATAATCAGTTATCAATGAGATCATTTAGTGAAAGTATGAAGCAACACATCACTAAAAAATTGGTGATAAAGCAAACAAGTATAATTCGTAAGTGTGAAATAGAAAGGATAGTAGTTATACTCACTCTTTTTATTTTTTTGTCAAGTTATTAATCATACTTTGACCATTTAGTATGAAGAAGAGGAATACGTCCATGTTATTATAACGACTCCAAACCTAATTGCATTCTTCTCTTGTTCACTACATGTGATTGAGTAGCTACTCGGAACTTAATGACATAGTAAAGCCATACACATATGGTCCTAAGGTGTTGATGCTCACTTCAAAGCTACACACTGTGACAAAAGACACAAACCTTATCACACAAAAAGGCAACACATGTTTGTGTGTGTCATTAGGCAACCCCTAGTGCGACCTAATATTGTTTCATTCCCCCATTGCAAGTTCAAGTTGTGACATCACTCAATCTACCCAAAGCCTGTTACATTCATGGCTCCAGTGGATTATTATATGTATATTAGTCCAAGTGCTTAAGAGATTTATCCCAACTTAATTGCACGTTACTTAATGATTCTCATTAGTTACCTAGTATCAAATACAATGGAAGATTAGCCCATAATGTGAAGAACCTAAGTTCTACATGATGGGGCTCTGAGTTATCTAGATAACTAATAGGCAAGGGTCCTCCGTGCACTGGTATCTTAGTACAATTAAGATCTCGCATCTACTTCTAAATTGTATTTGAGTGATTGCATTTGAGTGCAAGATATTAAAAAAACGTACAACATCCAAGTGATGCTTAAGGCATCTTTGAGCTTGAAAAAACATCTCCAACCTTTTACAAAGTATCTCAAATCAAAAAGGAAATCCGCCTAGTTGTGCATATTACATGAGTTTGTAGGTACATCTTACTTAAACATAAAAATTAGAAACATGTATCTTATTCTCAATGAGATTACAAGCTAATAACTATTAGTATGCTATAAAGGGATGTTTAGACTTTCACATCGTGAAAATAAAGGATAAAATAAATCGAATTCGATAAATAAGAGGCTCATCGTATGAGCAATATAGCAATCATTGTATAAAAAATTGATTGCAACACAAAATGACATTGATATGAAAACTATTTTTGCATCCACAAACTACATGAATTATACCTTTGATGCAATTATGCTCAGGAGAAAAGAGTTAGTCATCTTTATCTATCTTGTTTTAAGGATAAGAAAATCTCATCTAATGGTTCATTTGCGTAAAAATACAAGCGATCTTTTAAGTACATCATACGATTATATATGTATTACAATAAAGAAATAAAGAAGGAGGATTTCCACCGCAAAAAGGAAGGAAAAAGATATTTAAAGGAAGATATCTCATAACTCAAGTTTGATCTTACATTTGCTTGCATTCGTGGACACAACGATGAATCGTGGTCTTCTCGCAAACTTGAGAGACTATTCTCTCCATCAATTTGTCCACCAAAAGTGATCTAAATATATCATTTTCCTTCGGATTTCATCTCACAAAATTAACTTTTTCTTCTCGAGCATGAAGCATGAAGAGGAGGGAAGATCCTCTCTCTCATTCGAACATATATGGGTAGAGGAAGAGGATATGGTGGACGGCCATGGTTGTGGGGTGGAGATATATAGGAACCAACCGCTTAAGAGTTGTAGAAGGTACAGACTCTCTTTGTTCTCTCCTTTTGGAATTAGACTGTGAGACAAACGGATTGAATAAATGAGAAATGGGGCAAAGCCCTTCCAGAGAAGTGTTCATTTTTTAACTCCGTCAGCCCTGAGGAATTCGCCCTCTTGCTCGTAGATAATCTATGGACCTATAGTTGGATGAATACATAGAGTTAGAGAAGATCAATACTCTTTTCTTTTTATTCAATTCTTAGTAAAACTTAGTCTTTGATAATTGTGGATTTTTTTTCTTAATAATTTTAGTCCAAGATAAAATATAAATCCAATCTACATTTATTTAATGAAGAATGTGAATCATATTCACATCAATGTTAATTTATGTATATTGGTAAAGCTCCCTATAACGTCCAAACCCTAAAAAATAGTCTCATATCGAAACTCACGAAACGTGAGAGTGAGTTATAAGTGGTAGCATTACTACTTGACAACTTGAACTTAAACATTTGGGTGATTGTCAGCGAGTCCATTCGGGCTCGAATTCAATGAGTTGTCAGGGTCAATTTTACTTGATAACTGACCGAAGACGTAAGCCTGAGATGTTACAAATAGTATCAGAGTCAATTCCCTTTGATGGTGGAAAGGGCTACCCAAGAGGTAGCCACCCCTACAAAGAGATAGGAGGCTACTCAAAGCATGCACCTGCCACTATAACTAGGAATAAGTGATGGGCATGCTACAACGAGGATGTTATGGGTATAAGTGGGTGAGGTTGTAATGCCTCAACCCTTAAAAATAGTCCCACATCGAAAATTTACAATATAACTTGAACTTAAACATTTTGAGGTAGTTGTAAACGGCTCCATTTGGGCATGAATCCAACAAATTATCAAGTCCAATTTTTCTCGATAACAGACTGAGGACCAAAGCGTGAGATGCTAGACTCCCTCACTCCATTCTCAAACTGAAGTTGAGTCCCCTCCCGCTCATCCTGAGCAACCAGACCCTTCGTTTGCACTAAATGCCAGCACTTTTTATGGTGATCAAGGTATACTATCAGGTAGAAAAAGTTCTGAAGCAAATTCTCGATCTTTTTATTCACATGTGAATGAAATACTCTATGCCTTTGAAGATAGACAACAAAAGGTCAGCAACTACTTCTACCCCTGTGGTTACACAAGCTCTCCAAAATGCCACAAATCCGATTATATGTTATTCTTTCACTTTGACCCCTCAAATCCATGTCAGTTTTATTTAGTTTTATTTGTCGTAGTTCCTATTGCAGTCTTTTCATTTTAAAGCCCGGTCACTAATGACGGCATACAGTGCTTTATGCTACTTTCTTTGAAGTATATTCTTCCAATTATATTTGTCTTAGGGTTTTTATCAGTTATGTCTCTATGAGATAACATAATTTCGGTTATGCTCCTTTCTTTTTAGAAATATCAGTTGTATTCCCGACTTCTTGTTGTTCTATCACTTGTACTCCTCGAGTTAGTTGTTGTTCATCTTCGATGTAAACAAACGTTAATTTTGAGGAAACAATGGGAATTAGTTTTAAAAAAATGGACTGAAATGTTTAGTCCCTTCTTCTTCTTCTTCTTTCTCATCCCTCATCCTCTTCCTCTTCATCCCCCTTCTCTTCCTCCTCCTCCCAGTCTTCTGCTCCTCCACCGGCTCCTCCCAACCGCGTCGAGCTCATCCCTCCGCTCTGAGCTCCTCTGTAAAAGCACGCATCTCAAGAGATATGTGGTGGTCGCTACAGCAATCCACACTATGGAAAAGTATTCCATTTTATGGAAAGTATAATTCAGTTGTGTGAATAAGATTTCTGGGCATTAGTGGACAATGTAATTAAGGAATAAAATAACCATTCAACGCATGTATGCCTAACGAAGACCTTCCCTTGCACCTGCACCTCCCCCTCTACGTTCGAGCTCCTCCCGCCGCCCCTCCTCTCCTCCTCCCAAAGATCCTCTCATCGCCCACGGACCTCCCCCTCTGCCCCCCAAGTCTTCCCCTGCCTTGCAGGCTACCTTCGCCCCGAGGTCTCGTCGTCAACATGCTGTTGTTGATGGTGAACGACGGAGGAGAAGGGAATGGAAGAGGAGGAAGGGTTGGAGGGTGAGGAGGGAGTAAGAGTGAGAGGGGGATGTGGTTTTTTTATATACCCCTCTTAACTATACCATAGTTTGAGAAAATCATTGTTAAGTTCAAATTATTGATGGCTAAAGTAACGAAAGGGCACAAGTGATAGAATGGCAAGAAGCCGAGGGCACAACTGATATTCCCAAAAAGAGAGAGGCACAACTAAAATTGCAATATCTCAAAGGGACACAACTGATAAAAACCCTTGTCTTATTTTATCCATCATTTTTCTTAGTTATGGAAAAAGAGGAGGGGATTTTTATACTTTTCGTTATATCTTTGAACCCAGCCAGAGTGTGCGGAATTTGGGAGAGATAATAATAGAGATATTATCGTCATATTTAGTTGATTGTAAGATGTGTTTTATCATTATCAAACAGGAAATTTTGTTGGAAAACTTGTTTTGATAAGTGAGCAAAATTTGATTAAACTAAAGATGATTGTTTTATTTTTTTTGAACTTACACTTATTGCAGATATGACAATTGTATCAGGCAGTTCATAGCAAAGTATCTCAAGGTGCCTACCAAGGATAACGTAATGACCAAAATTGTCAAGATTTATTTGTCCAATGTTACATCGTGAAGGAACTCGTAGAAGCTGCCAAAGAAATTATCTTTATTTATTTCCATAACAAGTCAATTTGTAATAATTTAGTATAAGGACTAACTTTCATGCATAAAGAACTCACCAAGCACGTTGTAAGTCTATCGCACTACTACTTGCACTGTTACAGACAATAGCTCGATGTCCATCAGTTTCTTATATTGTTGCATTGGTACATCACATCTGTGCACCGGTGAACAGTCTTTGATGCATCCATACATCTTCATGCACACTAGTACACTTTTGAATGTTGGTTGAACTTAATCATTTCAAAGAGTTCATTATACATGACGACAGCAGTTGCGCATGCACTGTAGAGGCCGAACGGACGGCACATCCTCTTGTGGATGTTAAGAGGGTTGATTTCAGCAATCCAACGGTTGGCGTCAACATGGCTTGGATAAATAATTATTGTGGTTGAACGTGAAACAAAATAACATATAGTTTTGACAACTAGATGGGCTATAGGCCCATATGCCTTTGGTTGTATATATTTATAGAGAGAGAGAGAAGATTGATCCTATGAGAGCATGAAAGTAATGATTCTTGACCACTAGATTATGCCATCTCTCTCCTGATTGATTGGAGGAGGAGAGAGATGTGCAGAATCTAGTGGTTCAGATTCACTGCTCTCATACTCTCATGATTTTGACTATCATAGGATCAGCGCTCTCTCTCTCTCTCTCTCTCTCTCTATATATATATATATATGGGATAATTACAACCATGACCCTGAGTATTTCCTCAATCTCAATCATAACCCTGCATAATCACGAATTACATGGGAAACCCTGAATAGTTACTCCGTCTCACACCCATAACCCTCCGTTAGTTTACTAGGTTAACTTAACTATATGAATGAGTTAATCCAACTCACCTTCCATCCAACGGTTAGGAAATAATTAAAAAAATATCCCTCTCCCTCCACCCTTCCCTCCCCCTCTGTCCACATCAACCTCCCCACTCCGACCTCCTCCCCTTCCCCCATCGTCGGCGCAGGTTCGGCGCACCGCCGCTCCTCTGTTTCCTCTCTCAAGCCACAGCGGATATGCGGTCTAGGTGAAGACTCCTCCGTGCACGTGGAGACCACCGGTATCATGTCCACATCCCTGACATCGAAGCCCCAGAGGAGGAGCTCAGTGTGGGGGGCTCGGTTATGCAGGGAAGAGGAGGGTCAGGGCTTCGATAGGGGAGGAGGAGGAGCTCAGTGCAGGCCCGGGGGAGGGAGGGTTTCGACACAGGGAGGAGGCACGATCAGGTCTTCGATGCAAGGGAGGAGCTCGACGGGGGTGGCTGGAGGAGGGAGGGGAGGAGGGAGGCTGGGGGGGGGGGCTGCGACAGGGGGAAGGGGAGGGGCTTCAATGGGGGAGGGCTGAACGGGGGAAGGGAACTTTCCAGGGGTGTTTGGGGAAGGATTGCGACAGGGGGAAGGGGGCTTCCAGGCGGGGTAGAGGTGGGTGGCGACGGGGGAAGGCTTTCCAGGCAGGAGCAGGGGGAGGGGCGGGAGGGCTACGACAGGGGGGAAGGGGGCTTCCAGGCGGCACCAGGGAAGGGCTACAACAGGAAGTGGCCTCTTGCCAGGAATGGGCGGTGGGGGAAGAGGGCTCCCAGGCAGGGGCTGTGGCGGGAGGGATTCGGCAGTCGTTGATGCGGCGGCGAAGCTTGGCCCAAGATGGAGGTCGGCGAAAATCTGCAAGCAGATTGCGATGGCGATGCTGCTGGGGTTCGCGACGGCATCGTGGTCGGTGGTTGCTGGTCGTGATGGCATGGTGCATCAAGGAGAGAAAAAGAGATATAGGGCATGATTTGTAAATTCGATAGAGTATTAGGGGTAATTTTGACTTTTTCTAACGGAAACCGTCAACTATAACGGTCATCTGAAACGGACCATAACACAGGGTCATGTCATGTAAAAGTTAAGCATTACTCGGGGTTTCTCGTGTAATTCGTGATTATGCAAGGTTATGATTGAGATTGAGGAATTACTCAGGGTTATGGGTGTAATTATCCATATATATATATATATATATAAGTAAATAGTTATTTGATTAACTGTTTTATGCTCACGATTGGTTTAGGATTTTCTTTCTTCTATTTAATGTGAAATATGCAAAAGATAGATGAGATAAATATGCACAAGAATGGGATGCAAAATCATAAAATAATCACAAATTTTTCTCAATTTTGAGCATATTGACATGATGAGTTGGTCATTATGTCACACCCTTATCCTAAAATCTTGCTCGACTCAAGAAGGATTATTAGTGGCAAAGAAAAGAAGAAAAGGAACGGAGAAGGAATAAGGAGTATTTGCATAGGGCAAGCTTGGACAAACCAAGGTACCTGGAGATTCTCAAAATCTAAGGCATCCGTTCTCCCTAACTTCGGGCTTATTGTTATTTCACCTACATCTGTTGGCGGAAAAATGAGAGCATATTGTAGAGAACATGGATTTCTTTGATTTGATTATATACCAATTTGATCTATTGCTGTCTCTTTTTTACAAAGCATAATCCCATGCTGACCTCTTTTAAAATGATAGTATCATTGGTATGTTACTAGAGTAGGGCATTGGACCGTGTCGAGACAGGCCTGCTATGACTCGAGACGAGCCCATTTAAGACAGTAGGCTTACGGTCCGAGCCTGGGCCACATCTTTTAAAAAAAATCCAGCACAAGCCGAACCCCTGCCTATGAGTACTTGGGATGAGCATGTGTCGGGCCGGCATGAATTAGCTCATTTTTTTCATTTTCACTTGAACCCGCTCTGTACTTTAAAGATACAGTTATGCATACATATAATCAGCATGCATGTAAAAGGCATATGATTCCTAAGTATACATACATTACAGTGCCGTCCTTGACATTTCACAGGCCCTAGGCAAAAGAATAAAAAGAGGCCCTTAAAAATTTTTCAATAAGAGCAAATTGTCCCTAGTGTATTTGCCATCAAGTATAAAATAAAACATTCTATTTTTGCGGAATAATCAACGCTTATATAATTCCATTAAATATTCGACTTTAGCATTGAGTTGTTCACCGAAAATTTGAATTTATAGCAGGAATGAAAACAGATATGAATAAAATTTTTCAATAAGAGCAAATTGTCCCTAGTGTATTTGCCATCAAGTATAAAATAAAACATTCTATTTTTGCGGAACAATCAACCCTAATATAATCCCATTAAATTTTTGACTTTAGCATTGAGTTGTTCACCGAAAATTTGAATTTATAGTAGGAATGAAAACAGATATGAATATATTTGAATATCTGCTTAGCGTATTCCAAAAATTACCAGATCGATATAAGTATCCGACTACTAATCGAATATGGATATGGATTGTAAAATTTTTCCAAATACGTATGCAGATATGGTAATGGCTTAATATCTGGATCTAGATCCGGGTTATCCGAGTACAACATTTAATATAGGTTTATATATCAGTTAATGTAATATATGCCACAACACTATGCTATTATTAGCATTGTATATTATATAATATAATATATTAATGGTATCAATAAACTTCTGTTTGTTTGGGAATGGGCACTAACAGAAGTTACGAAACCCTATCCCCTTTTGTTTCCGATCAAGAACACATGTTACTTCGATGCTACCTCTTGTCATGATGCAACTTATTTATTTTTCATTATCATTTTTTTAAAATCATTTTGAACTTTGATAGAAATTCAATTCGTATTTGTATGTGGTCTTTGTTCTATCCGTATTCGGATTCTATGTTTATTGGATCCATATTTGGATTCAATCTTTATTTGATTCATATTCGGATTGGCTCTTTATTCGATCCACATTCGGGTCCGCTCTTTATTTGATTCGTACTCAGATTCGAATTAGTATCAATATTTTTAAGGATATGATTTCCTTAATGCATATCCAAATCATATCCGTATCGGTATTCAATAGAGATAAAATGGATATGGATATAGAAATAGGCATATCTAATCTGTATCTTATCTATTTTCATCCCTAATTTATAGGGACTTATTTTTCTGTAAGTTGTTTCACCGACAAATTCGATTTTATTCCTAATCTAAAAATCAGATTAAATGCAAACTTGGGCCCCTAAAATTAAGGGGCCCTGGGCAATTGCACTTCAAAACAATGCCCAGGGCCGGCCATGCATACATACCAAAGAAGACGTGATGTCAGTTACAGATGCCTATGTTTGTTGTAATTTGGTACAACTGCTCTTCAACATCAACACTTATAGCACTGTGAAGGATAAAATAGATATGTTCAGCAAAAAATAATTTGTTTTATTTGTACTGGGGAAAATCAATAGTTGACTCTGCTGGCATACTTTGTACATTCGTCAATAATGAAAAATTTTGGTTGATGGAAGAAAGTTAGCCTGAAAAATAGGGTTCGCTTATGAAGTTCCATCTTAGAGAGAAATAACTATCATGGAGCTTATTAACTTGCAACAGTAGAATCTGAACATTCTGCTCACCATTCAGAGCCTTTGTAGTTCTCCAAGGGATAAGATGCTTTCCCAGTTCAGTTTGGCATGGAAGAAACTTTATCCTTCTCAAGAAGATAAACCAATCTAACATCCTCGAGGTCGAGGACGGACCAAAGCCGAGCATCCAGTGACAGGGCGGGAATTGGGTTACTACCTAGAATAAATAAGAAGGAAGGAGGTGGTCGAGTACTTGGTGGGAGGCGGGTGCCGGAGGTAGGATGGTGGTGAACACAAAGGAAGGGGTCAAGGTCAGAGTTCAGGGCGTCAGGGTCGAGGCAGGCGTAGATCGAAAGGATATGGCTTTAAGGTTTGCTACATTCAATTCGAAGTAGGGTTCGGACTTGCTTGAAATAAGCCAGGTCGGGCCGACGCACGGGCTTGGATTCGGATCTAACCCGGGCTTGTGGGCAGGCCGACCCACAGGCTTCGGAATCGGACACATTGGAGCCCAAACCCGACCCGATTTGAGACATGCATCGAAATAATGGCACGAACCCGCCCGCTTAATTCTCAGGTTTCGGCCTCGATTGGACTTTAACGGGCCGGGCATAGAGTTGATGTCCACTACTTGGCTAATCTGGTTGAGGTGGGTTTAATTGATAGAACAGTGGTACGCATTTCAGCATGTCACGCCTCACTATGGAAGTCAAAGGAAAGTGCAGACTTCTAAACTACTACAATATCAAATAATGCTAGATTGCTTACTTTAACCTATTCTTGTAGAACACCAGTATCTAAGTTGCTGACCGATTTGGTTAGCTTCTTAAAAAGACAGCTATATGGCTCAGATTTGCAACAAGGTCAAAGGACAATACAAATAGAAATGCACATGAGATGATGAATGCAATGATCACAAAATTAATACCATAAAATGAAAAGAAAACCTTAGGATGTATACAACAAAGAGAGATGGAAATCCATGACATTAAGTGATCAAAGTTTGGATTTTAGTTGTGCCTCCTTGATAATGGTACCATTTTGATGATGGGTGATCAGCTTAAGGTGACATAGGTCTATTGTAGTATCTTAGAAGATCTGGTCATCAGACAAATGTTTATAGTGTTCTTGATTTTTTTTGCTTGGTTAGGGTCCAAGATCAAGCTTATGGAGGCAATTATAAAATTAGAAAATGGAAATTCAAGTAGAGTTTTGTTATTACTATTATTATTATTATATTTAATTGAAGTTAAAAACTAATATTAGTTTGAAAACAATAGTATGCAACTGATTCATACATGTAAGAAAAGATTAAAAAAACAGTCAGAAAATCTTTGTGTGTTTTCAAAAATAATATCATATAAGGTAAAAATGGAAATTATGTGAAAACAAATAGTCACAAGATTATATATATATATATATATATGATTTTTATCCAATGGGCCATATGCCCAGATGAAATGAACCCGATAACTCCAGTAATAAAAATACAAACTCCAGTAGGTCTACTCCATCTCCAGTAATAGAAATACAAGCTCCAGTAACTAATATATATCCATGCTTCAATAATATATATCGAAGCTTCAGTAAGTGGTATTATAGCTCTAGTAACTTATATAAAGTTACAAGTAATTGTGATCCAAAGTTACTGATTAAATTACTTCATTTACTTACATGTGATTCAAAGTTACTTATGATAATACGAAAGTTATTGGTGCAATTAGTATTACTGAGTTTAGTTAATAATGGCAGTGCAAAAGTTACTGGAGTTACTGATCGTCAGATTAAGATCAAACGGCTGTGATTAATGACTCATCTCATCTCTATGGGCACAGGGCCCATTGGATACATCCTCTCTCTCCCTCTCTCTCCCTCTCTCTCTCTCTCTCTCTCTCTCTATATATATATATATATATATATAGGATTTATTTCAAATAGGACGCAGTCCTTCCATAGTTAAGGAAGGCAACCCCCTTTTTGTATAAAACATGATGACTTTGGTAGAATATATATATGGTTTTGTATTATAATGTGCAGTTTTAATGTTTGTATTATAACACGCAGTTTTGTATGCAGCTTTATATTTATAGCGTGCACCTATAATACAAACTGTATGCGTATTATACTAAAGTGCTCGTTTTTATACAAAAAAGGGACGGCCTTCCTGAACTCAGGAAGGACTGTATCCTATTTGAAAGGCCCCCTTATATATAACCCTTGAAAATATGAAACGATAATAAACTTCGCAATAGGTATTTTTTTGAGGTAGTTTACAAGCATCTGTTTATGCACAAACGAAGCAATTTTTATGTATTTCTTAATTTTCTTGATTTTTATAAGATTTTTAAAAGCTTTTTAATATTTTGAGGTCTTTAGGAGAACAATGTAATATTTTTGCAAGATTTTTGGGTATATTATATAATTGAAAAAAAACATACAAGTAATTGGAAATTTTTTAAACCATTTTTCCTATTTTGGTGATTTTTTAAACAGACTTGCTATTTTTTAAGTTTTTATTTATTGAAAATAATATATAGTAATTAAGTAAAAATCAAAATTATGGGGGTCGTACAAAGATGGTTTCCACGTAGATCTCCGGTAAGGTTGGTGTGAGTTTGAGGACGGTGAGAAGTAACAACGATGGATGATGGTTGAAGGTTGATGGCATGGCTTCCATAGTATCTGCGTGAACAAATGGAGGCTTAAGCAAGAAAACTCGACCTAGAGTTATGCAAAATAACTAGGGAAAATGGGTTCTCCCATGTGCGATGAAAAGGGAGAAGACCTCGTGGTTGGAGTTCTTGGGGTGTGGAAGAATATGTGGGGATGCAGATGTGCTTACAGTGATGAGGTGGCGCTTGTCGCAATTAAGACAAAAAGCTGATCTGAATAGTTTTGCAAAGCAAAAAAACTAATGGAGGTGATGAAAAAAAGGGCTACATAATGTTACCTAAAATTAAAACACACAATGTGAATGCCGTTGCTAGGTGTTCAAAACCGCTTGGACCATGCCAACTGTGGAAAACTCATCATTAATTGACCCAAACCTCGTCGGGCATGTCACGTCGACGGCAAAATAGGACCTAGAGAAGTATTTAGTAATGGGTGATGGGTTGAAAATATGAAGTTGAAATTATTTGTATTTGGTGGAGAGGATCAAGGTGAAGAGAGCTTCTTCAGGGTTTTAATCAAGGTGGAGAGGGTGCAACAATGCACGATCGTCGAGGGCTGATGGGGGAGACCTGAGGTGGTAGAAGGTGTTGTTTGTTCTTTGCATGGCTTTGGAAGAGGGTGGACATGTTGACCTTGAGGTCAATATTCCAAAGAGGGAGAAATGTGAGGTGGAGGGTTATTGTCCAATGAGAGAGGAGTATTCAAAAATTTTGGACTATAGTGGCACATAAGAGTATTCCACATTGGCCCATGTGGATCAAACACAAAAAAGAGAGGATTACCAAATGAAAATAAGCACTAAATATATAGTAAGAAACCTCAAATTCAAAAACTCAAAACATAAACCTTTATCAAAATAATTTTATATAAAATATCGTAGAAGAAAATTTTTTCCCGAAAAATGATTAGAATAAAAGGTATAAATAAAATCCCATTTTTAAGTAATAAAATACCTATTTTTTGGATTTTATGATTTCTCTTTTGTTTTCTTGTTAATAAAGATATAATATTTTATTTATAATAATTATATATATTATCAGGAAAATTTTTGTTGATTTTAAAATTTTTGAAATAAAAAAGATAAAAATAAATAAATGTAAAATACTTGTCATATTGATCTGTATAGAAAATACATGTTTTTTGTTTCTTTTTTATTTTACATTTTTTGTTAGTTTTAGAAGAAAATAAAATGTAAAATTAAGAAAAAAATTTTAAAAGCAAAAAAGAGCAAAAATGGACTCTATACAAAAGAAAGAAAATGCCTTAAAAGTGGTATAAATGAGTCTCATAGCATACTTTTTTACAAACGAGTTGCATCAATTCAAAGTATTTTTAAATTTTATTGTATTTTAAGTGATGAACTTTAGAAGTGAGTTGGGTTGAATTGGAATTCATATACTCGATATATAAAATCTGGATTGCAAGTATATTGGGAAAAAAATGAAGTTTTCCCATTGTCGGTATATACAGTGGCATTTTGCGATATTTTTATAATGTTTTTGTTGAATTAGTGCAAAATAAATCAAATGAATCAGAGTTATATATAATGAATTTGCATATATTTGTATTCTTATTAGTTTTTGTACAAGTGAGTATAATCTTGTATTAATTTATGAATTTTTCTTTTGTATATGTTTATGTATTTTTTAGTGATAAAAAAGGTTTTTTTATAAGTATGAATCGATATTAACACATATTAATTCATATATGAACATATTTGTTAAGGATTTTAGCTCAATTTCAGTTTTAAGGTGGACGAAATCGGATTTCATGAGTACGTAGGTAGGTATGGAAGTACATGCACACATACACAAATACACACATATATGCACATACATATGCATGTGTGTATGTGTGTTCACACAGACACACAAATATACAGATATATAGGGCACTTCAAATGAAGTGGTGACCTTTTGTGATTGAGTAAAATCTAACATAATGATAGTTAGATCTTAATCTAACTAATTTTATCTATTTTTCTTATCCAAAAGGGTTTTCGATCATCTTCATTCTAATCAAAATTCAGTTTTATCATTGTTTCAAATTACAAATAGTTCTTCTGATTTTGGCACTTTTCTATTGATTACATTTTCATCTAATGTGTAATAGCTAATATTGAAAATTATTATTTTTAAGTGGTTGGTTATATGGTCAGTTACATTTTCGACCAAACGTTGGAGTCGCATCATGCCCCGCATAATGAAAAGAGTCGTATATATGTATTTCCTCTGTAAATTTCGTATGTTGCTTTGAAAAATGAAAAATCATTAAGTATTTATTTTTATATTTTTACATTCTCTATAAATTTTATTTGGTAAAAATATATGTATATCCCCAATTATTTTTAGTAAATGTGTATTCTCTTAATCGATTTTGTATAGTGCTCTAAAAAAGGGTAACTAGTATTTTACACTCCAAGAATGTAACATGCAAAAAATAAAAAAAATGTAAAATGACTAATAAATTATGTAGTACACTAATCAGTTGTGTAAACAATATCGAATAAATTATGAAAAAAACATCGCTAGTTTTGTATTGCAACGTTGAGAAATGGGATCGTGTCATCTCCATGTGTCGCTTGTCATGTGTAGTATAAGACCTTTAAGTATAGGAAATCACTAATTCAATAGAACTGATCTAATATTCAAACGAGATAAATGATCACTCTATCGTGTAGTACTCGTCAATATCTTTCCAATGAGACCAAGAACATCGAAATAGGAGTTTGTATGAGGAAGTTACAGGCAAAATACGGATTGATTACAACTTTGTGAGCGGGATTCAAACATGGATCTGATTAGACTTGAGCATATAAATATAAGTGCTCACCTTCACCGAAGCTCCGCCACTGAAGAGATTTTTGATGGTCGATAGAAGATATCGATGCGTGCAGCTGCAAGGCGGGTGTGAATTCATACTAAACGTCACGGAACAACGGTTCTTGATGAGGGTTGTCACGCGAAACGGCTCTGAGGTACGATCCCCACCCCCCCCCCCATTTGTTGACGAATCTGTGATGTTTTTATACCGTTGGGTTACAGGGGTTACGAGCTATTTATTGCTAGTGTTTTTGTTGTGTTTCACTGCAATTTTGGCATGATGGATAACTTGTCGGGTCACATTTTTCTAATTTTTCAACTAATCCATGGCATGCATGTATGATCAAAGCATGTTTTTGTAATGTGGATATCAGCAAAAACACAATGGTATAATTGAATCATCAATTAAAGTGATTATGCATGATGTTGCCAGAGTGTTTCTGGCTATTGTCCATGTATGATCGATCATACTGTTTAGTTGATCGATCATACCAGTTCAATCATTCCCTTAGGGTTGACCGATTATTTGGCCCAAAATGATAGATCATGGTTTGTTTTATGATCAATTAGTACCGATCGATCATTAAAGTTGACTGATCGATCATTTTGGGACTATGAGCTCATTTGACCTTAAATTTTGTGGGTTTTGGTGCAAACCTTATTAGATATTAATATATATGTAAATGTTTGGATGATAGAAATAAACTAAAAATCAAGTCAATGGGTTCAGTATAACTTAAATTCAAATTAATGGATGGTAAAGGATTCAGTGAGTTCTGGTGAGGATGAAAATTTAGAGCACCTTGCATACACCTTCAAATCTGAGTTTCGGCTCTTAGGACTAGCGATCGAGTTTCCCTTTGTAAATCAGATTTCATACCACAATGTCTGACTTTCAGTGGCATGGGATACCTCTAAGTAGCATCGCCAAGAGAGGGGTACATTGGGCATCGGGTATAAGCATTAGCTGGTCACTATCCCGGCAGGTCGTTGGTTGGGGAACATATAACTTAGTGAACATGTATCCCCTTTTTGCCTTGTATACAGTTTCACTTTTAGATGTGCGGTGCCAAGTAGTTAGGGTTTGTTGTATGTGCTTCGCTTCTTTAACTTAAGGTTGACACTCATGTACTGGTTTGTGTAGGCTACATTGGTTGGTATTCTGGATGGAACCATTAAGCGAGGAGTTCTGAGATTTGTGGTTTATTTGAAGGAGAAGGTTTAGAATGATTTCTGACTTAGACTTTTCAAGGGTTGATTGCAGGCCATTAGCTTAGTACACTGTAAAGTGTTTGATGAGTTGTATCAAGGGAAGAAAGTGGACGTGTTGGGAACTTAGTTAAGATGATGCACTTCATGACATACCTATGAAGGCACCCCAACCCTAAGGATTTGGGAATTTAGAGTCATGGTGTGAGGTTCCAAATGAACCAAGGTCACAGACTATCCATGATGTTAGTATCATAAGGATCGAGGATCTACGTTTTCTAGTCAATTACAATGTGGTTTGGGTTTACATAGTTACCAATATTTTTACACTTTCTAACTTCTAGTGGTTATTTCTTGGTTGGTTGTTTAGAATCATACTGGGCAACTTTGCTCATGATGTAATTACTTCGTAAATTTGGCAAGTCCTCAGGAGCAGCCGTAGCAATGAGCGACTTGTTGGTTCTTCTTCTGTTGTGGATATTGGTATTTGGTATTACACTTTAAGTTTTTGTTATTTTTACTTGTATCTTTTGGGATATGTGTTTTTTATATGTATGGGTATTTCAGCAGTACATGTATGAAATCATTTTGTAGACATAGTTTCTTGTAAATGGATATGTAAATGTCAATGTAAAAAGTTTAATGCATTTTCTACTGTGTCTTTATGATACGCTTCTATTTTGATTTTGTGTACAGAATGTGAGAGTGCATCACATGGATTGGATTGTCGAGTATTGGGATGACGAGCCCACTCTCCACCACTCTTAATTAGAAAGAATTATGTGTTGTTTGTAGTAGTTGATAAAGAGGAGTCAATCAAAAATGACCACATGGAAAATAATGTAAAGTTATTGATCTGTGCAGTGAATTATTTATTTTAATTGGACAAGTCACAAGGTTGAACTCAAGGAGGTAATGTGAGGGTCTAGAATCAATTTTCAAAACAACTCGATGTTAGATTTTCAAAAGATGAATTTTTATGGAATTTTGGATATTTAAATTAAAGATGCAATTTGAAAAAATTTGAGATGAATGAACTTTTTTAACTTTTTTATTCAAGAAAGTTATGCTATTGATGACCCACCTGAACACTCGGGTAAAAGGTCGTCAAAGGTCGTTGCGACTCAAGCAATCAAACTCGGTCAATACAGAAAAAGAGACCACCAAATATGATAAAAATCACTCAAACATCCAATAGCGGTCTTGCTATTTTATTAACCTGGTATAGCGACCAGGGTCGAACACAAGGAGCACGTGATGGCCTCGCGGCCTACGAAGTAGTCAAAAATAAACTAAAATAAAATAAAAGTTATTTTTGGTGGATTTTTATTTTTTATAAACTTTTTTAGATTTTTAATTTATTAAGAAAATAAGAAAAACAAGTAAACAAGGCAATTCAACAATTTATTTAATGCATCAAAAATCAACCAAAAATTCAAGCAAAAACGTTTTTGTGTATTTTATGATTTTTAATGTTTTTAGTGAATTTTTGGGATTTTTCTGATTTTTATTTTCTTTTCTAAAAAATCAAATAACGCAAGAAAACAGTAGCAATGTCCAGTCAGGAGTAAAAGGCCAATTTAAAATGCAAAAAGGCCTATTTAGCTCATGGAGTCAATTTCCTATAAACTAGAAAGTTTAAGGAAAATTAGGGCACTGGAATTATTATTTTTGGATTTTTAAAATAGTTATTAGAATTTTTATAAGTTTTTAGGTGTTTTTCAATTTTTATGAGTTTTATATGATAAAAAATGATCAAACTTGGTCAGAAAATCAAACAAGGCAAAGGACACAGTAGCTAATGTTTTTGTAATTTTTAGAGGTATTTTCATATTTTCTTGTGAATTTTTAGATCAGACAGTAAAGAAAATGCATGTTTTTGGATTTTTAAAAATAGTAAATGAGAACAAAAATATCTCCGAAAATTCTAGAAAATTTTACAACATGCCAGAAGCCATATGTCCAATTTTCATGGAATTTGGAGTAAGTTTGCTTATTTATTAAAAATAAAAATCAAGCTACTGTGCACAGGGACCTAACTGCAAATATAATAAAGTTTTGGGCCCCCTGGAGAACAAGCTTGGAAACTATAGGGTAAGGAATGCAAAATACCCCCCGGGCCACGCACGATGCATGTGACTCAGGCCTGGGGGGACCTGATTGTCATTCCTATTTATAAAAGTATAAAAAGTAACAAGCCAAAAATGCGGGGCCAATAATGCAAATACACAAAAACCACGTGTCGATGCACGTGCACACAGCAAACAGGGGTATAAATGCAAATCTGGTAAACAGTAAGGTCCTTAGTGCAATTTTTACAAGAATAAAATAACTAAACTATTTATTTACAGGACTAAAACTAAATGCGAAAATTAGAGGGGCCTAAGAATAAATACCCTTTATTAAATCCTGAGGGCTGGATGCGTGCCACGTAGCAGATCGGACGGTGGAGAGAAGTGGGCGCGCAACAAGTGAACCCTCGTCGCGATCCGACGGCTGGGAAGAGCCCACGTAGAAGATCGGACGGCTGCAAAGCGTTGTGGGTCTGCCTCGCTGGATCAACGGTGGTGATCGAATCCCAAGAGATCTGGCGGTCAGTGCTGCTCTGCAAATGGACGATCAGGATCACGACTGGAGCTCGGGGTCGATCTGAAGGCGGAGAAGGATGGTGGACGAACTGGGCTCCGGCGAACTTCGCCGGGCTCGTGATGGCGCTGGTCTCCTCCTGGAAGCTCGCTGAAGATCCGAGAAGGAAGCTGCGGGCCCTCCGCGTCTATTGAAGGCCTCCGATGACTCAATGGAGCTCCGAGGAGCTCTGGAGAGTCGGGCGGAGGCGGAGCTTCTGGACCTGATGGTCCAAGCCCTCAGATGGGCTCGGATGTACCTGCAAAGAGCACCAGCAAGCTCGCGGGTCAAGGGCAAACTGCCTCGACCCCGTTAGGCGTAGTGAAAGTGGTCGGTGAGGCGCAGTGGTCGAGCTCCGACGAAGGGGGTGGACGGAGGAGCTCGAATCCCCAGCTCCTGTGCGAGCTGGGTTGAGTGGAAGTGCGGAGAAGGTGCGTGAGGGAAGGGCGAATGCGATGATGGATTCCGATGATCGAGTGGAAGGATGAGATGGTCGGAATCGGCGATAGTCGGCGACGGCGAAAATTGGGGGAAAATCGAAATTCGGGAAATAGAGAAGAAGTCTAAGTTACCTGGGTGGATGAGTCGACTGGGGATGAGCTTGGGCAGCTCTGGGTCCTTGCCTCGAGGACCGTCGTCGTCCGAGGCTCTGGCTCTTGCTCTGGGCGGAGCACGGCGGAGCAAACTTCGCCGGATCGATGCCTCCTCACTCCCTCCTCGCTGCAACACCCTCTGGGGCGAGCTGTCACTCTCGGCAAGACGATGGAGGTCACTGGTGGTGGAGCAAATGAGCCAAAGATGAGGAATGAAGTGGCGGAGCTCGAGATTTATATGGGTGCAGGTCCGGCTAGAAGTGATCTGGTAGGGCAATGTGGAGCGCGGATCCCGAGGCGGGCACTCCGGCGAGGGTGTCGGATGTGTCGGGAGTGGAGCGGACCCGGGGTTTAGGGAGATGGTGATCGGGTTTAGACACGAAAACGAAGAGAAGTCAGGTCGGGTGTCCAAAACCCGTGGGAGGTGGTCCTGGGGGGGAGTTGACCGGGCGGTTAACAACCCCCCTGGACCAATGGGAGGCTGCCACCTGGAAAAGATTTAGAAATTAGTTTAAAAATAGCAAATGGCTATTTAATTAAAACTCAAAACATGAAATATTTTTGTTTTAATATTTTCTATTTTTTTGTGATTTTTAATTAATTTTTCAAAAATAAAATAAGGTATTTACATTATATAGCTATATATAGGTATAGGTACAATATATGGTTTTGATTTTTGATTTTTAATTTGTTATTTTTATACATTTTTATTCCCATTTTATATTTTATTTATTTATATCATAAAATAAGGAATAAAAAGAATTTTTATTTTATTTTTATTATTTATATACAATAGTGAAATAAATACATATGTACATATATATACATGGTATATTTACAAAGTATTTTTGGGTTTTTAATTTTGTTCTTTTTATTTTGTTTTTGTTTTAATTGTTTTTATTTTATTTATTTACAACATAAAATATGGAATATTTACAAAATTTTTGGAGATTAATTTTATTTATTTACAAAGCGAAATAAATATGGATAAAGGAGCTATGTACATGGTGGTTATGCACAAGTGATCTCTTTTTTGTTTTCTTTTTAATTTTTCTGTTTTTATCTTGATTTTATATTTATAAATATATACAAGTATTTACAAGCCCATTTTACTCTATTTTTAGAGGAAAATATTTTTATTTTATAGGTATATTTACGCACATGAGTCCCTATCTCCCTCTACTTTGGCTTTTATGCGGTCAGGCCCATGCTGAGCCCTCCCTTGGGATTGGGTCGCTCAATATTTATTCTAAATATTTTCCTCTTTTTCTTTTGTCTCTTTATTCTTTTATTTTTGCACAAAAACATGTTAATTATTAAACTTTATACAATGCATGCTTTTGGTAATTATTTGTATTTTCATGAACATACATGCATTTGCAAAGGTTTTTGTAGCTAAAATATAAGAATAAAGAGTGATGAATGGGTATTCATCACCCCCCTATACTTAACTTTTGCTAGTCCCTTAGCAAACACTTATTTGAAAAAGAAGTGAAAAAGAAAGAAAGAAAAAGAAAAAGAGGAGAATGTACATGGATCAAGGTTGAATATTAAACTTTCCTTCATTAAATTGAATTATGGAGCTCGATCAGATCTTTGGATTATTAATGTGTCGGAACCTTATTTGGACTTAGGCTTAAAACTCAACAGTCTCTAAGTTCCACCAATCTATGGACAAGACTCCTCAATAAACCAGATCAGAACAAGTCTACATACACAAACTCTAATGACCATGAATCTTTCCATGCAGTGTAAGTGATATGTAGCTCCCCACCTCAGAAGTGACAAAGAAACAACCTCCCTCATCCTGGTAACTCTAATGCCTTGGTCTATTTTCCTCGAGAAGCGGGGTATTCCCTTCTAAGTTCAAGTGCAACTGGCTCAAGAAGAGGGGGAATAAGAGGTATAGACTTTTGGGAGCTCAACCAGTGTAGCTAAGTCTCCCGCTGCAAGCTTCATGAGATGTAACATGGATACCATAAGCTTCTGCTTTATTTGACTATATACACTCCGATGGGGTTATTAAATTTTCAATCCGACCCACCACTTTTTTGGAGTTCTTTTTGCACTTTTTTTTTCAAGTGCATCTGTACAACATATCTACATGGTGCAGCATACATACAAGAAATTTTCCTCTTGAGCCAATAGACTATCCCTCTTTTGAAGCTTTATTGCAACCCACGGCTTCTGTCTTTAGCCTTCATCACCACTAGACCAAGTTGAGACGCACTTCCTTCACTAGAAGAAGAAGAGAGGTTCCGTCTACAAGTACTACCCTCATATGCTACCCCAAGCCAAAGGAAACTGCCTCCTCACCACCTCATCCGTGGAGAGCCATGTGTAAAGTGCTGGTGCAAGTCAAGCCATTGTCTCTAAGAGTCATGCGTGTGTTGTTAAGTGTTCTACTTAGGCTCATCAAGATGACATATGCTCATAGCCTAGTGGACTCAAAGAATTAAGTCCTTATGGACCTGAAAAGCCTTAACCCTAAGCCCTATAAGGTTCCTCTTAGAATTAGGTGGATTAAGATCTTAATCAAGCTCCATTTCTCAATTTAATTCCAGGCTTAGTTTAAATGCCAACTATCATCCAGGAAAACTATATTCATATATACAAAGATGCTATTTACACATATTTACAATCGTGCAAATTTTTGAAAAATGTTTTGAAATCATGAATGGATGAATGCATGAAGTGCAAGTTTTGCAAAAGTATTTACACACATTTACACAAGATTTTTGCAAACTTTTGATTTTCAAAATATTTTGGAAAAATTTTGTACTATATACATAATTTTGATAAGAAAATATTCACAAAAGCTTTACACAAAAGATTTTTAAAAACATTTTTACAAAAATAATTTTGTACACTAGCTATGTATGTGCAATAAAAGAATGATTATTTACAGGAAAAAATTTTTAATTTTTAGGATTTTTAGCCATTTTATTTATTAACACACTCACACAAAGTACGATTTATGGCTAAGGTATATATGAAATATATATACACCCCCCTATACTTGGCTCGAACGATGTCCTCAGAGTGATCAAGAGCGATGAAGAAGACATAACTCGTGCTTAGTAAAGGGAAGTGAAAAGGAATGGCTAGCTACAGAGATGAAATGAATGAATAGAATGAGGAGAACTCCGTGGTTTCCCCCTATACTTAGGATCAAATAATCCTAAGTATAGCAAGTTGTTCATGAAGGGAAATCCGAGTGAACGATGTACAGAGTCTGCCCCCCCCATACTTAGGGTAAAATATCCCTAAGTATAGGCAGCGAAACAGGGGTAGACAGAATGAAAAGAATACCCGAAGGTCCTACATCCCCCCTATACTTAGGGTAAAGACCCTAAGTATAGCATGATCATAAGATGAAAAAAGGGATGCGGGACTAAAGAATAGAGTGAAATGGACAACTGGATCTATACAGGTCGGAAGAACAATGATAATCAGGCGTGAGATGCAATAGATGTGAATCAAAAGACTACATCTCACGCAAAATGAATAGGGGCAACATCAACGACCCGCGGCTCATGATATAGAAATGGCTTGAGCCGTTGGCCGTTCACTCGAAAGGTACTCTCAGAAGACAAGTCGGATCGGGTGTCCAAAACCCGTGGGAGGTGGTCTGGGGGGGAGTTGACCGGGCGGTCAACAACCCCCTGGACCAATGGGAGGCTGCCACCTGGAAAAGATTTAGAAATTAGTTTAAAAATAGCAAATGGCTTATTTAATTAAAACTCAAAACATGAAATATTTTTGTTTTAATATTTTCTATTTTTTGTATGATTTTTAATTAATTTTTCAAAAATAAAATAAGGTATTTACATTATATAGCTATATATAGGTATAGGTACAATATATGGTTTTGATTTTTTATTTTTAATTTGTTATTTTTCTACATTTTTATTCCCATTTTTATATTTTATTTATTTATATCATAAAATAAGGAATAAAAAGATATTTTTATTTTATTTTTATTATTTATATACAATAGTGAAATAAATACATATGTACATATATATACATGGTATATGTACAAAGTATTTTTGGGTTTTTAATTTTGTTCTTTTTATTTTGTTTTTGTTTTAATTGTTTTTATTTTATTTATTTATAACATAAAAGATGGAATATTTACAAAATTTTTGGAGATTAATTTTATTTATTTACAATGTGAAATAAATATGGATAAAGGAGCTATGTACATGGTGGTTATGCGCAAGTGATCTCTTTTTGTTTTCTTTTTGATTTTTCTGTTTTTATCTTGATTTTATATTTATAAATATATACAAATATTTACAAGCCCATTTTACTCTATTTTTAGAGGAAAATATTTTTATTTTATAGGTATATTTACACACATGAGTCCCTATCTCCCTCTACTTTGGCTTTTATGCGGTCAGGCCCATGCTGTGCCCTCCCTTGGGATTGGGTCGCTCAATATTTATTCTAAATATTTCTCTCTTTTTCTTTTGTCTCTTTATTCTTTTATTTTTGCACAAAAACATGCTAATTATTAAACTTTATACAATGCATGCTTTTGGTAATTATTTGTATTTACATGAATATACATGCATTTGCAAAGGTTTTTGTAGCTAAAATATAAAGTTAAAGAGTGATGAATGGGTATTCATCAGCTATGCAAGATATGAGAGAAAAAATAAATGCATTTTTTTAAAATTTTTAAATGATGGTGGATGTAAAAATTAATGCTAGACAATAAGCAAGCCTAGCAAGACACAGTTTGATTCTATCCCTGAGCCCAATGAGTGAATTAATTTCGAAAAATATTTTATAATTAATCTTAAATTAAATTTCAAAGAAATTTTTCTAATTTTCCTCAATTGCGAGGACTTAACGATGGAGCCCAGAGTATCTTTCCTTAAGGAACCCATTCTCACACTAAACCATGTGATCAAGAGGCTTAGGCGGAAAGAGATACCTTTAGTCAAGGTCCTGTGATGCATTTAAGACGTCAAAGAGGCGTCGTGGGAGCCTGAGGCTGATATGAGAGAGAAGTACCCCCATCTTTTCACAAGGTGACATTCGAAATCCTAGTTGAATTCTTTTGAGATTTTATGAGTTTTCCCCTCTTTGAGATTTTTATTGGTTCAGTCTAATGAGGTTGGGACATGGGAGGATTAGGTTTTGGTCTAAGTCTCAAGCATGAAATTTCTTTTTAGATTTTTATAATGTAAAACTTCTAAGTATAAGAAATCACTAACTCAAGCTTCAGACTTGATCCAGTATATAAATGAGATCTTATAATACTCGTCGAGACCTTTCCAATGAGGCCAAGAACATCAAAACCAGATTTCTTATGAGTATGTTGCGGGCTAAATACGAATTATTTATGGTTTTTTGAGACGTATCCAAACCTGGATCCGATTAGACTCAATCCTATAAATAATGGTGTGCCATCGGAGAGATTTTCGACGATCGATCGAAGATTCGAGGGCATCATTTTGAAGATTCCAGCACATGGAGTGGCGAGGTGGGAGTGAATTCATGCTAAACATTGTGGAACAACCGTTCTAGGTGAGGGAGTGTCACGGGAGACGACGTCGAGGTACGGTTTTTCTCTCGACTGTCAGATTTGCAATATTTTTATATCGTTGGGTTATGTGGGTTACGAGCTATTTAATTTTGGTATTTTCATTGCATTTTATCGTAGTTTTGGACATGATGAGTAACTTATCACATCATATTTTTATATTTTTCGATCAATCCATGGCTTTGCATGTATGATCCAAGCATGTTTTCATAATGTGGGTGTTAGAAAGAACACAATGGTTAACTGGATTGTCAATCCGAGTGATTTCACAGGATGTCGTTGTCTGACGACTATCTATGTATGATCGATCATACTATTTAGTTGATCAGTCATACATGGTCGATCATGCCTTAGGTTTGATCGGTCATTTGGCCCAAAATGATAGATCATGGTTGGATTTATGATCGATCAGTATTGATCTATCATTAAAGTTGGATGATTGATCATTATGGGTCTGTAGACCCATTTGGACCTTAAAAATTATGGAATTTGTTGATGAAGGTGATATGGACCTTATAGGACATTAGTATATACGTTAAATATCTAGATGATATCAATAAATTGAAAATCAAGTGAAATAGTTCTTGTACAATTTAAATTGGAATTAAAGGATGCTAATGGATTCAGTGAAATAAGATGAGAATGAAAATTTGGAGCATCTTGCGTACATCTTCAGATCTGAGTTTTGTCTTTTAAGACCAACCTTCAAGTTTCTCGCTGTAGATCCAGTTTCATGCCATGGTGTCTAACTTTTAATGGTATAGGGGTATCTTGGAGTAGCACCGCCAAGGGAGTGGCATGCACCCTTAGAGCCCTGGGTAGAAGCAATAGATGACGGCGATCCCGGCAGGTCATTGGTCGAGGGGCATGCTACTTGGTGTATTGGTGTTCCTTTTTTGCCTATATGCATTGCTAGTTTTAGATGTGTGGTACTAGGTAGTTATGGTGTGTTGTTTATACTTTGTTCCTTTCACTTAGTGTTGACATTTGTGTACTGGCAGTATAGGCTAAATTGATTGGTATTCTGGGTGGAAGCATTAAGGGAGGAGTTATAGGAGTTGTTGTTTATCTAAAGGATAATGTTCAGAATGATTTTAGGACTAGACTTTCCAGGAGTCGATTATAGACCGATGGTAAGAGTTGGCGCACGATAAAGTGTGGGAATTGACTTGGCATAGGGTAAATTTGAGATCTCATGAGTTGTATTAAGGACAACAAGAAAACATGTTGGGAACTTAGTTAGGATGTTGTACTTCATGAAATGCCTATAGAGGCTCACCAACCCTAAGGATTCAGGTCTATAGAGTCATAGTGTGAGGTTCTAAGTTAACCAAGACCATAGACTAATGACGATGCTAGTATCATAAGGATCAAGGATCTAAGTTTCCTAGTTAGTTACATTATTGTTTGGGACTGCGCAGTTACCTGTTTGTGTACATTTCTTGCTTATAATGTTTCTTTATTGGTTATTTTTTAGCACTATACTAGGAAACGTTGCTCATGACATTCCTACTTTCGTGAATCCGATAAGTCTTAACGAGAAACTACAGCGGTGAGCGGCTTGTTTGTTCTTCTTTTGTTGTGGGTGTTGTTACTTTTGGGTATGTATGCTTTTGTAGTTCATGTTGTCTTTACCTATATTTTTTAAGATATGTGTATTGTATATGTATGGACATTTTAGTAGTATGTATATAAATACATTTGTGGGCATGGTTACTTTTAAATGCATATGTAAATGTCAATGGAAAAAAAATACTGCACTTTCTACTATCTCTTTAAGATATGCTTCTATTGTGGTTCTGTGTTTTGAATGTGGGATTACATTACATGGATTAGATTACCGGGTATCTGTGTATTAGGGGGATAACTGTTACAACAACAAGTTGGTGACATTGTTGATGATGGCGTTGATGGTAGTTACGTTAGTGATAGTGATGATGTTGGTGATGGCAGCATGTCCTTTCCACCAGAGAATGCTCCCTTCTCGTGCACATGTTGCTCCCTTCAACCCCATCTCCATCCTTTACACCACCAACGTTCCCTCCCATGCACACATGCATTGCCGCCCCTCTACCTACCCAAGCATGTCTTTGATGGGGATGGATCCAATCAAGTACCAATCAAACAGAACTACGATCAGAGAAGAAAAACATGTCTATCGCACTAGGGAAGGATTTATAGTGGTTCGACAAAGAGCTTGCTCCACTTGCTCAATTGCTTGAATGGTTTTGGGATACAATATGTAATTCCCCAAGGTCTGTTTTATATTGCAACAAAAAGAATACCAATTGTATTCTACAATCCCCACTATCATCTCTCAGCCAATAAGGATGCATGAGGAGGATCAGACATCTTAACAATCCATACCTACAGTTCTCATCCAATCATGATATAGGAGGTGGATTAGGCATCTCAGCAATCCAACCAATCAACTCTTAGCCAACAGAAGGTGGGAAGAAGATCGACCACATCAGAATCCTCTCCACTAGTACTCAGCCAATCAGCCTTCATAGGATACATCTCTGCAATCTGTCAGTTGAAGGTTGATTTCCAGTATAGTTTACAATTTTCATGCTTGGATCATCACCGATAGTCATAGAGTGAATTTTCTCCTTTCTTCTATGCTTATAAACCAATAGAAGCTTAACGTGTTTTTTGTTTGTCCACCATTACGGACTTGATGAATATATCAACATTAGTTTCTAATGTGTGATCTTTTTCAACTCAAATTATCTATCTTCTAGCTACATCCGAATAAACTGATATTTCACATCAATGTGTTTGATCCTTGAGTGAAGGACAAAATTCTTTGCAAGATGGATTGCGCTTTGATTATCAAGGAACAATTAATAATCTTCACTTTCTTTATTTAGTTCTTTCATCAGACCCTTTAGCATCATTTCCTTATAAGATTCTATTGCCTCCACATATTCTGCTTCGGTGGTCAAAATGATCACTATATTCTGGATTTTAGAGATCCAATTAATGTCTCCACTCCTCGAGGTAAAGGCATACCATGTTGTGCTTTTCCTACCATTAACATCTCTTGTAAAATCTAAGGCCATGAAAGCTCAAATAGAAATGTCAGCATTTTCATAACATAATGCCATGTTAGAGGTACATCTCAAATGTTGTAGAATCCACTTCACAACTTCCCAATATTTTTTGCTAGGATTGATTATGAATCTTCTCACAATTCCCATTACATGGGAGATGTCTGTCTTGTGTAAATCATTGTGTACATAAAACTACCTACGGCAAATCGGTATGGTACCTTGGATACGTACTCATGATCCTCCTTCGAAGCAGTTTCTTTCTCCTTTGAAAGTTTGAAATGTCTCCCTAAATGTATTTGAGTAAGTTTTGCATTTTCATATTAAAGCTCTCATTTACCTTCTTCATATACTTTTACTAAGAAAATGTCACCTTCTTGTTATTCTTCTCTATGCAAATGCATTCCAAGGATTTTCTTTGCATGATCTAAATCCTTCATCTCAAACTCCTTGGTCAACATTTCCTTGAGATTTGTTATCCATTCTTGCTAAAGCATGTAACAAGCATGTCATCTACGTACACCAATAAAACGCATACCAAGCTCTTTAAAGTATCAACAATGGTGAACGTGGCACTTGCGTAATATTGTGTTTGACATAAAATCATCAAAAATTGTGTAGCGTTGTCTTGATGCCTACTTCAAATCATAAAGGTTTTTTTACTGGACTTTCATAACATGTCCTCTTTTCCCATGGCTACATAGTCCTTTGGTTGTTGCATACAGATGTCCTCCTCAAGATCTCCATGGGAAAAATTTGTCTTAACATCAGTTACTTGAAATGTAGGTTCTCAGTTGCAACAATGCTCAATAATACTCTTATAGTTGAGAATGTTACTGTAGATGCAAAAGATCTCTGTGAAATCGACTCTTGCTTTATGTTGAAAGTCCTTTGCCATTAATTGAACCTTGTATCCAACAGTACCATAGGCTTCCTCCTTCATCTTATACACTCACTTGTTATGCGTAACCTTCTTTCTCTTTAGCAACAGTACTAAATCACACGTTTTGTTGCTTGTGAGGTAGTTCATCTCATCATATATGGCTAACTCTCATTGCTTCCTTGTCTTACATTGTAGCACTTCATCAAATCATTCATGCTCATCATTATTAGTCAGTAATAAGTAACTCAAGGAGGGTGAGTATCTTGTAATGAGTTTGTTGATTCTGTAAGATTTCTGTAGCACTTGGATTTGTATATTATTCTATGAGATGGATTGCACATTCTCACCATTTGGTTGTTATGTATTTTATTTAGAAGTTTTATCAAACTCAATAAAGTCTTATTCTTCAGTTTTCTTTCATTTGTCAATTCATCCTTGTAAAAGGAAGACTCGTTGAACATAACATCAATGCTTTTGACTGTCATCTTGTTATCCAAATTCCATAGTCTATATCCGTAGTATATACCATGGTAAAAAAAGATGCACTTCCTTGCTTTGGGGTCAAGTTTTCCTTTGTCTTCCCGCTCAACATGAACATAACTTATGCATCTAAAGACAAGTAAATGAGAAAGTGTTACCCCCTTTTCTGTCCATGCTTCTTCTGAAAATTTCCCATCTAATGCAAGAGATGGACCTTGATTGATTAAGTATGCAGTTGTGTTCATTATATCAGCCCAATGTCATTTGGATAAACATGCATGTATCCTCATTCTTCTCATGCACTCTAGAAGAGTCATGTTCATGCATTTAGCAACACAATTCTATATGTGCTTTCTTGGGATTGTTTTCCATCTCCTGATCTTGTTCTTAGGACAGTAGAATTTAAACTCCTCGTTGCATAATACCCCCTCCCCCCATTCCCTCCATTGTCTAACTTGAGAAATTTCAACTTCAAACATGTCATATTCTCAAATAAAGCCTTCCACATCTTGTAGGTCCCAAATACTTTAATTTATGTTTGATAAAATAAATCCATAGTTTTCTTGTTGCATCATCTGAGATCTTCCAAGGGATGGTACCTGAGATGGCCCCCATATGTATGTATGAATCAGGTTCAGTATTTCGGTCTTTCGTATTCTTGCGGCCTTTGTGAACTTGACTTTCTTCAGCTCTCCCAAGATACAATCTTCATAGAAGTCTAGATCAATAGTATGTAATCTGTCAGCTTTTCCTTCTTATACATGATCTTCATTCCTTTTTTGCTCATATAATCAAAGTTTGTCTATGCCAAATGCTAATTTCATACCTAAAGGATGCAACATTTATCATGTCATATGAGCCTTATGCAACATATAGGGTTCCTTTTTTCTTACCTCAAGTTAGAGTCAACGATCCCTTGTACATCTTCCACGAATCTACATCGAATGATGTCTCTCCACCATTTTCAGATATCCGTCCACCGGATATAAGATTCCTTATTAGACAGAGTATATGTCTAACATTCTTTAATCTTAAGATGCCTCCATTGGGTTGGGAGACAATGTTTACCTTTCTAGTTATGCGATAATATTCATCATCTCCTAGGTACACCTTTCCAAAATCATCTTTCACATAATTTTGGAGGAATTCCTTTTGTGGAATGGTATAAAATTAAGCACCCTCGTCTACAATCCAGGACTCGCTTCAAGCATCTACAACACATATAAAGGCATCTCTATCATCATCATCATTAACATTCATTATAGTCTTACATTTATTATTTATCCTTTTTGATTTCTTAGGGCTTGCACTCTGTCTTGTAATGTTCTTTTGATTGCTATTCCAGCAGAACATGGATTTTAGAACTTCCTTTCTATGACTTCCCCAGGAATGTTTTTGGTTCATGTATCTCTTCATGTCTCTCCTTTTCATATTCAAGGCAGAACATGGAGTGTTCTTCTTCATTCATCTTATGTTGTGCATCTTCTTCAAGAAGAAGTTTGCCAACATCCTACAACTTCAACTTCGCAGAACCAGAGGAATTGCTAGCCGCTACATCTAATGCATTCCAACTGTCAAGTAAACTAGAAAGAAGTTGATATTGTTCAAATCATTCAAGTGTAAAGCCACCCCAACAACTTGAATGGTTTTGGCATAAAATATTTGTGCCCCATGGTCTCTTTTACACTTCAACAAAATAATACCAATTGTATTAAGTAACATTCACCATCAGCTCTCAGGTAATCATGATATATGAGGAGGATTATGCATCTCAGCAATCCATCCCAACAGTTTTCAGCCAATCAGGATGCAGGAGGGGAATCAACCATATTAGCAATTCGACACATCATCTCTCATCAAATCATAAGGTGGGATGGAGGTCAGCCATATCAGGAATCATTTCCACTAGTACATAGCTAATCGGCCTTCATAAGATAAATCTCAATAACCCTTGCCATTACCCATCAGCCCCCTTGTGCCATCACAATCACTAGTGAATAGCCTCTTCTTGTGCACGCGTGTGACGCCTCCCTCCCTTCCATCGCCGAACAATCACCTACCATGTATGTTGTTGCCTTTCTGTTCTTGCCATCGTATGCCCTTACCGCCCATCTGCCCTCCTATTTTATTTTGATTATTTGAATGTGGACAGATAAGTGAGAGAGTGATGGGTTTAATTTTGGGATTGTGATTGTTATATTAGAATGTGCTAAAGTTCAAAATGATTTTTCAATTAATAAAGTGATAAATGTTAATATGCATTTTCTTAACTATAGAATTAAATATCAATGGCTATGATGGAAGGCCTTTCTTATGCAAGGAAATTCACTTCCTCATTTGAAGTTTGAAGTTTCACACAGATACGCATTCTCTCTCTTACATGCACGTGTGTGTACCAAATATAGATATGTGTGGCATGTGTATGGTGTTATAAATATGAAGGAATGAAATTTTGGTATTCAAAATGTCTTTGTTTAGGTTTGGGTTATTTGCGGAATATTTCTTGTGAGTTTTACCATATGTATCACGATGCATGTATATATGTTCCAATCAACCTTATTTAAAACTTTATTTTTTTTCACAAAGATATCAGGCTAATTGTATAAAAAAATAGTCCTAACAAGCTCAAGTTTAACAATAATTGAATATGGTAAATCGATGAGTCAGTGATTTATTAGACAATAAATATGAGATAAAGTGGCTGCTCATAACCAAGGTTGAGAACCGAATGTTGGTGAGCCGGTCTCATATAGACTTTGGTTAGATCGTTCGAATTGGTGATGACATCGACCTAACATTAACCTCCATACAAATCATGGAAAAAATGGAACCATTCATTTTATAAAGAACAGATCGGTTGGATATGTTCTATAAATAAAGGGAAATCAGAATTTCAAACCTCTAGAAAGAAGATCCGCAATTATCAAGACGGCTCTTTCACTTTGTGAATCCAAGATGTCAATTCAATCAACTAAGCAATACAACTCTCTCAGCTAAGCTTTGGTACACCCACATAATCACAGGAAATCGCATGCTTTCCAACAAGTAATATTAAAATTTATGAAAGTGCATTCCTACATGGAGCAACCAACAGCAGCGTGCCGTATATATTCTTATCACAACGTGCTCATACCAGAAAAAAATCTCATTCACCTAATTAAAGCAGAGAATATACACGTTCTCATTCACCCAATAAAGCACCTTCTCTGAGTTTCTCTCGGATATGGGTTAATGGAAACATTAAGTGTTTTAAGGAGGGAAAGGAAAGACTTGCACGAATTCTATACGTAATGTCAGATCAACAAACTCACAGTTCCTTCAATTGGGCTCGTGGGCGGGGTTTAGGGACTCCTATGGGGTTGAGTTTGTGGGCCTTAAATCGAGCTCCATTTTGGGTTGGGCTTTTGAGCTTGATGGGTTGGACTGAACCAAGCCCGAGCTCTACCCAATTAACAAATGTACTCAAATTGTTGGTCCGAGCTCGGTCCAAAATGATTTCGGATTCGGACCGGGCCGAGCTCGATGGACTGGGTTTCGAGCTGGGCCAGGCCGGTCCAGCTCAATGCCCATCCCTAGTCATGGCCGGAAAAGTCATCATCTATTGTACCTTCCATGACAACATCCATAGGTACAACACGCTCTAGCATCTAGAGGATGTGGGCCCCCAATCCTCCAGTGTCTGCATCCTCACCTCCATCTTTTATCGACATGCCCTTCATCATCCAATTCATGTGTGTCCACTCGCCTCATCTCACCCGCTCAGTCAATGACATCCTCGCTCTTGCTTTCTCCTGCGAGCTCAACCCAGTTATCACGTCCATAATCATTCTTGGTCATGTTGTTAGCACCTTTGTTGTAGAGCTTGGCACGATGTAGGTCTCCGAGCAAACCGACTAACATTGCATGCTCGGCATGTAGTCCATCAACTACCTTGTGGCATCGAGGGTTCTCGCTTGTTGCATGCACTGCTAGTTCTAATGCTCATGTGATTTGTAATCAGCTCGAAAACTTACACATCATGGAAGAGGAGGGGACCAAAAGAGGTGGGGGAAGAGGAGGTGGAGAGCGGCAAGGTAGGAGGAAGTGGAGAAGGGGGTTGGAGGAGGAGGGAGGCGGTAAAGGAGGTGGGGTGGAGGAAGTGAGAGGCGGTGGAGAAGGAGGGTGTCGGAGGAGGTGAGGGGCGGCCGAGGAGGGGGCTAGATGAGATGGGTTTAGTTGGAGGAGGAGAAAGATGAGACTTAAAAATGACATATCAACTTTAATTATTCTTCTGAAATACCCTTTTGTCGTAAAGTTAACATCGATTTGAGATGTGAATAGATGGTAATTAACCTTAAGGGTACAAATTATAAAATTATTAGAAGGTATGGACTCAACTGATATTACAAAAAAGCGAAGAACTTAAGTAATAAGTAATATTCTATAAGCTAA
This sequence comes from Ottelia alismoides, assembly GCA_037367405.1. Taxonomy (NCBI): domain Eukaryota; kingdom Viridiplantae; phylum Streptophyta; class Magnoliopsida; order Alismatales; family Hydrocharitaceae; genus Ottelia; species Ottelia alismoides. The sequence continues at coordinate 251,781 of JAZKJV010011808.1, read as the reverse complement.
GAGGAGCATAAACGTGAAAAAACGCTCTTTTATTTTTGTATGAAATGGGGTGGGAAAGAAACGATGGATGAAAAGATAGGAGGCGGAATAAAGGTGAGAAAAATAAAGGGGCATAATTAAAAACATTGTATTGAGCCCAAAAGAAAATAATAAACATCCAGGTGTAAATATGAATATTGGATTAAAAAATCTAAATTCAGATCTAAGTAAAATACTGCAAAACTATATTATCTGCCTTCTGTCGTTTTCCCTTTCTCCGCACACATCTTTGGGAATGGTGGACGTGGATAAGAGATAAGGTCACATGGAAGTGGCAGTCTGTGGATTGTTCTCTAGAGAAATAGAAAAAGAGGTCCCACGAATATGGCATTTCTGTGGTCCGGAAATTGTCGTTTACCTACTAAAATCAAATGGAGTAAATAGCAGAACAACCAAAACCCCACTTCCAGAAGATGGTATGCCGTGAGTGGTCCTACTTGCAGTGTGATTTTTATTTGATTAGAAAGAACAATCACCTTCATGAAATTAGTGTTTTCATTCCACTACAACAAAATTTGTCATAATTTATGATAATTAATTATTTTAATATTATTATCGTATCTTCCGATGTTAAATTCGTAACAGCTTATAAAATTCGTTATAAAATATCTGTTGTTCTTTTAGTTCACTAAAAAAATTTATTTTCGTTGTTAAATGTTCATATAACATCAATTGTTTGTTGATTTTTTCGTTAACAATTACAATAAATAGATCAAACAAACTTGTTTTAGTGACTGATATCTAACATTAAGCAATAGATGTCGTAACAAAAATATTCTTTAAAAATAAGTTGAATATAGCCTGATTTCGCTTAATATATATGGAATATAAGCACAATCTCAATAAATAAATAAAAACAAGGATTTACACAAGTATTTCAAAAAAATGTTGTAGTGACGATCTGCATCACCAAAATTTTAATTGTGACAACAAAATTTCTACTTGTAATAGTTATGGCACATATTCCATTGCCAAAAGCAGGATCACAAGAGAATTGAGCAATCATGCGCTCATTGTCACTTTTTGGTGATGAAAAATATGTTGCATGTAAATGCCTAACAAATATACAACTAAAACTCTTTATTTGTGACAATAAAAATTCTTTATAATAAAAGGAATCCATAACTGTATTTTCCATTGCTACTTGAATTTCAAACATCGAACCAAACCAATAGATTCAATCAGTTTTAACACCAACGGGAGAGTCAATTTAACCAACCGATTATTCAATTGACTCGGTTGAAATTTAACCAAATAGAAATTAGTCAAAACTGGTTGAAATTCGATTGGGTCACTTGACTCGGTTGAATCAATTAAACAAAATCACCGACTCCACCATGCTTATTTTAGACAAAAAATGATTTCTGATTATTAAATAAAATGCAAATTCTTAGAAATTATTTATATTCTAGTTCCATTTTGACTCCTACTACAATACTTCTTTGACTCTTCTATTGTTTTGTCTCCCTCAAAGCAAGTCTTCCTCCTTCATAAGATTTCACAAGAAATTCAGATGGTTTCATTCCTTTGACTTCTAGAGCATGCATGTCGATGACATAATATTGATTCTCTGTTCTAACATCTCCTCTCCCTTCCAGCAACACCAAATGATGTCTCTACGTAAAAAGTTATCATCGTCACACTATGAGAAGTAGCAAGTTAACAACTCTTATCATCAATTAGAGTCTTGATAATATTAAAATTGTTACTTTTAGACAACACAAATTCGCGTTTATATAAATTTAAAAAAACATTTAAATATATGACTCAATTTTATATTTATTACAAATAATATATATGACACAGTATAACTAATGTGTATTTGTATGAAATACCAATCAACACGATTCGTCTCAGTCGGACCATAAGAACTTAACCAACAATTTGATGGCTCAATTTGAAAAAATATATATAAATTGATGACACTACGAATTCAATAGGTCAGTTCTTGTCCGATCATGAAAATCCAAAATCGATATTTGACTAGTTTGATATCATGTTAGATTTTTTTGATATCATGTTCGATTTTTGATATTTTGATTGCTCCAAATCGTTGCTTACTAAAGGAAATTTCTTCTAGTGGTATGACCATTGTCGTATTTTTGCAAGTTTAAAGAATAAAGGAATGCCAAATATTCGTTGATGCATAAACTTAACATTGGAAGATGCGGCTCAGACCAATTTCCTTGTATTCATAAGATCTAAGATTTCATGCACGTTGTATACTCTTATTTTTATGCCCATATAAATCTCCATTAGCCCTCTATTCAAAGCATTAACTCAAGACATAAATCAAAGAGAAATAGAGGCTAATAAGAGATCTAATTACTCATTGCAACAATATTGACATGTACAAAAGCATGAGCCAAATAACCACTACGAAACAAACCACAATACACACCATGTATGGTGTGGCTTAATCGGTAAGCTCCACAATAACAAAATCACACTCTACTGTTGTGGCGGGTCCTATGAACCTATTAGATCACACGGAAGAGTATCCGTTATGAGCAAAGTTGACCAGTGCATATATATTTAAATGACAGGTAAAAGCGCAGGTAATTGGGTAGAGTAGCAAGCCGTGATATGTATTGTACTGAAACAGAAACTGAGAGAAGCAACATGAATATGAAATGAATACTTATTCTTAGATCATCACCACTCTTTAAGTTGATTTTTCTTTATTAGTATTGTCCAACATTCCAATCGGTGAATGAAATAGTTTGTGGTCTTGATTACGAAGAGCTCACACTATGACCTTAGGTTGTTACATGCTATCTTAGAGTTGGGGTACATCCATAGGCATGCATAAAGTAGATACATCCTAACTAAGTTCCCAACACTTTCCTTTACTATTCTTCACATTCACATCCTAATTCACCATTATCATTTCATTTACAAGTCCTCTTGATTCTAGATTAATCATCTTTTAATGAAGTCGATTTGATTTCCATCGTAATTCTCAAGAATCCCAACACAATTAAGATAGGACCAAACGAGGCAACTCACTCGACAACTACTAAACGTCAATAAGAGTCTTCAATGGTGGACACAAGTCAAGTAAGATCTGGGATTTAAGATTATGGTTTTCAACTGAAACTGCAGTCGGACTTAAGACCACCTTTTATTTTTCTCTAGATACGGGGCAAACTGGTAAGAAGACCTCATTCACTAACCACATCCATAAGTCATATAGATTCAGAGTACTCGGATTTGGAACAGATTTAACATTGAGCAAGTCTTTCACTTAATTACCCATCCTCATTCCTTATTTAGTTATCATTCATATTTTATGTCTTGATTCCCCATTTAACCACTTAGGGCCTGTTTGGTTGCAGGGTTGGGCAGGGTTGGCCTAACCCTGGTTACTATTCACAAGGGTACTTCCTCCTCACAGATTACTATTCACCCATCCCAACCCAGCCCAACCCAACCCTGCCCAACCCTGCAACCAAACAGGCCCTTAGAGTTCAGTTGTACAAGTTTCACTTAATTGACTTATTTAGATGACTAATATTCACTAAGTCAATGACTCATTTCACCTAGTACGGGTTCGTCAATTCACATAGTTGTTCAAGAGCCCATAGTTTCTCTTCCATTTAGGATCCAATTCCATGATAAATTTTTTCCTAATAGATTTCTAATGAACTAATGGTGCCTCATAATGTCTTATGCATGTATATTATAATTTCATCTATGAAAACTCTCAAAAAATATAGTTGAATATGGCAGACGCTCCGATTTGGTAACTAAAATTGTTATCTAAAAAACAAATTAGATATGTGGATAGAGCATCCAACAAGGAGAAATCTAACATATATTTCATATTTTCTTATTATAAAAACTCTCGAAAAATGTAATTGAATATTGTGGATACTATGATTTCATGTCAAAAAATATTCTCCAAATCAATAATAAAATAAATGTGTGGATAGAGCATTCGACGAGGGGAAATCTGATATATATCATATTTTTGGATCATGTAAATTCTCAGAAAATGTAGTTGAATACATTGGATGCTTTGATTTCATGTCCAATTTTTCATCTCTAATTTCGAAATAAATTACATGTATGTATATAGCATGAAATAATAATAAATCTGATCTAAGTTTTTTCAGATCATGAAAACTCTCGTAAAGTGTAGCTGAATGTGATGGGTGCTTCAATTTTGCGTCCAATTTTTCATCTCAATTTCGAAACGAATTAAATGAGTATATAGATCATGGAACAAGGATAAGTATAACCTAAGTTTCATATTTTTCGGATCACCGAATCTCTCAAAAATCATGACAGAAGGTGATGATACATCTGAAATCTGACTTTGCATGCGGAAATCTGGGTGATCCGAACAATGGATCGATGCACAATATGTATACACCGCATATGAAAGGTGTGGACCCAGCAACAAGATAAAAATCAAAATCGGTACCTTCGGTTGTCATTTATCATATGTCTCCTCCACTTTAAAATCGACGATTTCAAGGTGCCTCAGATGAAATGCATGCGAGAAATCATTGTCGGTGGTGACGTAGCTCCAATGAGGATTTCCAGTGGGTCTCTGACGAGTTCAAGGGTGAGTTGGTAAAGTTATAGGGTTTGATCTGTGGCTCATAAAATGGTAAACCGTAGTATTTTGAACGTAACTTTCGCATACCTTTTCTGTTTTCAATGTTCTTATGCTCATTAAAAAGATCTCGAAGAGTACTAAAAGATAAAGTCCTTATTTGTCCATTTTGGATATTAGATTAGGTCAGAAGTTTAATTTTAGTGTTTTAGTACTCTGAGGTTTCATAGTGAGCGCAGTCGAGAGCGCGCGAGACTGGGAAGGACAATGTATGGGGAGAAGGACGAGGTTATGCCTAAGGCACCTCAAATCGATGCTCTCATACTATGAAGAATGAGAAGAATTGGATGTCTTATTACTAAGCCATATACCTCGTTATATGTGTATGTATGCATGCATGCAATGAAGCAAGTATATATGCATGCACACATGCTGAAGATAGAGAAAAATAATAAATAGTACAAATGTGGTAAATGCTAAAGAAGAAGAATATCAATAATGTTCTCATACATGTACTCTAACACTAAAATCAATCATCTTCCTAATGTTTGGCATCATTAGGAAGGTGGATTTCCTCACAAGTCTTCTTAACCTGATAGGGATTTCTTTTTTTTCCTAGCAGATTTAGCAAATCCAATAGGAAATTTAGTCGATAAAAAATCTGTATGTTCATACTCGTCAAGAGATGTGCTGGCTTCTCTGAATGCTTCACTATAGTATTAAATTCTCTAATTCTAGCATAATATGACTTTTTCAAGTGAAGGATAACTTTTGAGGTTTGAACTGTGATCATCTGGGCATTGGATGCATTGCCCTATCCTAATAATATTGTAAATCTATATATTTATTTACTTTAGAAATTACCCTTAATTTTATGATAAACGTTCACCACCACGTCATCTCATCTTTCTAATTTGAATCGTTTCCCTATGACTAATTCAGGGGATATACAGATTGCATCCACACATGGATGTGTCCTTTGAATTTTAGATATAACATGCTTATGGAGTTCATTAAACATGTTATCTGAGTGTTAACTCAAGTTTAAGTTGGGAAATCCTATCTTTACCCAAAAAATCTGTGCATCGGTATTAGCTAGTCTCATATTTTCTTTACTATAAGACTTAACTTTCATTTATTTTTCATTTTAATAATTTTTTCATTTACTTTTAAAATATTTAATGAATTATTCTTATTGTGTTGTAATTTCTTTTATTTTATGTTTTATAATAAATATGGTCATATATATAGAAATAAGTTTTAAATATTTATTTAAACACAATAAAATAGGAATATATAACAATGTAATAGATAGGTAATAGTAATTTTTATTTTGTAAACTATTTTTATATGTTTAATAAAAATATTTTCTTTTATTATGTTGTTTTTTTAAAAGAAAGATTTTTTATTTTTTTGAAAAAGTGATTTTGAATATTTTTTGTTGAAAGAACTCAAAATCAAAAGTTGGGTATTTAAAAGGGTTATCAAACCTTATTACAACTAAAGACAAGAAAAGTGAAAACAAAATAAGAAATTATTACAAATCTCAAAGAAAGTAATACACAAAATTATTTACATAAAACACATTATTATGATTTATAAAAATAAATTTTTATTTTTTGAATTATAAGGGTGAGCTTATAAATAATCTTCTTCTCAAGTGAAGACCTGGCAAAGTGTTCCCTCACGTGATAGCATTGCATTTGGAGTTTAGTCCTAAACTTGTTTACATTGATACACAAAACTGAATTCTCATGTATTAGCTCCAATACATATTTTCAGTTTTTAAATAAGTCCCAAAACCACCCTATTTAATTCATCATTTTTGTTGTAGTCGGGTAATTCAAGATCTGTAAAAAATGACCACACCGAGAGAATAATATGGAAGATCAAATTTTAATGCGATCGGATTATTTATTTTACTTAGGTAAGTCCCGATATCAGACTCGATGAGGTAATATGGAGAATTAATTTCCAATTAATACGGAAAATTAGGTTTTCAAAAAAGATATATATATATATTAGTGTTTTTTTATATTTTTTACATTTTTATGGGTATTTATATTAAGAGATGTAATTAACTGATTCAAAGAATTTTGATCCAATGATTTTTTTAAAAATAACTTTTATGCAAGAAATAATGTTATGCTATGTGGAAGCAATAATAAATAAATGCAATTTTACGAATTTTAAGTTATAATGAACGGCACAATATGCAAGATAAATGCAGGCTAGGACCAAGCAAGTTAAGCCAAGTCAATCAGTTCAATCAGGAGAGCCAATCAATTTCAGAGGATGGTTATTCAATTAAGATCAAGTTAAACCCCAATGTATTTCGCTAATTGTATGATTAATTGAGCAGTAAAAATCGAAAAATATATGTTCTTAATATTAACAAATAAACTCCTTAATTTATTCATGGTAAATAAAGTCTCCAATTGTAAAATTAATGGTTTAATATGATAAAGCATTAGATGAGGTTCAAATTGGCATAAAAGAACATAAAATCTGATAATGGATGTACGAGTTATGAATAAATGAAGTTTAGGGACCAAAATATAAATAAAACAATATCAATTTAGACCTTTAGAGCGTAGTTCTATAATTTCTCAAATCTGCTCAGGCCTCCTTGTAATTTACCCCCATGTAGGGGTGCTTGTCATTTCCAAGAACGGGAGGTCTCTGGTGCAAAATCACCCAATCACGTGCTCGAGGCGCGTGAGTTGATCTCTGCATTATTTGCAAGAGGCGTATGGAGTGTCCTGCAAAATGCCCAAGCCACGCGTGTTATACACATGACCCGAGCCTGGTTCGGGTGGTGGCTTGAGGTTCGAGGACAATCCTCCACTTCATGCCGATTTGATTCACCAAGGCAATAGGCTCGGATAGGAGGTCTAGAAGTAATCTGATGTGTCCAATGAAGATGGATCGATGATGCAAATTTGGGTGTGGACTGACAGCTAAGATCGAGGTTGTTCTTGATCTTACGGTAGCTGCACTCCAGACCTAGGGATGCCTTCTTATTTTTTGATGTTCTTCCTTTAATGAGTCTTATGATGAGGGAGGGTCGACATAATATCGGTGGTCATCAGGGTAGAAGCTAACAGTGGAGATGGGACTTTGACTTGTTCCTGTAGAAGTGAAGATGGCTCAAACCATTAAGGCTTGGCATGGAGCATGATGAACTAAGAAGAGGGTTGGTCAATGGGATCCGACGATGAGCGATGGAGGCAGAGTAGAGTCGGTGAAGGGTTGCAAAGGAATAAGAGAATCAATGGGGTCCTAAAGGCAGAGGTAATCTTTGTCGACGATTGGTGTAGTGTGTGTGGAGGAGGAAGGTGAAAGTGGAGATGTTGGATTGGGTTCATAGCAGAGCACATAAGAAGAAGAAGAAGAAGAAAAATGGAAAGAAAAAGAGAGGGTGTAGCCTAACGGTGTGGTTGTGAATATGATAACTAAAGTAGTAGAAGGTGGAAATCGAAGAGAAATGGGTAAAGAGTGAAATCAATGATGGATTAGAGAGAAAGAGGTGTCAAGGATAAATGGAATTGCCTGGGATTGGAATGTGTGACTCTCTCCGATTTTTGCTCAATTCACTCTGGTGAAGGAAGTGAGGAGCTTGACCGCTCGCATGGTGGATCAGCAACAAGTTGCTCAGAGAGCACCTTGGATCATGTCTTGATTAAGGTCCTCGTCGCAAGGGATATGACCGTTGCCACCAACTGGATCTGAGGCTTCCTCTCTCTCTCTCTCTCTCGTTCTTGTTTCTAGATGAAGAAGATAAAGACAGATGATCCGGACAAAAGAAGGGGGTTGATCTAAAATAGGGATAGATTAGATGAGTCGTAAAGGAAGAAGGGATTAGGTTAGTTGGAGCTCGGATTGGAGAAGGGATAATGTTGGAGAGGATAATGGTCATTTTTGTGGTTTTGATCGAAGAGTCGTAGAGGCTATAGGTGATGGGAATGAGGTAGTTCGGGAGGATAGAAATAAGAAAGAGATAAGGGGTTGTTGATGACGAATTAGGGTTTTGATCGTGAGGATGAGGGGATAGTTCAAGAGAACGATAATCTATCAGCGAAGGTGAGGGTTCGTGAAGGAGGAAATGGTGGTTAGTGATGGAGATCGGCGGGCATCAGGCAGTGGCTGAGATGCGGTTAGAGGAAGGTGATGGCATGTTGTAGGTAGATGTCGTTGGATCAGTTGTGATCCAATAGTGGGGGTGGCTCATGTGCCAAGCACACGGGTGGGGCTAAGAAAAGGGGAATGGGTATCGATTGTTGGATCAGTCTTGATCCAATGACCAAGATGTGTGGCGCAAAATGATAAGAAGAGTAGACAACGCTTGCGGGTTGACCAATAAGTGATGAATCAGAATAAGCCATGTATAGGAGATGTTGACCATGATTTTGATTATGTAAAAATAATTATATTAAAAATAATACATGGTCTCTAATTCAAAAATACCTAAAATGGAAATTGTAACCTAAATGCACTATGCAGTAATTATGAAGGATTTCTAAGTAGAATGTGAAATGCAAAATATGCATTTTGTGATATTTTATATATATAATATTATTTTATAGTTTTGTATTTTTATTTGATATTCTATAGATGATAATACATGTAAAACTCAAATATGATGTAATTTTATGAAACTAGTTAGGCCATGAAGTAAAACAAAGAAATGAAAAAGAAAATAATCAAAAAGAGTGAAATATATACATAAATAATAGGTCAAAATCAGTAAAAAAAAGGTACAATGCACAGCTAGGTTCCAAAGCTCATATTTCACAAATGAACTCCAATTCTTTTGAAATAGGTCTTGATTTGTAGATAATTGAATGTGTATTAATTCAAAAGTGAGTAGAGTTAAATTGGACATAGTGTGTGAGAGCTATTAGCATTTACAGCTCTTTATCATGAAATTAGGGTTTGGATTTATTTTAAATATATACAAGTTGGTATTTTTTTAGGATTTTCATTCATTAAGGTTAGTTATATGTATACAATGGAGTAAGTTTCATGCCATTTGGAATTAGCATGAATTAATTAAAAATGCTTGAAGTTAGGTGAAAATGTACATATGAATATGAATGAAAAATGAAATTATATTTTATGCAAATTATTTTTAAATGAATGGAAGTTAATTTTGTGATATAAACATGTGAATGAACCTTATTTCTCAAGACGAAGCTTTATTTTCAGCTAATTAGAGTGATGAATCACATATTCATCAACCCCCTATACTTAAACCTTGCTCATCCTTGAGCAACTAAAAATGAAGAAGTGAAATGAGAATGGGTTCCATACCAAGATCATGAGTAAAAGGTAAAAATGGAGCTTGACCCATCCTTTGGATTAATGGTTTGGTTGAACTCCTGTGAGAATTAGGGTTTTAAAATCAACAGCCTCCAAGTTCTGTACTTCATTGTATAAGTTTGGCTCAGAAGTCGTCTTATATCAATCCCTCTCTCAAAGCATACCCCATGAATATTGAAAAACTGTCTCATGTATGCGACGGGTGTTAGCACTCCCCATTCAAAATGCCGGACTAGCGCGCAAACCTCTCCTCTAGTAACTTATCCTCAAGGAGTCATATATTTCCTTCTAAGTTCATGTGTGTTATTGTTCACAATGAATATGAAGGGAGAAGTTTAGAAGAATGAGAAAAGAACTGGAGTGTGATCAATGTAGTCACATATTCCGTGAAGCATGGTCAAGATAGCCAATCTCCACCAAGATATGCAAGTTATATGAAGCTTAGACCATTGTGGTCCACGATGTACATGGGAATTGGCTTCTTTTGGTATGAATTTTTTTCTCTACATTGATCTTCTGTGCCCGGATATAAAATTTTTTGTTCGACCCATGTTTTGGGATCTTACAAAAATTACGCTAGCAGACCGTCCTCATCCGAAGCTTCATTTCAACATGTGCTCCGATCTTTAAATATCAATGCTACCGGAAAAGAAACCCGTACGGTCTTCCAAATCCCTCTCTGAGTTGAGTTAAGTGCATAGTGCTAGAGTACAGATTAATTCCCTATTCAAGAGTCGTACTCAGAATGAGACGACGAGGCTAGACACTAAGAGTCGAGGTCTGATACTGTCATGCAGAACTAAGAGAATTAAGTCAGGGACCTGAAGCTTCTAAAATCCTATTTCTCGATGAAGTTCCTATAGATTAAGTGGATTAAGATCGAGTTAAGACCACTCTAAGTTTTTACTCATGACTCAGTTCAGAACCCAATGGCTTTTCACCAATGCAGATGCATGAACTGTTGAATGAAGTGTAGATGCATGAGATGCAAAAAATAGTATTTTTTATATTTTTACAATTTTCTAATTTAATTAATTTTTTTGTTTTTTTATGGTTATCCACATATTATATGTATTTATAAGTATTGTACATATTTTAAACATTTCTATAGGTTCTACAAAAAGTATCCCTACCCCAATTGAGTTAATGTAACATATACATAAAATATAATATATAGTGTAATGCAGAGTATTTTTTTAGACGAATGCGATTCAACCCCCCTCCCCCAACTTAGTGCATGTTAAGTATATAAGGATGCAAAAGAAGAAAGGAGAGAGGTAGAAGTCGATCGCCCTCTCTATACTTAGTCTCTTGGTTAGCCCAAGTATATGAGAGCAAAATTGGGGCAATCAAGGGAAAAAGGAGAGAAGATGAGTATGTACAAGGTGGGGGCATCAGTACATCTTATATTTTGGATTTTGTCTAAGTATATAAGAAGTACAGATGGAACCAATAAGACAGGAAGAGAGGGTGTAAAGACTTGAATTTGGCTATCTCTCAGATCATGTCATAAGACACAACTCATCAAGAGGAAACAAATGAAAAATGTTTCGTGTGAATAGGACTTTGTTTGGAATTGTTATGATTTTATGAAGAAAGAGAAATAAGGAGGCCTAAGATGTCATTAACCCTAATGACCATCATTAAGACTAATTAATCATGATTAAGAGACTAATGAGGATTAAGGACTACTAATCACCATTATCAATTACTAATCAGGGATTAGTGAAAATAATCATGATTAGTGAAAGTTAAGCATGATTAGTGAAAGTTAACCGCATCTAGTGCTAATTGAGCATCATTAGCGAATCTAAAAGTTTATGGAAGGTTCTAACTTAAGTGTTAAGTTTTGGGATAAGACTTGGCCAAAATCATGGGCTGCTAACCGTAGTTAAAGCTAAACCATGGTTTACTAACCATGGCTATCAGTTTTCTAAAGCCTATAAATAGCGCCTTGCCCATTCATTCTCCATGATTTCCACTACCATCACTACCCTGAGGTCTAGGGTTGAGAAGTTGGGAGGATGAGAGGGAGATGGGAAGGAGCGCTAATGAAGCACTTCCGGGAGGATGAGGAGGAGGAGGACGGTGCAATCCTTATTTTACTTGGCTTCGTATAGGTGGTAAGTATCTCTAACTTGGTCTAGGTTTCCGATTAATCTCCCTTTCCGATTTATTTTGTGTTGTGCTTTGAGGAGAAATCTGAGCATAGCCCTACTCGGCTATGGGTGGCTCGACCTTTAGTGAGCATATGAGTTCTTCATATGACTCACTGACCCTAGATAAGAAACTTGTTGATTCTGCAGTTTTTATCGATTTTATAGTTATTTTGATGGAGGAATCTATGTAACTCCCTACTTAGGTGTGGGTCGCTAGGCTATTAATGAACTCTGTGATTTATCACATGCTTCACCACGTAAGACGTGTAGTGTCTATCGATTCTCCATCATTTGTAGTTCTATTATATTCAATATGTTTCACTTATATTTTTCCTCTCCATGATTTTATAGAGGAAACTCTTTCTATTTTTCATTAGAAATATGTCCCAATATAAAGGAGACTCTGTCAAAATTTTCATAGAAATATGTTCCAATATAAAGAGAAAACTCTATCAAAATCTTCCTAGAAATATACGTATAAAATAAAGCTCTCTTAAAAGTACAAGGGAAAATATGGTCTTCATGTTCTTTGTGTTGAACAAGCAGTAGGGTTTAAGAACCCTGGATTACTAAAAAGAGATATTGTCAAGGGTAGATTGGAGGATTGGTTGAGGCAACGGGCAGCAGTCTAAGCTCATCAAGTATCAGTGCAATCCTCAATCCCAGAATGTTGACAACATCGGGGTCCGTGGGGGAGGAAAGGACCAATCCCTGATGTGGATTAGAGTGGATAGTAACTAAAATAAAAATGGAATAAATGAACAACTGTATAATTTTGCTTGTTGAACTTTTCAAATATCATGCTTGTCTTATGTATTTTTTCTTCATTATTTAGCACTGCTCATTTCTTTCCTACGTTTTCTGAAAACCCCACAGGTAACGTACAGCTGTCACAGGGATAGTAGCCAGCCACAGTATCATTAATCCATATGGTGGTTGGTAATCTTTTTGAGCATTTCCTTTCTAGTTGATGTATATGTAAATTGTTATAGTGGTATAATGTACCATGTAAACTTTATTGTGTGAATGGAAACATGTTGAATGCTTCCTTTTTAGTATTTTTAATTAAAATATATTTCTGAATGTTTGTTGTGATTGCTGAATACATTATTGTTTAGTAATTGGATCCGGATATGGGAGGATACAATGACCCAAAATTTAGGATTGTGACAGTTTGGTATTAGAGCACTGCTACTCTAGTAATTTATTGAGTAATTAATAACTATGAGTGACACTCAGAAACTAAGGTTGTATAAAGATCCTTTGATCTTAATAATTGATTGCGGTAGCATTCACAAGTCATTGTCCCTTATGTACATCATGCTAAGACATATAGAATCTAACCTTTAACCTTAATTCATCCCGGGATCATGGCAGACCAAGACATGTCTAGGCAATTAACAGCTATTGAAGGATATGGTAAGATCCTTAAGTGCATCACGGAAGTGTGAGGATCGCATCATATGCGATCGGGAGAGACTAGTCCTACTAGTTGCTCGATGCAGCAGAAATTAAAATTTTCTATATGACGAAACCACATGATCCAAGAACACTTCTCGAAGCATTTTGTCTAAACCACAAACAAGTAATAGGATTACCTCTTGAAGCGTGGTTGCAATCGAGTCTCTAAACGAAGAGACCTCCTGTCTCAAGTCCGATCTGACGGAGGAGACGCTTGCGAGCGTGTTGATGAAACGCATGCTCCTCGCAATCCATGTTGATGATCCAAGCAACGGATCTCCAGTTCTCGTCCCACGAGATACGAATTCTTCTTTACGAGCGATATGCATCGAAGGAGATGGAGATCCACGAGCAAACGATCGGGCAGCATAATGATAACGATGCAGCGATGGAGACTCTCTCTAGGGCATCCATGGTAGACGGTCATATGAGAGAGAGAGAATGGACGTGTAGAGAGCATGAGAGAGAGAGAGAGTTGTTTTCTAACTTGTAACCTAGAAGAGCAAGGGTTACCTCTCCTTTTATAATATTTTGGGACCCATGGATTTCAATCCATAGACAACACAAATCCAATGGCTCTCATTGATTTGTATTTCTTTTATTGGCCATAATCTTGTTGTTAAAACATAAAAACAATTAATTTAATAAAATCAAATATATACTCAATATAATTTGATTTACATTAAATCAATCTCCATTGGAGAAATAGGAAGAAGGCAAGCCTCCTTCCATAAGAGGAGTGGACGGCTACAATATCCATGGTAGAATTGTAACCGTCCACCCTCAATATGAGGAAGGTGGCTCTCCTTTCCTTATTACATGAGATTACATTATCTCATGATTATCTCCAATATTTGCAATAACTTTCGTTGCAAATTATTTCACAAAAATAAATCCAATTTATTTTGTGAACATTGCAATCATGCCACTGGAAATTTGTGAATCACATTCACAACCCAAAATAAAATGCGAATTACATTTATAATATAATGTCCAATGTGAATCCAATTCACATGAACATTTAATAACAAATGTAAATTACAAATATCTCTCTCTTAAATATTATAAATCACATTTATAATATATATGATTAAGATGGATAGTGCTATCCATATTTTTCATATCCATGATAGTTAAATCACATTTAATCATCTTGGATCTCTATTCTTATTTGCCCAAATAATATGAATCTCATTCACATTATTTACTTATAATTAAATCATATTTACTTGTAATAGATAACTCTCTTTACAATATGAATCAAATTCATATTATTCGTGATAATTAAATCACATTTAATTATTAACTTTCTCAATACTCAGATAAATAAAATCAACAATGAAATTATCCACTCTTTCAAGGATAATGCACTTTATCCAAGGATACTTGTAGATAAGGACAGGGCGATTGTATTGTTCCATGTATGTGACTTGGATATTCAGATCATATCTCAAAACCAGATCTCATGCCTCTTATAGATGCTTGATTAAATCAAGACCACTAATCTAATCTTCTCATTGCACCTGAATCACATTCAAATCAGTGTCTAACATTTGGACCAAGGTTAAATTACTTCTCTACTGAGAGAAGTCACTAAAATCCAGATCTGTTTCATCACTCCCTAGGAATGGAAGCGTCATGGTTATACAATTGTTTATGATCACATCACCCTCAGGTATTCCCAATACATGTATATCTTGCATATTGGAAGACTCAAAATAAACCCAAAGTATTAGATCAATTTTACATTGTCTACTTCAGGGTTTTATCAGTACGCTTCTCATTTGATCACTAGGAGTCGGTATCGATCATATACTTTCCAAAAGCATATATCATACCTAGGTCTTCATCATATACTTTCCAAAAGTATATATCAAACCTATAGATTCAATTAAGCTTCCAAAGCAAGACGATCGTCCACGGAATTTGGTTCTTCCCAATATCTCATGAGTGAGCTCATGTCTTCCAGTTCAGTAAATGAACATATATGATCCCTTCGAGAGATCATATTACTCATATGTCCTTGTATACACACCAGTGCACCGGTGTATAGACCTTGATTAGGTCATCAACCTATTGGTCTATCAAATGTACATACTTAGACATATATTAATACATCTGTCTCCAGTCAGAGGATGTGAGCCTATATCGTGACAACATACGACATAGGACTTCAGTTATCTCGATCTCTCTAAGTCAACTCTTTGACCTAACTTATGTAACACATCTGAATCCCTATTCCTATGCAGAGGACCTGCATCAAGAGGTCGGTTAGATATTAGCCTAAATGAGAAAGGGTTTCCATCTCCTACTTGAAGGATACGGGAAAAATCCTCAAGCGCATCATGGAAGCGTGATGATCGCATCGAATGCGATCGGGAGCGACTCGTCACACTAGTTGCTCCGGGCAGCGGAAATTAAAATTTTTATGTGATGAAACCACATGATCCAAGAACACTTCACGGATAGTTTCATATAAACCACAAACAAGTAATAGGATTACCTCTTGAAGCGTGGTTGTGATCGAGTCTCTAAACGAAGAGACCTCCTGTCTCAAGTCCGATCCCTCGGAGGAGACGCTTGCGAGCGCGGGGATGAATCGCGTGCTCCTGGCAATCCATGTTGATGATCCAAGCGGCGGATCTCCTGATCTCGTCACACGATATCCAACATCTTCTTCACGAGCGAGACGCACCGAAGGAGATGGAGATCCATGAGTAGATGATCCGGTAGCATAACAACGATGTTGCGTCGATGACGACTCTCACAATGGCTCCATGGTGGATTACCATTATGAGAGAGAGAGAGAGACTTGGCGTGTAAAGAAGAGAGAGAGAGAGAGAGCATTCATTAATCATCTTGTATCATGAAGAGCAATGAATGCCTCTTCTTATATAGGGTTTTGGGAGTCCATGGATCCCAATCCATGTACAACACACAATCAATGGTTTAGATTGATTTGTGTTTCTTTCAATGGCTATGATCTTGTTGTAAAACCACAACAATTAATTTAATTTCATTTAATATATATCGATAAATCCATATATTTAAATTCAAATCAAATCAATTAATTATCCTTGGAGATAATGAGGAGATAAACCATATCCCCTAAAAAGGGGGGATGGCTACCAATATCTCGTGAGATCTCATTATCTCATGAGATACATTATCTCATGATATCTCCAAGATTTCACAAAAATAATTCATAATTATCTTGTGAAATATTGCAATCATGCCGTTGGAAAAATATGAATCACATTCACATCCCAAAACAAAATGTAAATTATATTTTATTTAATTATCCAATGTGAATCCAATTCACATCAATAATTAATCAACAAATATAAATCACAAATAGCTCTCTCTTATATATTATAAATCGCATTTATAATATAAATGATTAATATGGATAGTGCTATCCATATTATTCATATCCGTGATAATTAAATCGTATTTAATCACATTTGATCTCTATTCTCATGTGCCAAAATAACATGAATCACATTCACATTATTCACATCTTTAATAATTAAATCACATTTAATTATCTCAGATAACTCTCCTTATAAAATGAATCAAATTCATAATATACATGGTAATTAAATCACATTTAATTATCAATTTTCTCGATGCTCGGATACATATATCAACAATGAAATTATCCATGAACTCTTTCAAGGATAATGCGCTTTCTCCGCGGATACTTGGAGATAAGGACATGGCGATTGTATTATTCCACGTATAGTGACTTGGATATTGAGATCACATCTCAAATCCAGATCTCGGGCCTCCCATTGATGCTTAATTAAATCAAGACCGCAAATCTAATCTTCTCATTGCATCTGAATCACATTCATATCAATGTCCAACATTTGGACCAAGATCAGATTACTTCTCTACTGAGAAGAGTCACTAAATCTAGACCCGTTTCATCACTCCCTAGGAAAGGAAGCGTCATGGTTATCACAATCGTTTATGATCACATCACCCTCAGGTATTCTCAATACTAGTACATCCTACATACTGGAAGACTCGGAATAAACCCAGAGTATTAGATCAACTTTATATTGTCTACTTCAAGGTTTTATCATTAAGTTTCTCATTCGATAATTGGGAGTTGGTATTGTTCATATACTTTCTAAAAGCATATATCATACCTAGGTCTTGATCATATACTTTCTAAAAGTATATACCAAACCTACAAATTCAGTCAAGCTTCCAAAGCGAGATGACCATGCACGGAATTTGATTCTTCCCAATATCTCATGAGTGGGCTCATGTCTTCCAGTTCAATAGTGAACCTGTATGATCCCTTTGAGAGATCGTATTACTCATATGCCCATATATGCACACCAGCGCGCCGGTGTATAGACCTTGGTTAGGTCATCGACCTTTTGGTCTACCAAATGTACATACTCAAACATATAGTAACACATCTGTCTCCGGTCAGAGGATGCGTGCCTATACCATGACAGCATACGGTTATCTCGATCTCGTTAAGTCAACTCTTTGACCTAACTAATCTAACACCTCCGAATCTCTATTCCTGTGTAGAGGACCTGCATCAAGAGGTCGGTCAGATATCAGCCTATATGAGAAAGGATTGCCATCTCCTACTCAGGCTGGAGATCATCTCTTAATAATCATTTGACGGTGCTTGATGAGTCCTCAATCTAACCCTTTAGATATTCATCCAAGCACCATCCTCTATGATTCAATTATTGAATCAACAGCTGTATGATTATCAATATGGCCATGGTACATAACCTTAATTGTACTAAGGGACCTATTATGCAAATTAGTTACTCTTCATTTCAGATTATGGAATGATATTCGCAATAACATTTATTGCATAATGGCTCGTCATGGGCTCGCATGTCCAACAATCTCCCACTAGCCCAAAGAGCCATTAATGGGCTAATCATTTAAACCCACACTCATGTGACAATCATAAGCTATTTAGAAAATAGCTAGGTAAGATGATCAGTCACTCTGTTCCCATGAGACTACGCCAAGTCCTTTTACGGCACTTGTATATCTCCAGTAACAATGCTCGCATCCAATGCGAATGTCGCATCTTATGCAACCAATACTCAATCTTGAGAATGCAATTATAGTGTCCTTGACACTATTGCTCAGTAATTATTATAAGAAGTATTTCCATAATTCTTATCAGAATACCTTTATTCCTGGAGATCTTTATCTCCCAAGGCATCTACAGTTAAGACCTTTTAGATCACTATCTATTAAGTCTTAGGTTCTTAATGATGAGATTTTGATATCATTATCTCTAAGTCTTGTCATCTTTGAAGATATTTATTATTACTGCAATCAAGTGTTTTATTTCTATGGTAGGATTAGTAACAGTTTACTACTCCCACTGCATGGCAGACATCTGACCTTTCGTACACATCTAGCACATACGAGGCTTCTAGCAACCGATGCATAAAGGCAAGCAATTTTAGCACCATCAACACTCGATATGTTATCTCTTCAGATTGGTTAGTACCAAATCTTAAGAGAAGGAAGCGTTCCTTGGATAGAATATATCCAGGATGTACCAATAATGTGACAGTCCCAATAGCTTCTTCTCTTTGCTTCTGAACACCTTCAGAACTAAGATCCAAGAGGCAACTTATGAGATCATATCTCAAGGTATGGAATAGCCAGATCTATAAAACACTTATTATCATCCTTATATCATTTTAAAATGATTAGGATATTATCTACATTTAGCACGATGAACACAATGGCACTCCCACTAAGCTTCACATGGTTCATCAATATCCTATCTGAAATCATAACATTTATAATTTCATCAAATCTTATGTTCCAGCTACAAGAAGCTTATTTGAGTCCATAGATGGAGTTCTTTAGCTTGCACACCTTGCTTTCCTCAACCATGAATCCCTGGGGCTACTTCACATGAATATTCTTAAAGAGATATTCATAGAGGAATGCAATCTTGACCTCCATCTTGAAGATGTCAAAGTCAAGTTGTGCAGCTTTAGTTAGCAATATTCTGATGAGTTTAAGCATGGTTACTGGAAAGCAAGTCTCATCGCAAGCGATGTCTTCTTTCTTCATGTGTAGCTCATGGCTACGAACCGTGCTTTGAAGATCTCTTCCTTCTCATCAGGTTCCCTCTTTCTCTTGAAGATCCATTTACACCTTTATGGGTCTTACCCATATAGGTAGATCCTCGAGGGTCCATATACGACACTTGTATATGAATTCTACTTTAGACTTTATTGCTAATATCCATCTTTCCATGTCATGATCCTAGGAGCTTCATCACATGAAGTCCGATCATTATCAGACTTAATCGACACATGGAATACATCCTCAAACTCGTTTGAAGAGGTATTAATGTTTCATCTTTAATTATCCTTTTAGTTTCTGATTTCAGGTGCCTCATTATCATCTCAAGATTAAATGAGTTCCTTTACTTCATTTTCTTCTTGATTCTCAAGAGTCTCAGCCTTTAAGAATCACATTCTCAGAGATGAGATATTTTAAGAATCTCAAGGTCATAAAGTAGGTATCCCATACCATCCTTTATTTTCCTAATGAAGTAGCACTCTCTAGTGCTCGATTCCGGCTTACTTGCATGGAATCTTATTAATGATATATATTGTAGTCCCTACTACACATATATACCTGGAAACTAAGGGATAATTATGCTAAAAAATTCATCATTGATCAAATCATGTCACACATGATCCAATTGTATCTCCCTATAACTCTATCAAGTTTAGGTTTATCAGGAGGAGTGAGATAGAAATGATATTCATATCTCCATAAGGTATTCTTTGAATTTTATCTAACAGGTACAAGCTACTAGGTTAGATCAAATTCATTTTATCTTTATTCAAACTTTGGTTCTAAACCAAAATTGTGAAATCTTTGAACATTTCAAAGATTTCTTAGGTGAAGATAAGAAATCTCATGTCATACATACTCATCAATAGATATCACATATCCATAATGTTTATTATGATATAGATGATCCACATACATCAATATGTATAAGATCTTGAATACCTCGACATCTAACACCATTCCCAGAGAAGGGTGTATTGGACATTTTACTTTGAATACAATATTCATAAGTATGTAAGCTTCAAAATTTTAGACATTCTAAAGTTTCATATCTTACTAGTCCATTGATCTCATCAACAGACACATGTCCAAAACTTGATGCCATATCATTGTCAAATGATATTCGTCCTCCTATTGATCTTTTAATGGTTTAATTTTCAGTTTTATAAATCTTAATGAACCATTCATTAATTTCTAATTTTGTGGAGTCTTCTAAATGTTAGATTACTATCTGAAATATATCCATCATAACTCTTTATGACAGGTTTATTCCAGAATTCATGTTTATTTCCAACATTTAGAAATAAATAATGAGTGTATTATAATATCTAAGTCATAGAATGAAGGGAGCATAGTGGAAGCATGGGTCGGACCTGAGTAAGAAGGAAAGTCAAAGAGTTGATTTACTTCTGTGACTTCCATATGGCATCCAGATAGTTGGATGAATGCCAATACTGCATGAGTCGATGTATTGATAGTATGACTATCTAGACTATCTAGAATCCTTAGAGAAGGACTCAGATAGAGCATCAGAATAATCTACATAAATTATAGATATTAACTTGCTTATTGAATAAGATAAAGTCTTATAATTGTATCTCAATCTTCTACAACACTTTTAATAGGTTGCATATGTTTTAGAAGACTGGAGAATTTGATCTTCAGGTTTAATAGTCATCTACATGGATATTGATGCAATTGTTGCAACAATCTCTATTGGATAGATGGACTTCTTATTTTCAGTGGGAGAGCCTTAGTATTAGAGAATGATTCTTAAAACATTGGTTCATGTAGGTATTCAAACATTTTGACTACATAATCTCTTTCAAGCTACCATTATGCATAATGCAGAGAACCATGTCATTCATAACAAATGTCAAGAGCACATATGTATGCCAAAATATATTCTTAGATTTCTATAAGGATTAGTTGACAATTACGATCGTCATCGACATGTCACTTCTAAAGTACATTTGATGATATCAAGACTATAGAGACATACAAAGCCTAAGGTTGTGGATCTATTGTCTATTTAATTGTCATTCCTCATTATTATGAGGAAACTTGCACATTGCAACCACATACATTATGTGTCCAACTGCAAGTACAATATCTTGATCATGAGTCCAATCCGTGATATTTTACTGATTATTATTGAGTATAACATTGAGTGGGTTTTATGAAGGATTATCTTAAATAAGAATTTTGCATAAGTGTATATATTTATATATACATATTTTTACTTTGATTTAGAAATTTTTTTATCAAATTTGTCTTGCTTTGTCAACACTGAAAGTTTATTCTCTTAATCACTTTCAATGTAAGAGACATACTTACCATTATATCTCAAGCAAGATCTGGGATCTCCTTCCTTATCTTTGTTACATCCCAATAATATGAGAACCTGTAACTCGGATAAAAAGAAGCGGGAACACATTCTGCCTTGTAAGTCCAACTTGCATCTCCTAATTCGGTCTTTAACACCCGGGCCCACCAGCCCTAAGGTGATGTTGACCGGTCATTAATTGAACCAACCGTCAACAGGCTTAATACTTGCTATACGCAATCCAATATCGCCCCAATAATATGAGGACCCAATATTGGGGTCACTACATATACGGCCTTGCTCTTTTGAGAAGCGAAGAGCCCGATCCAAATGGCTTGTATGCAGGAGCTGTCACTTCGGACAGGCATCTCCGACACATAATCTCTAGTGACGGAACCCTTCACCTTGACGGGAGACCATGGATGTCACTTATGTGATCCTCCATATCATATTCAAATTCTAATTAATCATTATGAATCGTATTCATTATTATCAATTCTTCCAAGGGAAATAACACTTCTATTTATAATAGAGTGCCCTTGATTTAATTGGATTCTAATTAATCGAATCATATTAAATTAATGATCTAATTAATATCCAACAAACATTCTTAGTTACTTTAATTATGGTATTATCTCAAATACATATTATTTCGAATTTTAATAATTAGAAATACATCATGATTTCTTAAGCATTATACCAACCCTACCCGCTGTCATGGCCAGTACCGACGGGAGTGGAACAGACCACACACGGTGCAACCTGCTACCCCAACGCTCCCCGATTAGGCACCATATCCGCCTCAGGAAAGGATAATGCAAAATAGATCAGTTTGTACTTGAGATGATCATCGGTTTTTGAACCGAAATTATACCATATAATAATAATAATCAAAACCATTTTGATTAGTAATATAATGAGATTTGCTAAACAAATCCTAAATTCTATTCAAGCAACAAGGTTTTGCATGTAAAACTTGTCCTACAACTATTGTAGGATAAACTAGAGTTTTTCATGAAAACAATGTTTGTTGAAAATTTCATATTAACCAATTGTGATCAAGATCAACCATCTTATCATTTTGGTTAATGCAATGTCATTCAAGGAAATAATTATCATCTTCAAATATTTCACAAATATTTATCAATAATCATTTCAGAAAATTAACAATTAATTTTCATCAATTTATTTGAATGATTATCACAAGGTTCATAATCAAGTTTGTTAATTTCCAGCAGTTACCCCTATTCACTAAAATTAACATAACTCGATCAATTTAAATCCAATTAATGCAAACTAAATTTATTTTGTTCGCCAATTTGATTTAAAATAGAACCCAAGTGATAATTATGTATTTCCAGGTGTTTAGGATATGTAATTAACTCTTTAATTACGTCACTAACCATCATTCCTCGAACAGTGGATATATGGTTATTAAAAACATCATAACTTGAGTTATAGAATTCCAAATCACGTAAACTCAAATCCTACTATTTTCTTAATTAATGGGAAACATTATCCAATTTAAAATTTTGTGTTTAAATATTTTAAACAGGGCCGAAATTTAATCACAAGGCAGGCTGCGAAAATTGAAATGCTAAAATTTTCACGAGCCCAATCGAGTCCAAATCTTCGTAGGTTCATGGATCTCATCCAAAACCTTCGACAACCTGGATCTGATACCACTTGAAGGATACGGGAAAAATCCTCAAGTGCATCACGGAAGCGTGATGATCGCATCGAATGCGATCGGGAGCGACTAGTCGCACTAGTTGCTCCGGGCAGCAGAAATTAAAATTTTTATATGATGAAACCACATGATCCAATAATACTTCTCAGATCATTTCATCTAAACCACAAATAAGTAATAGGATTACCTCTTGAAGCATGGTTGCGATCGAGTCTCTAAACGAAGAGACCTCTTGTTTCAAGTCCGATCCGTCGGAGGAGACGCTTGCGAGCGCGGGGATGAATCGTGTGCTCCTCGCAATCCATGTTGATGATCGAAGCGACGGATCTCCTGATCTCGTCACATGAGATCCAACATCTTCTTCATGAGTGAGATACACCGAAGGAGATGGAGATCCATGAATAGATGATCCGGCAGCATAACGATGATGCTGCGTCGATGACGACTCTCACAATGGCTCCATGGTGGACGACCATTATAAGAGAGAGAGAGAGAGAGAGAGAGAGAGACTTGATGTGTAGAGAAGAGAGAGAGAGAGAGAGAGAGAGCATTCATTAATCATCTTGTATCATGAAGAGCAATGGATACCTCTTCTTATATAGGGTTTTGGGAGTCCATAGATTCCAATCCATGTACAACATACAATCAATGGTTGAGATTGATTTGTATTTCTTTCAATGGCTATGATCTTGTTGTAAAAACACAACAACAATTAATTTAATTTAATTTAATATATATATATATCTTTAAATTCAAATCAAATCAATTAATTATCCTTGGAGATAATGAGGAGATAAACCATATCCCTTAAAAGGGGGATGGCTACCAATATCTCATGAGATATCATTATCTCATGAGATATCATTATCTCATGAGATACATTATCTCATGGCATCTCATGAATAATATGAATTTACATCAACAATTGTTGTAAAATATTTCACAAAAATAATTCATAATTATCTTGTGAAATATTGCAATCATGTCATTGGAAAAATGTGAATCACATTCACATCCTAAAACAAAATGTCAATTATATTTTAATTAATCATCAAATGTGAATCCAATTCACATCAATAATTAATCAACAAATATAAATCACAAATAGCTCTCTCTTATATATTATAAATCACATTTATAATATATATATATATAATTAATATGGATAGTGTTATCCATATTATTCATATCTGTGATAATCAAATCGTATTTAATCATCTTTGATCTCCATTCTCATGTGCCAAAATAATATGAAACACATTCACATTATTCGCATCTTTGATAATTAAATCACATTTAATTATCTCAGATAACTCTCTTTATAATATGAATCAAATTCATATTATCCATGATAATTAAATCACATTTAATTATCAATTTTCTCGATGCTCGGATACATATATCAACAATGAAATTATCCATGAACTTTTTCAAGGATAATGCGCTTTCTCCGCTGAGACTTGGAGATAAGGACTAGTCCATTGTATTGTTCCACGTATACTGACTTGGATATTGAGATCACATCTCAAATCCAAATCCCGGGCCTCCCATAGATGCTTGATTAACTCAAGACCACAAATCTAATATTCTCATTGCATCTGAATCACATTCAGATCAATGTCCAACATTTGGACCAAGATCAGTTTACTTCTCTACTGAGAGGAGTCACTAAAATCCAGACCCGTTTCATCACTCCCTAGGAATGGAAGCGTCATGGTTATACAATCGTTTATGATCACATCACCCTCAGGTATTCCCAATACCTGTACATCCTACATACTGGAAGACTCAGAATAAACCCGAAGTATTAAATCAACTTTATAATGTCTACTTCAGGGTTTTATCATTAAGTTTCTCGTTCGATCATTGGGAGTTGGTATTGATCATATACTTTCCAAAAGCATATATCATACATAGGTCTTGATCATATACTTTCCAAAAGTATATATCAAACCTACAAATTCAGTCAAGCTTCCAAAACGAGACGATCAAGCACAGAATTTGATTCTTCCCAATATCTCATGAGTGATCTCATGTCTTCCGGTTCAATAGTGAACCTGTATGATCCCTTTGAGAGATCTCATTACTCATATGCCCTTATATGCACACTAGCACGCCGGAGTATAGACCTTGGTTAGGTCATCAACCTATTGGTCTGCCAAATGTACATACTCAGACATATAGTAACACATCTATCTTCGGTCAAAGGATGTGTGCCTATACCGTGACAACATACGATATAGGTCTTTGGTTATCTTGATCTCGTTAAGTCAACTCTTTGACCTAACTAATCTGACACCTCCGAATCTCTATTCCTATGCAGAGGACATGCATCAAGAGGTCAGTCAGATATCAGCCTATGTGAGAAAGGATGCCATCTCCTACTCAGATTGGAGATCATCTCTTAATAATCATTTGACAGTGCTTGATGAGTCCTCAATCTAACCCTTTAGATATTCATCCAAGCACCAACCTCTATAATTCAATTATTGAAAAAACAGCTGTATGATTATTAAGATGGTCATGGTACATATCCCTAATTGTAATAAGGGACCTATTATGTAAATTAGTTACTCTTCATTTCAGATCAGGGAATGATATTCGCAATAACATTTATTGCATAATAGCTCGTCGTGGGCTTGCATGTCCAACACTACTTAGGCTGGAGATCATCTCTTAACAATCATTTGATAGTGCTTGATGAGTCCTCAATCTAACTCTTTAGATATTCATCCAAGCACTAGCCCCTATGATTCAATAATTGAATCAAGAGTTGTAAGAAATTAAGATGGCCATGGTACATAACCCTAATTGTACTAAGGGACCTATTATGCAAATTAGTTATTCTTCATTTCATATCAGGGAATGATATTCGTAATAACATTTATGCATAATGGCTTGCCGTGGGCTCGCATGTCCAACAATCTTCTACTAGCCCAAAGAGCCATTAATGTGCTAATCATTTAAACCTGCACTCTTGTGACAATCATAGGTTGTTAAGAAAAATAGCTAGGTAAGCTGATCAGTCACTCCGTTCCCAAAAGACTGTGCCAAGTCCTTTTACGGCACTTGCATATATCCTAGTAACAGTGCTCGCATCCAATGCAAATGTTGCTACATATGCAACCAATACCCAAAGCAGTTATAGTGTCCATGACACTATTGCTCAATAATTATTATAACCAATATTTCCATAATCCTTATCAGAATACCCTTTTTCATGGAGATCTCTATCTCCAAAGGTATCCACAGTTAAGACCTTTTAAATAACTATCCATAAAGTCTTAATTTCTTGAAGATAAGACTTAGAGATCACTATCTCGAAAGTCTTGTCATCTTTGAAGATTTTGTTATTACTGCAATCAAGTGTTTTATCTTCATAGTAGGACTAGTAACAGTTTACTACTCCCACTATATGGTAGAAATCTGACTTTTGTGCACATCTAGCTTGTACTCGGCTTCTCATAACCGATGCATAAGGGCAAGCAGTTCCAACATTCACTTCCTCAACTCCTTGAGGTGCTATCCCTTCAGATAGGCCAGTACCATATCTTAAGGGATGGAAGCCATTCTTGGAATTTTGCAGAAAATGGAATATGTTCAAGGTGTACTATTAATGTGACAGTCCAAATACCCTCTTCTCTATGCTTCTGAACACCTTCAGAAATAAGATCCAATAGGCATCCTTGAGATCATATCTCAAGTTATGGAACAACCAGATTATAAAACACTTAGTATTATCCTTATATCATTTTAAATGATTAGGATATCATCTACATTTAGCACGATGAACACAAAGGCATTCCCACTAAGATTCACATGGCTCATGAAGATTCTATCTGAAATCATAACATTTATAATTTCATCAAATCTTATGGTCCAACTTCAAGAAGCTTATTTGAGTCCATAGATGTAGCTCTTTAGCTTTCAGACCTTGCTTTCCTTAACCACGAAGCCCTGGAGCTACTTCACGTGAATATCCTCAGAGAGGAATTCATAGAAGAATGCAATCTTGACTTCCATCATGAAGATGTAAAAGTCAAGTTGTGTAGCTATAGTTAGCAATATTCTGATGGTTTTAAGCATGGTCACCGAAGAGCAAGTCTCATCGCAAGCAATGTCTTCTCTTCTGGTGTGTGTAGCTCATAGCTACAAACCATGCTTTGAAGGTCTCTACCTTCTCATCAGGTTCCCTCTTCTCTTGAAGATCCATTTACACCTTAACGGATCTTACCCTTATAGGTGGATCCTCAAGGGTCCATATTCAACACTTGTATATTCATCCATCTTTCCATGTCATGATCTCAGGAGCTTCATCACATGAAGTCTGATCATTGTCAGACTTAGATGGCACATGAACTACATCCTCAAACTCATTTGAGGAGGTATTAGTTTCATCTTTAATTTTTCTTTTAGTTTTCGATTCCAGGGGCCTCATTTCTCAAGATCAAATGAGTTCCTTTGCTTTATTTTTATCTTGATTCTCAAGAGAGTCATCCTTTAAGAATCATATTCTTAGAGATGAGATCTTTTAAGAATCTCAAGGTCATAAAGTAGGTATCCAATACCATCCTTTATTTTCCTAATGAAGTAACACTCTCTAGTGCTAGATTCCAGCTTGCATGCATGGAACCATATTAAGGATATATATTGTAGTCTCTATATATACATGAAAACTAAGAGGTAATTATGCAAAAAATTATCATTGATCAAATTATGTCACACATGATTCAATTGTATCTCTCTATAACTCTATTGAGTTTAGGTTTATCAGGAGGAATGAGATAGGAATGATATTCCTTTCTCCATAAGGTATTCCATGAATTCATCTAATAGGTACTTGCTACCTAGGTTAGATCAAATTCATTTTATCTTCCTTCAAACTTTGGTTCTAAACCAAATTTGTGAAATCTTTGAACATTTCAAAGGTTTCTAAGGTGAAGAGAAGAAATCTCATATCATACATAATCATCAATAGATATCACATATCCACGATGTTCATTATGATATAGACGATCCACATACATCAATATGTATGAGATCTTGAATATCTTGACATCTTACACCATTCCTAAATAATGGTGTATTGGACATTTTACTTTGAATACATTATTTACAAGTATGTAATATTTGATCTTATAGACAATCTAAAGAGTCATCTCTTACTAGTCTATTGATCTCATCAACAGACATACGTCCAAGACTTGATGCCAGATCATTGTCAAATGATCTTCATCCTCCTATTGATCTTATAAGGTTTAACTTTCAGTATTAGAAATCTTAATGAACCATTCATTAATTTTCTAATTTTGTATATCCCACTATATGTTAGATTACTATCTGAAATATATCCATCATAACTCTTTATGATAGGTCCATTCCAGAATTCATGCTTATTTCCAACACTTAGAAATAAACTATGAGTGCATTCTAATATCTAGGTCATAGAGACATTCTCTAAGACTAAGGGCTCCCACTAATGAAGTATGTATATCCAATAGAGATTGTTGCAATAATTGCATCAATATCCATGTAGATGACTATTAAACTTGAAAATCAAATTCCAGTCTTCTAAAACATATGCAACCTGTTGCAAGTGTTGTTAGAAGATTGAGATACAATCAATAGACTTCGATCTTATCAAATAAGAAAGTCAATTTCAATGATTGTATGTAAATGTAGATTATTCCGATGCACTATCGAGTCCTTCTCCAAGGATTCTAGGTAGACTTGATAGTCATACTTTCAATATATTTAGCTTATTGATAGTCATACTTTCAATATATTTAGCTTATTACAGTATTGGCATTCATCCAACTCTTTGGATGTCATATGGAAGTTACAGAAGTATAGTCAACTCCTTGACTTTCCTTCTTACTTGGGTCCTACCCATGCTTCCACTGCGCTCCTTTCAACTATGAGCAATCATTGCTAAAGACTAAGGATCTCTTATGTTGAACTCAAAAGAATTAAATGTAAGAGTATTTCAACATTTATACGTGCTTCAATCAATTCATACAATATGAACATTATGAAGGCTTCATGAATGACTTGAGTATAGAAAGTAGAATGATGATACTCGTCGTATCTACATTCATCTAAACTCTTAGAATTCTTGGTTCAAGTAGGTACTCAAACATTTTGAATACATCATCTCTCTCAGAGCTACCATTCTGCATGATGCAGAGAATCATGTCACTCATGATTAAATGTCAATAATACACACACACACACATATATATATATATATATATATATATGCCAAAAACATCTTCTTAGATTTTATAAGGATTATTGGACAATTATGATCATCATAGACAAGTCACTTCCAAAGTACATTTGATGAGATCAAGACTATAGAGACATACAAACCCTAGGAATGTAGTCCTATTATTTATTTAATTGTCATTACTCATTCATGTGAGGACACTTGCACATTGCAACCACATAAAATATGTGTCCAACTGCAAGTACAACATCTTGATCATGGTTCCAATCCATGATATTTACTGGTTATTATTGAGTATAGAATTGAGTGGGTTTAACGAAGGATTATCTGAAATAAGAAATTTGCATAAGTGTATATATTACATATAAATATTTTACTTTGATTTAGGAATTTTATATCAAAGTTGTCTTACCTTGTCAACACTGAAAGTTCATTCCCTTAATCACTTTCAATGTAAGAGATATACTTACCATTATATCTCAGACAAGATCTGGGATCTCCTTCCTTATCTTTGTCACATCCCAATAATATGAGAACTTGCAACTCAGATAAAAAGAAGTGGGAACACATTATGCCTTGCAAGTCCAACTTGCATTCTCAATTCGGTCTTCAACACCCGAACCCACCACCCCTAAGGTGATGTTGACCCGTCTTGTCAACACTGAAAGTTCATTCCCTTAATCACTTTCAATGTAAGAGATATACTTACCATTATATCTCAGACAAGATATGGGATCTCCTTCCTTATCTTTGTAAAATCCCAATAATATGAGAACTTGCAACTCAGATAAAAAGAAGTGGGAACACATTATGCCTTGCAAGTCCAACTTGCATTCTCAATTCGGTCTTCAACACCCGAACCCACCACCCCTAAGGTGATGTTGACCTGTCATTAATTGAACCAACCGTCAACAAGAATACGACTCGCTATGTGCGATCCAATATGGCCCCAATAATATGAGGACTCCATATTGGGGTCATTACGCATACGTCCTTACTCTTTCGAGAAGCGAAGAGCCCGATCCAAATGGATTATATGCAGGAGCTGTCACTTCGGACATGCGTCTCCTCCATACAATATCTGGTGACGAAACTCTTCGCCTTGACGGGAGACCATGGATGTCACTTATGTGATCCTCCATATCATGTTCAAATTTAATTAATCATTATGAATCATATTCATTACGATTAATTCTTACAAAGGAAATAACAACTCTATTAAAATAGAGAGTTTAAATTTTAATTTTAATTGGATTCCAATTAACCTAATTAAATTAAATTAATGATCCAATTAATATTCAACAAATAATTTTTATTGTTACTTGAATTATGGTATTATCTCAAATACGTGTTATTTCGAATTTTAATAATTATAAATACATCATGATTTCTTAGGCATTATACCAACCCTACCCGCTTTCATGGCCAGTACCGACGGGAGTGGGATAGATCGCACACGATGCAACCTGCTCCCCAACGCTCCCCGACTAAACACCATATCCGCCTCGGGAAAGAATAATGCAAAATAGATCACTTTGTACTTGAGATTATCATCGGTTTTTCAACTAAAATTATACCATATAATAATAATTAAAATAATTTTTTAGTTAACATTATAATGGGATTTGCTATACAAATCCCAAATCCTATTCAAGTAACATGTTTGTTGGAAAGTAGATCATGTAGATCATTTAACGAATTTGTGATCTAGATCACATCTAATCAATTATTGGTTAGGGCAATGTCATTTAAGGAAATAGTTATCTTAAAATATTTGACAAATATTTATCCATAATTATTTCAGTAAATTAAACCATTTAATTTCACTAATTTCTTAAATGACAATCACTAGGTTCTTGATTAGGAAAGTAATTTCATCAGTGACCCTCCCTTACTAAAAATATCATATCTCAATCAATTTAAATCCAAAGTAAGTGAAATAAGTTCCTAAAGTTTTCTAATTTGATTTACAATAGAACCTAAGTTATTTGCATCATTTCAAGGTGTTTCAAAACCGTAATTAACTCTTTAACTACGTTAAGATTCGCAGTCCCCGAAACTGTGGATACATGTTCACTAAAAAGAGCATAACTTGAGCAAATGGAATCGAAATCACGCAAACTCAGATCCTACGATTTCACTATTTAATGGGGAACAAAATACAATTATTATTTTTGTGTTTAAATAATTTAAATATGGCGTAAAATATTCACAAAGCAAAGATGCAAAAATGAAATGCGACAAAATTTTCGCAAACCCTAACGAACCCAAGTCATCCTTGGTTTATGGATCACATCCAAACCTTCGATCTGGCTCTGATACCACTTAAAGGATATGGTAAGATCCTCATGAGGATCGCATCGTATGCGATCGGGAGCGATTAGTCCCACTAGTTGCTCGATGCAGCAGAAATTAAAATGTTCTATGTGACAAAACCACGTGATCCAAGAATACTTCTCGGATTGTTTTGTCTAAATCATCTTGAAGCGTGGTTGCAATCAAGTCTCTAAACGAAGAGACCTCCTGTCTCAAGTCTGATCCAACGGAGGAGATGCTTGCGAGCGTGTTGATGAAACACGTCCTCCTCGCAGTCCATGTTGATGATCCAAGCAAGGGATCACCAGATCTCGTCCCACGAGATACGCCTTCTTCTTCACGAGCGAGACGTACCGAAGGAGATGGGGATCCACGAGCAAGCGATCGGGCAACATAACGATGATGCGCGACGATGGAGACTCTCTCTGGGGCATCCATGGTGGACGGCCATACGAGAGACAAAGAGAGAGAATGGTCGTGTAGAGAGAATGAAAGAGAGAGAGAGTGAGAGAGAGAGTTGTTGTCTAACTTGTAAGCTAGAAGAGCAAGGGAAGGCTCTCCTTTTATAATATTTTAGGATCCATGGATCTCAATCCATGGACAACACAGATCCAATGGCTCTCATTAATTTGTGTTTCTTTTAATGGCCATGATCTTGTTGTTAAAAATACAACAATAATTAATTAAATAAAATCAAATATATATACTCAATATAATTTGATTTACATTAAATCAATCTCCATTGGAAAAATAGGAAGGAAGGAAGCCTCCATCCATAAGAGGAGTCGATGGCTACAATATTCCATGGTGGACTTGTATCCGTCCACCCTCTATATGAGGAAGGTGGCTCTCCTTTCCTCATTAATGAGATTACATTATCTCATGGTTCTCTCCAATATTTGCAATAACTTTTGTTACAAATTATTTCACAAAAATAAATCCAATTTATTTTGTGAACATTGCAATCATGCCATTGGAAATTTGTGAATCACATTCACAATCCAAAATAAAATGTGAATTACATTTTCAATATAATGTCCAATGTGTATCCAATTGACATTAACATTTAATTAACAAATGTAAATTACAAATATCTCTCTCTTATATATTATAAATCACATTTATAATATATATGATTAAGATGGATAGTGCTAACCATATTTTTCATATCCATGATAATTAAATCACATTTAATCATGTTGGATCTCTACTCTCATGTGCCCAAATAATATGAATCTCATTCACATTATTTACATATAATTAAATCACATTTAATTATCTTAGATAACTCTCTTTACAATATGAATCAAATTCATATTATTCATGATAATTAATCACATTTAATTATCAACTTTCTCAATGCTCGGATATATAAAATCAACAATGAAGTTATCATGAACTCTTTCAAGGATAATGCGCTTTATCTGCAGATACTTGGAGATAAGGACATGGCGATTGTATTGTTCCATCTATGGTGACTTAGATATTGAGATCATATCTCAAAACCACATCTCGGGACTCCCATAGATGCTTGATTAAATTGAGACCACAAATCTAATTTTCTCACTGCATCTGAATCACATTCAGATCAATGTCTAGCATTTGGACCAAGATCAGATTACTTCTCTACTTAGAGGAGTCACTAAAATCCAAACTCGTTTCATCACTCCCTAGGAATGGAAGTGTCATGGTTATTTTATTGTTTATGATGACATCACCCTCAGGAATTCCCAATATCTGTACATCTTGCATATGGGAAGACTCATAATAACATGAAGTATTAGATCAATTTTACAATGTCTACTTCAGGGTTTTATCAATAAGTTTCTCATTTGATCAATGGGAGTCGGTATCGATCATATACTTTCCAAAAGCATATATCATACCTAGGTCTTGATCATATACTTTCCAAAAGTATATATCAAACTTACAAATTCAGTCAAGCTTCCAAAGCGAAACGACCGTGCACGGAATTTGGTTCTTCCCAATATCTCATGAGTGAGCTCATGCCTTCCGATTTAGTAAATGAATCTGTATGATCCCTTCGAGAGATCATATTACTCATATGCCCTTGTATGCACACCAACGCGTCGGTGTATAGACCTTGATTAGGTCATCAACCTATTGGTCTGCCAAATGTACATACTTAGACATATAATAACACATCTATCTTCGGTCAGAGGATGTGCGCCTATATCGTGACGGCATATGACATAGGACTGGTTATCTCAATCTCACTAAGTCAATTCTTTGACCTAACTTATCTAACACATCCGAATCTCTATTCCTATGCAGAGGACCTGCATTAAGAGGTCGGTTAGATATCAGCCTAAATTTGAAAGGATTGCCATCTCTTACTCGGGCTGGAGATCATCTCTTAACAATCATTTGGCGGTGCTTGATGAGTCCTCAATCTAACTCTTTAGATATTCATCCAAGCACCAGCCTCTATGATTCAAATTGAATCAACAGCTGTATGAAATTAAGATGGTCATGGTACATAACCCTAATTGTACTAAGGGACCTATTATGCAAATTAGTTATTCTTCATTTCAGATCAGGGAATGATATTCGTAATAACATTTATTGCATAATGGCTCTCTGTGGGCTCGCATATCCAACAGGTATGATGGCAATGCTCCAAGAGTTTGGGTAAAGGAAACATGCCTTAGAGGAAAGGCTCAATGCATAAGTTGAGAGACTCGAGGCATCCAAACCTGTGGATGCTAGGGTTGAGGGTTATGTTCACCTTTCCAAGGAAGAATCTAGTTACCATCTTTCAACTGAGTCTATTCCTATTCCAGCAGAAGTAGTAATAGAGAAGGCCTTTCTTATACATCAAAAATTACATGACAATTATTGAAAGAGAAGGATTTCTTGATTCAATGTCACAGAGACACCTGAAGCTAAATTATGACTTGATGATGTTAGTAGGATGTTAAGGATAATATATGCACCATCAAACACTAGGGTGCACTTTGTTGGCTATTCTCAAGCCGACTATGCAAGATGGTGGTGGAGAGCTAATTTCAAGAAATTATTAGATCTTGTTTCATGGGAAATCTTTAAAGAAAGGTTCCGAGCTCATTTATGTCCCTCCCATTGTGAAGAATTGAAGAGGAGGGAGTTGGCTTCTCTAACCCAGGGCTCCAAGACTGTGCAAAATTATTATATTCATTTTATTGATATACTACTTTACTCCCCAACTTTAGAAGCTTTACCGCAAAAGTGTATTATCAAATTTGTTAGCGGGCTTCAGGGAGATCTTGGAGAGAAGATTGCGGGTTTTAGAGCCACTACTATATATGAAGTGTTGATACGATTTTACGCGGTTTAAAAAGTTGGTTTTACCCCGTCGTTGTTGTTCCACGAAAAACCATAATCAAACAAATAAGATTACAACTACAAGCATGTTGGAAAAAATATGAGTTGTATAGTGAATGTAGAAGTTCGTATCCACAGGGACTAAGCAAACTTGCAATTTTTGTTCTTTTAAAACTTGATTCGAATTTAGATCTCTTGCGACAAAAGATAAATGATGGTAAAAATACGATCTACGGAGAAAGTATTTTTCCCAAAAGCTTATATTAACTAAATATGGATGTGAGCGCAACTAAGTAAGAAAATGGGGGTTGATTCGTAATGTAATATGAGAAGATGAGATTTACTTGCAATATTTTTTTAGAGAGAATAATGAAACATAAAACTTACAAAGCACATACTTTCAAGAGAAATTAGATTTGAGAGTAGCTTTCACCAAAAGAGTTGTTCCTTCAAATTTAACTTAAACCAACTAACAAAGATAATAAAAATTCGTGCGACAAATAAAATAGAAAAGAAATGCTTCTCTATTTGATTCCAGAGTGAAGGCGACGATGATGGCAGAGATGGGAGTGTGCGGGAAGATGCGTGGGCTGATGGCACACACGAGTATGGAGCCGAGGAAGATGGTGGCGGAGAGGAGCTCGGGTGTGAGAGAGAGAGAGAGAGAGAGAGAGAGACTTGGCTACCTTGGGCGAGAGCTTCCTGAGAGAGGGAGAGAGGTCGGAGTCGAGAGGGAATGGTAGGAGTAAGAAGTGCTCCTATTTGCATGGGAGGGGGTCATTTTATAGATGTTGTAGGTGGCCCCCCTTCTCACCTACACATAAAGACAACAAACATTACCAATGCATATGATTTAATATTTGCATGGGAAAAAGGTGAATGGGAAAAAGGAATATGAGGAACATGGGTTTTAAATGCTTCTTGAGCCATGTGTTGTATGGGAAAGGCAGAGGGAATAAAGAATGTGAATTTTGCACAATGTTTACTCTTCATTTCTTCTTAACAAATTATGTAGAGTCAAATTGGATTTAATGATCATGCAATTTGTTTGGATAAAGTATTTCAATGAGTAATTGAATTTGATGATGAAGAGAGAATTTGGTCATTAATTTAATTATGCATTTTTAGAGGTGATTTTCTTGTTGTATTTGCAGAATCGATAATATCTGGATTAAGTGATGTTTGAGGTGTATGTATCAGATATTAATGGAATTCTTTATGTATTTTGTATAGTATTATACCAGTATAATGTGTACTCATCATGAAGCAATGGGCATTGCCTCCCGTATTGAGATGAAAAGGGGTGGAAATCGTCAAAGAAGAAGCTTCCACTTTAGTGGTGGACCATCCAAATGCAAGGTAAATTATCACCGTAGAGACCACTGTTATCATCCGATTTGTTCCAGTATAAACTCACTACATACCTTATGCCATGAGTTATTAGGAAGAGGTGTTTTATTTAGACCTCCACTATACCCTAGTAACTCAATAGCATGAGCTAGTACTTTTATAGTTGGGTCTCTCAGACAGGAACACGTGCATGTTATTACTGTCATCAAGAAGGCCACTTTAAGAAAGACTGTCCATAGTTGAGAGGGTTAGGGTTGAATCCAACCCTAACCAACAATGTAGCATCTATATTGATGAAGCAACACATGGAGGAAGAAAGGGTAAAAGTCACGACTCACAAGAACCGTCTCCTACGTAGCAGCCACCACAAAGTGTTGCAGGATCTACCTTGCTTATTCCCAATGGCTAACTTAATGCAATCACTGAAGAACAAGCTTACAATTCAGGCACGGTCGTATGAGACACCATTACTATCCATGGCCATTCAGTAGATGTCTTTTTTTGATTCGGATGCTTCTCTTTCATTCATTGCTTGGCGGTTAGTACCCACTTTGGGTAAGATACTAATAGAAATACAATAGTCCTATCTAACCACAGGACCATGAGGACAAGTATTTATAATCCAAGAAATCCTAGATAATTGTGCAGTACGGATAGCACGACATCACCTACATGTTTCCCTACTATTTATTGAAATGGATGACTTTGATCTCATCTTGGGAATGGACTGGCTAAAAAGACATCATGCATGCCTTGACTGTTTCCATAAGATAGTAACTTTTTACATTCATAACTTGATATAGTTCCAATTCATTGAAAAGACATCCAATGACGATGTTGAATACATTCTAATTTGAAGGCATGATAGTTGTTAGAGCAAGGGTGCCAAGGTTATTTAGATTATGTATCTACTACACCAGGGTCAGATAAAATGATAGAATATGTACATATAGTATGCGAGCTTCCTGATGTATTTCCAGATGAACTACTTGGATTACCACATGAGTGAGAGGTTGAATTTGAAATCTCTCTCACACCCGATACTCATCCTTTCTATATCCCTCCATATAGAATGGCACCATTTGAGTTACAAGAGCTAAAGGTACATTTACAAGAGCTGTTAGACAATGGATTTATTCATCCTAGTACTTCACCATGGGGTGCACCTGTCTTGTTTGTGAGGAAGAAGGATAGGTCAATGCGGTTATGCATTGACTATAGACAAATAAACAAGAGGACAGTAAAGAATAGATATCCTCCACCAAGAATAGATAATCTCTTTGACCAGTTCTATGGTTCAACTATGTATTCCAATATTGACCTAAGATTTGGATACAGTCAGTTGAAAATTAAAGATGTGGATATTCTCAATACAACCTTTCGAACTAGATACAGATATTGTGAAATTTTAGTTATGCCTTTTGGACAGACAAATGCCCTAGCAGCCTTCATGGATCTCATGAATAGAGTATCCAGGGAGTTCCTGGATCACCTTGTGGTAGGCTTCATTGATGACGTGCTTATTTACTATAAGGATAAGTATCAACATGAACACCATCTCAGACAGGCATTCGAAACACTAAGGAAGAACAAACTATATGTTAAATATAACAAATATGACTTCATGTACTTTGAAGTATCCTTCTTAGGCCATGTTATTTTTGGAGTTAGTATATTAGTTGATCCTACGAAGTTTAGTATTGTGATAAGTTGGGAACACCTAAAGACTATCATAGAGATATGATTTTGTATGGTCTGGCTAGGTATTACATGAAAATTTGTGAAGGACTTTTCACGAATGGCATTGTCAATGACTAAGGAAGTCCTATTCATATGGTTCAATGCATGTGAAACTAGTTTTCAAATACTGAAGGAATGCCTAACATATGCACCTATCCTTACTCTACCCTCTGGAATTGAAGGGTTTACAGTATACATTAATGCATCTAAAGAAGGACTTGGAGTAGTTCTTATGCAACATAGCAAGATAGATGCTTATTTATCACGATAACTCAGGACACATGAGAGGAACATGACATTGAACTAGTCGACGTAATCTTCACTTTGAAGATATGGAGACATTACCTTTATGGTATTACTTTTGAGATCTTCACCGACCATAAAAGCTTGAAATATCTGTTTAACACTTGAAGGAGCTCAAAATGAGAGTGAGCTAGTGGTTAGAGTTATTGAGGGACTATGATTCCATCATATCTTACTACCCTGGTAAGGGGAATGTCGTAGTATATGTCATTAGTAGAAGAATTTACCTGGGTTGGTGAGTTCTATCCACTCCTATGGTTTACTATCAACGTTGAATGAATGAAAATCATTTGATAGTAGTGTTGATACTATAACTATTCCTCGTTGATACAGACCACAAATCTGGGATAGAATAAAGAAAGGACAAGAGGATGACACAATCCTTAAATACTTGAGATGACAACTTGAGAAGAATGAGATAGAAGGATTCCATATACAAGATGGGTTAATGTATAAACATCACAGAGTTCGTCTGCCAAACATACATGAATTGAGGAAAGATATCTTACCTAAAATGCATTGCTCCATATTATCTATTCATCTTGGAATTACAAATATGTATAAGGATCTTAGAGAAGGATATGGTAAGATCTTTAAGCGCATCATGGAAGCTTGAGGATCGCATCATATGTGATCGAGAGTGACTAGTCGTACTAGTTGTTCACGGCAATAGAATTTAAAAATTTTAAACGTTGAAACCATGTGATCCAAGAACACTTCTCGGATCGTTTCATCTAAACCACAAACAAGTATTAGGTTTACTTCTTGAAGCGTCGTTGCGATCGAGTCTCTAAACGAAGAGACGGTTACCAGTGCGTTGATGAAACATGTGATCCTCGCAATCCATGTTGATGATCCATTATGCTATCACATTAGACCAAAGTGAATATGGTGGTGTAACCTCATTAACAATGGTAAAGAGTTTGCATTGTTCATAAAACATGTTATATATTTATAACCCCTATCTAACCTTAGACATTCAAACAGTTTGCATGCTTATGTTTCATCATCATTCTTAAATATAAGAAATTTCTCTAAGACTTCATATTTGATTTTCATTGGATACACATAGTAATATCTACTATTATCATGATGAAGGTAATAAAGTATTTCTTATAGTCTCTAATCACGATACCATTAAACTCTCAGATATTTGTGTGAATAAGATCTAAAATCCCAGTATCCCTAAAAGGAGACTAAATGGATGCCTAGGTTGTTTGGCTTGTACACATATCTTGCAATTTCAACTTCTATCAATGGTGTGTTCTAGATTAATTCTAAATTCACCATTCTCTTAGAACTTAAGTTCACATGTACCATCAACCAAGCCAAAGATCATAAGATTCTATATTATTTATCGCTAAGGTATGTAATTAGAGCATTCATATATTTAAACATTCACAAAATCAATGTTTATCCAAATAGCCTTTTCCATAAAGACGTTACGTCTCAAAACTACAACTGTAATACATTTGAATTTGAGTTCAAAATCATTTTAAACTAAAGTAGAACTAGATAAGATATTTTCATTCACATCAGGGACATGCAATACCACATGCAGAGCCCATACTATTCAAGATGAAAACCTTAACTTTACTTGTTCCAAACCTACCATCATAGGATCATTCACTATCATGTCAATCCCATCACTACAAGAATGGTAAGAATAAAACATGGATAGTTCGAATATATATATATATATATATATATATATATATATTGGCTCCCATATCCATGAGAACATATTTAGATCATAAATAAATCACAATTTAGGTTATACTGGTAGATACTTTTTGCTAGTCTCGAATAGCTTAATGATCATGTTCACTTGCGAGTTCCCTTCTATACATTTCCTTTGGGATTTCAAGGATGGACAGTAATTCTTACAATGTCCAAGCTTATTATGATACCAACATGATTTGTCTTCAATTTTCAGAGCTTGTCGTTGGATTTGACTTTTCCTTATTGTTGTTGACATTTATCTTATTCTCTCTGCCTTTTGAGGACATGGAATTGATCTTAGGTTGAACCTCCATAGAGATCATAAGTTTCTCATGTGTTCCTCCTCAATGGTATTTTTCACCTCAAGTCATCCATAGTCATGAGTAGGTCATCCGAAGTTTGACATTACTCATGATCTCCCATTTACATGACTTTGCATATGGATTGGACTTTGGTTCCTTCTTGTGTTTTAGGGTTGTACTGAAGTCTACTTAAGACTTGAGGAATTTTCATATGCTAACATCACCTAAAAGTTCTCTAGAAGTTTTATGTCAATATCATGTAACCCATGGAGCATGACCATAATTCATGTGCCAGTTCAGAAGTAATTCATCATGGCATGAAAATTTTAAGAACTCAGTGACTGAGTACTTCTCAATATCAAAATCTTTAGTATTATACTTCTTGTCGATTTTTTCCCAAATCACCTTCATATTATATATGGATGAACAATTACATTGAACTATGTGTTAGACAGAACCAACAAGATGCAATCATGACATGTCATCGCATTGCTTCCATAAAGATTTCACCGTTTGATTTTTAAGTATGGGTTTTTTTCTACCATGGGACATCCACATTAAAGTGAAGAAATTAATCCGATGGTGGTTAGATAAATTTTCATGCATTGTTGTCAACTCTTAGATTTTGATCACCATTTTTCCGGTGTATCGGTCATATCCACCGTCATTTTAAACATCATATGTGAAATATTTTTAATCCTTATTTTGAATATCCTCTCTAAGATTGTTGATAATATGATCAATAATGATGAACTTAAACAATAATATTCATGATCAACATGATTTAATTTAAAGATATAAGAATTTAATATTAATATAATGATCCAAGAACAACTCACGATCAATTGATAGATATTTATTTTATGATATTGGAACCACTTAATTAAATATTGTATTAATGACATGTAAGGTTCGTAAATAGTAATGAAATAAATAATTTGCATCTATAAACAAAAATTAAACACGAATAGTTCAGAAATCATCAAATTGCCCAATTCTGGCTGCCTTTAGAGATGATATCGTCCTACAATAACAATGTAAAGGGCTTGGCAATCTGCTCCAAGGATATGATGACAAACACAATGATCGTCAATGCACTTCAACGAATCCCTCTTTGAAAGTGCATGAGAAAACATCAACAATTCAAAGAATATAGATTGACACTTCACTGGTGGAAAGCACAAGAAAAGAATAAGAAGAAACCCATGTCACATCTACCTGAGTAGAAGTACAGATCTTCGGTGAGCTCTTGTATCTATGATTGTTGTACCACAACAAAATTATTGAGATCCTAATTAATTCTCCTAACCCGGAGCTGAAGCAGAGTGCGCTCGTATGTGTCCCTCCAGCCCTTCTTCCTTTTTTCCTACAAAAGCTTAATGAGAGGACTCATAAATAAGTCAATCAAAAGTGTAGAACAAAGTGATACGGTACTAAACTTCTACCTCTAAATCCTCCTTGTTTCAAATTGAAAATTCCAATTTTAACAACTAATCAACATTTCAAGTTGATGAATACTAATTCTAGATACAAATATACTCCCTGTTGCCTAGATATGCATATATGCATTTCATACAAAACATG
Source organism: Ottelia alismoides (assembly GCA_037367405.1). Lineage (NCBI taxonomy): Eukaryota > Viridiplantae > Streptophyta > Magnoliopsida > Alismatales > Hydrocharitaceae > Ottelia > Ottelia alismoides. The sequence goes on along the minus strand of JAZKJV010011808.1, from coordinate 209,248 downwards.
TAAAATATAAGATGTTCAAAAATGATGTTAGTTTTTTAACTAAGGAAATTCTCCGCATCATTTTAAGTTTCCCTTATGTGAGTGTGTTGACTTCAACATATCTTACCTCTATAGATAACTTTACATATACACAAAAATTAGGAGAAGGAACTGAATCTAATTATATGAGCATGTTGTCGTGTATAAAAACCTCAGTTCTATGGAGTTCTAACACATTAATATGAAGTTAGGTGGTAATTTTGGACACGAAACAAAGTCGTGCAGGTACACCCTAAGTACTTAATCATTAAAGTTTTTTCTATACAGTGAATGATATATCGCATCTAGACACTTGTAACTTTGTCCTGGAATAATTATAGCTTTTATCTGAGGCACATGAGTTAGAGTGTTATAATTCTTCTTTATAACAACTCTGGATAACGAGAAATCCGATAAAGGGAGTGTTATCAGGATACATGTAGATATGTTGTAAATCGAAGCATGAGATGCTATTAGAATAAATTATGATCAATAGGATTTAAATATATTATGGTTGGGTGCACATAAAAGAAAAAGAAATGAAGTTTCAAAGACACTGAGTGACCTTAGACCTAAAGACCCAATCATAGTGGTGACTTGGTCAACAAGGAATAAAGTAGGGGGAGATAGTGTAGATGAATTATATACAAGAAACACATAGAAAATCACACAGAAAATCCTAATTTATTTTGCCCAAATATTTCTTTTTGGGACCTATTTTATTTAATTATTTTTACACCTCAAACACCAAAATCCTCTACATGAATATTGCAGATAAAAATACAAAGAAAAAAACAAAATTGATTTCATAAAAAAATAACGCATAGTATGCCTGGGATATACAAAATAAAAAGCTGCAAAGAAAACTTTGTAGACATGTATCTTCTCCATACTATATCAAAATTGGCAAAAATCATCTTTAATTGTATATAACATTTAATAAGATATCTAATGAAAGTAATTTCATTCAATTTGAAACTAATATGTAAAAGTTAGGTTAGGTTTCAGGCCCCTATTGTGTAATATACATGTATATTATATTCAATATATTTATCCTTTATATTTTTCAATTTCTTTTATTTTTAAAAATTGTAAATATTATTTAAATCACATACACATGATTAAAATAAAATAAAACCATTACTATAAAATTAAAATAATCAAACGGTCTTATACATAGATGAAATATACTTATATATACATATAAAGAATACATACATAATTAATTAAGTGTGTAAATAAACTCATAAAAATAAAACAAAATACCTAAATATGTAATTAAATAAATTAAAAATATATATAATACTAGTAAATATTTTGAAGTATACAAAATAAATTAAAAATAAAATACCCCATATACATGTATATGTACCTATACATATACAAATAAAAATATGTATAAAATACTATATAAAATTAGAAACATTATTTATTTTATAATAAAAATTAATTAATTTGTTTAATATTTCCTTTTGAATTTACAAAGAATCTTCTAAATCCCTTTTTCTGGTTGGTCCACGTGGACCAACCAAAGCCTCTCGACAGTTGACCTCAGGTCAATTGTCTTTCTTCCTCCCTTGGCCCATGTCAGACTCACGTGCACCCCTCTCTTTCCCTGATTTATCCACTTCCTCTACGCCTCTTCTCACCTTGATCTACCCACCTCTATGCAGCTGCCATGTATGTCCTCCTTGTCAACCCATCCTTCCTTACCAACCCTTGCTCCATGTGACGCCACCGTGTTCTAAGTGCTCCATTTATCAGCCTACAAATAAACCTCCAGATCTGATTTTTTGATTTTGATCCCTCTCGTGTAGTTTTAGACCCTCATATCAGCCCTAAAGGCTTCGTGCTGGTGACAGGAGTGCATGGCTATTGATTTGCAGCGAGGAGAAACTCTCAGAGGATGTCCAAGTCCATCGTCGATGGTCATCATCGCGGTTTTGTCTCTTGACCCCATGCCAAATCAAGGCCCTTTCCCATTCATTTTAGGTAGATTTCAGTTCCTATTTTATATTTACGCCTTTAATTTCATAGTTAATAGCCTAGTTTAGCTTGAATCAAACCCCCTAATTGACCTCGAGCTTGAGATCAAGGCCAAATTCTCTGTCTGTGAGTGTCAATCCTCCCTCATGGTCATCTCTCTACATATCCCTTCGCGTGCTTCATCATTTTCTCCATCCAGCTAACCCAGATTTGTCGTGGATCTGGGATTCAAGCTCCTTCCGTTGCATCTCGTCAGAGCTTCATCCTCCTTCCGCCCCATGCATGCTCCAGCTTTAGGAACCGGTCAAGGGAGTAGCCCTCATGCATCCTAACCTTTTGGTCAGGAAATAACGCCCGAGGACCCCTTTGGACCCAACTAGAACACTTGGAGCTACTCCGGGTGACCATGGCCCATCCGACACCAGGGCTCCCTCGATGTCATTTAAGTCGTCCTGCACATGCGGAGGAGCCCTATCATAGTGCAGCCACCGCCAGATCGAAGTTTGGCCATCGGACGAGGAAGAAATCGAAGATCAAAGATAACCATGGACGTTGTTCTTAGCATTCTTCCAAGCAGCCCAGGAGTTGTCAGATCAACCGCATGGCCCAGATCTAATTTGGGTCATCTAGTTAAATCGAAATGATGCACCTTCCCCGTCGTACAATCGACTTAAGTGACGTGATGTGTCACGTGCCCAGCTCCTCATCTCCATGCACGTGGTGGGTAAAATTTGCACTAAACACTCTGCTTTTTTATATTTCCCAAATAGTACTATAAATATTTTAGTACGTGTAAAATTAATGGTAAAATTGTAGTAAATCCCAAACTTTTAAATATTTGTAAGTAAGTCAACTGACAGCTCAGCTCGCGTCCCCCCCCACATGAGTTGGGTAATTTTCTTGTATACCCTCAGGCTTGTGTATTTCAAATTAGTATATAAAATAAATCTTTTAGTGTAAAGTTTCTTGTATTTTTGCATGAAACCTTAGCCTTTAATTTTTATTGCAAAAATACCCCTACTAGATGAAGTAATTTTTTTGTTTGCTTTTCTATTTTTTTTAAATAGTAATCATGCTCCAAAACTCATGAAAAAATATGTGTATGTACCTAATGGCATGCCTATTCACGCTATATAATTTATTTTGCATTTCATGTGCATTATATATATTAAAAATAAAAAAAACATGTTTTAGTCCCTGTTGGAATTAGAAAATACACAAATATAAAATCCTCTTTAAAAATTCCAAAAATCTACTATTTGTTATAGTATTTTTAAATACTAACCAAAAATCACAAAAGAAAACCCTAAAAATCACAAACTCTAGCTAATCCTAAAAAAATACAAAATATTTTCAAAACCCCTAAAAATATCATTTTCTATACTATATTTTTCCTTATAAATATTATTATATAAAAATTAGTTTTGAGAAATTTTAGACCTATTTAGTATTTTAAATCTCAAACCAATTCATCATATTTAAATATCCTTGATTTTGTATATTTTGGACTTCAAAAATACCTAAAAATTAGAAAAAATACCAAAAAATCATAAAGATGGAAGAAAAATATAAAAGATAAAAACTATTTATTTTTAAATTTTTTTATCATATACATCTATATTTATAATTATAATACCATATATTGTAGTTTATCCTTATAAATAGTTATATGTAATTCATATTATTATTAATTATTATAAATACCTATAAATATTTTTAAAACCTTCAAAAAATAAAAAGAAATGTTCTTTCTTGTATTTTTTGATTTTCTATATTTATAGTATACGTATTACATATATATCCTTATATTTAACTTTATTTTATGTTAAAAAGAAAAAGGAATTAAAAATCAAAAAATATAAAAAGAAAATAAAAATTAAAAAATTAAAAGATATATATATATATAATTTAAAACCCCACAAAAATATTAAGTAAATAAGTGAGTGAATATTATGCATATATACCTATATTATTTATTTATAAATAATATACCTACTACACCGATTTGTTCTCTATCTTCGGCACCCTAATCTGTTTGTCACTTTACACAATTTATTATAGGGTAATAATAAATTTTGACCCACATTTTTCTTGCATTGTTGGTTGATTATTTATCTCATGGGTTGATTGTTGTTTGAGTTAGTTGGCTCTCGTGTTCGTTTACTTAAATGATTGAGGTCCACATTGTGTTACCTCACGACTGATTCACAATGTCCAAGTGATTCAACAATAAGTAGTAAGACTACATACTTTGAGTTAAGCTAAATAATGCATGCATGAGGTATAAGATACAATATTACAATGTAGATGCACAACCTTGTGATTTGATTTAGTCAAAACTGAGTCAACTAGACTCTAGTGACATCACATAATGGGGGTGATTATAAAAAACTTACAGAGTTTTGGATGATTGTATTGTGACCACCAGTTTTCTAGATGAGCGAGACTCATCTAGTTTAATTTAATTGATGGAGTTTTGACTACTTGAGATATATGTTCCCTATCCTGAGAGTAACCTGACTAGATGAATCTTCATAAATGTGCACGGGTTGCGATCTATACTTGGAATGCATCTTTGTCGTGATTCAATTTAGCATAAACAATCTACTTGACAAGTGAATTCAGAATGAAGATATAAATTGATGTCAAATAAGATAATGTCATAGAAAGTATAATATTGTAGAAAATTATTACGAATTGTCAGGGGCTTAGAACTTAAAATAAAGGCAAATAACTCAGTTTACTAGTACAATATTTGGTTTGAGTTGTTATGGATGTTGTAATGCTAGATTTACCTCTTTGCATTTTCTAATAATTGTGTATATATCGTGGTGGGGCATTTGACTCATAACTTATATCTCTTCGAAATGCAATAGTGATAGTTGATTTGGGAGAATGCGGGTAGATTATTTAGTGTTGCATTAAGGAGCACTATTGAAGTCGATCCCCCCCCCCCCTTTTTCTTTTTAAAAAAATTCAATCTAACTTTGATATTGTAATAAAGAGCATCATGTTATTTACATATGTGGATTTTTCTATTGGATTGGGATTTTATTTTGCACGTACATTGTATCAATGGCATACCATTCAAGTTGTTTTTATTGTTGTTGAGTAATGTGCGATAGGATGTTGAGATGCATTACCCTTCATATTCCAATGGCCCTCGCCTACCTCTTCTCACCCCATCTATTCACCTTTCATTTCATTTCCTTCCATAGTATATCCTCTTTGCTTTTCTAATCATCCTCCCTCAGTTCAACAAAATTTCCTTTAGTAATCATTCACATTCTAACCTAGTTCTTGCACGAAGAATGAACAAAATGCAGATCAATACACAAGAAAGGAAGTATGAAACAACCAGGAATTACAGGTTCATTGTTAGCTAGATTACTCCTTGGTAGGACTAGCATGCCTCCCTTTATTATGATGGTAAAATCACAATATAAATGATAAGTAATAGATAGAACCCTAACAGAATACATTAGCACCTCCACACAGTCTGATCTCCCTGTCGAATTCATTAATATGAATACATACATGATCCATATACAAAATGTTGTTTCAAAGATGTCTTCCCCCCAAGTCCCCGCTCGAGGAAGATGGTGCATGCAGTGCCGTCCTTGAGGGTAGTTTGTAAGTGCAATGGCTTAGGGTCCATCAATTTTAGGGGGCATTTTTATATGTTCTTCAATCTTTAGTTTAGGAAAAAAATAGTATTTGTCCTATTGGACTCTTTATAATCGAATTTTTAGTGAAAGAACTCACCTAAAATGAGCCCTTATAAAATCAAATTTTCGATGAAACAACTCAACAGAAAATGAACCCTTATAGAATCGAAGATGAACAACTCAATATGAAAGCCCAAAATTTAACGGAATTTCATAAAAGTACATTGTTCCTCAAAAATTATTAAGGATATATTCTTTTCTTTTGTCTAGAGCTCACGAAATGTCAACAACGACGCTAGATGTACGGGCAATTGGACCTCAGTGGTTAATAAGATCCCACTTTAGGACGATAAAGTTTACCCGCCAATAACGTGAGAATGTCACACAATGAGCTCTACGATGTATCCTCTTTGAACACGTGTTAGGAATCTGAGGACATTTTAATACTAATTGCTATTCATATTTAAATCTAATAAGGCATGTAGATTGAGTAAAAATTGGCATAGTTTCTTCGTATATTTACAGCTTTATGTACTCTAACTTGCTTAATAAACAATAAAATAGTTGGTGTTTCCCTACATACAATAAGATACCTTGATTCAGACCTTATTGCATATAATTTACACAAATGCATATGCACGCCATTATGCACCCAAATAATTGCTCAAGGTTCGTGGTACTCACAGATGGAGGGGGTGCTCGTAGTTAAAAACTAAAATATATGAAAAAAACAACTAATATATTGTATATAGGAAAAGGGAATCTACATCGCTAAAGATTCAATTATATACAAAGTGAATGGGCACAAAATTTAAAAAAACACAATTATATTTAATGATTCATAACAAGCAATATTTCATATACATACAAGCATTAAAATTACATATTTTAATATACAAACTCTCAAATTAGGAATTGAAATGGGATATCCAAAATTTAGTGCAGTAATAAAGTTTATCCTTTGAATAAGATGTCCACAAATCATTAAGAAAAAAATTACTAATTTGTAATTTTGACTTGTGAATTAAAATACGATATGCATCGATGGAAAAAGAAAATGACATATTCACAATCCAAAGCAAACCTTGAGAACTCATCTTATTGTTGTGGGGTACGACTGCCTGGGAGGAGGAGAGGTGGAGTGGTGTGCCGCTAGCCTTTGGGAGGAGAGTTCAGCGGGTCGCTTGGGGGGAGGAGAGGAGGAGCGACGGGTTGTTGGGAGGAGGTTGGGGGTGCGATGGGCTGCTAGGGGAGGATGTTGCAGGGTGCAGGGTGCTGTTGGGAGGAGTTTACATGGTGCGGCGGGTTGTTGGGAGGAAATTGCAGGTGCAGTGGGTCGCTTGGGGAAAGGAAAGGAGGAGCGGTGGGTCGTTGGCTGCTGGTAGGAGGAGGAGGGGCTGACAGGACGCTTGGGGGAGGAGAGGAGGAGTTCAGCAAGCTGCTTGGGTGGAGGAGAGGAGGAGCGACTGGTTGCTGGGAAGAGATGTGGGGTGCGGTGAGTCGCTGGGAGGAGGGAAGTCTGCTGACGGTTGGGAGGGGTGCAACGTCGATGGATGTCGTATGGAGAAGAGGGGAGAGGGAGGAGGCGTGTGTGGATGGGTGATAGGAGGTTAGGATTTCAACTTAGCGATATTTTTGGTGAAATTTTGGAAAAAAACAATTCATATTAGGTCCCTTGCTTTCTCAGAATTGAACATAAATCAAGATATAAAGGTTGTGAGCTTTGTATGAGCTTTCAATTCCCAAATCATAATGTTATATATGTATTTATATTTATTTATATCAAACTAATAATGAACCAGACCTGAGCAGACCTACCATTTCAAGGTTCGGTTCATTATATAACCGAGCTCAAAGTTATGTTAAGGTTCGGTTCGTTTATGATCGAATCGAATTCGAATCGGACTATTATCGAATCAAACCTGAGTGAATATCGAATTTGAGATTTTTCTGATAGCCATATCTACATCCCACCATTTTCCTCTACTATTGTATTGATTTCTTGAATATGAATCCTTGAGGTATTTAGATCACAATATATCATTGTAGTGTCAATCAAATTTTAACGTATTTAGAGACTTTTAACTTGTGCATCAAGACATGCAAATTTTAATGGTCTCAGATTTGTGAAATCAACCCCTTCAAATGGACATGTCAGGAATGTATGTTTTACAAGAAATTCAAAATACATGTTCCAATTAATATTCATAGTAAATCCTCCTAGTATTCATTTCAAAAAAAATTTAAAAAATAGAGGAGTAATGAGACGTATGTATGTAAGTTACCTACATACAACAGACATCTCACCATCATCACTCCTTCCCCTCTTTCTCCCTTCCTGCCCCCCCCCCCATTTCCTTAATGTATACCCCACCCCTTCTCTTTCATGCCTTCTCCTTCCCCATCATTCCTCCCCCATTCCTCCGTTGCTACTCATCTACCTCTCATCTTTCTTTCCTTCCTAACTCCCTTTCCAACCTCCTCCCCGTTCTCCCTTTGCAATCTTGTCTAATAGGATTTTCTCTTCACCTTGCTCCTCCTACCCCAACCTCCTTCCTTACTTTCTCACTCATCCCCATCATCTCTTTGGTGATCTTTCTCACTACCCAACAATCTCCCTCCATTTTATAAATTAATTTTACTTTAAAAAATAAATGGGAGACAAGCTTGAAAATGATGGACATGAAATGAGTAACGAAGATAAGAAATGAAGGAAGAAGAGTCGTAGGAGATTGAGAGATTAGCGGAGTTTATCTCAGTATAAGCCATATAAGAATAATTATTCACGTCATGATTACATCATCCATTTTTTCCTATTTATCCTTCAAATCAATTAAACAAAAAAGAGATGAATCACATTAATCCATTATCTCACTTTATACATTGTGCCTACTTTGCACGCGCCCTTAAGGCACCGTTTGGATGAGGGAGAAGAAATAACAATGGTAAAGGGATATATATTAATATATAATCATTTTTGTTAAGTTGTATTTGATGTATGGAAGAAGGGATAAATAGCGTAGATAGAGATGTGATGTATGATGTAAATCATAGCATGACTACTGTATCTTCATACTTCTTATTGAGGATAAAGTCCTTTTTATCCTCAGATAAGGGGGCATTATCTTTCATCATAAAATGAGTTAAAAAGCACGATTCTTAGTTTACAAGACCTAATATTGAAATAAATGTAACGCATACATCAATGTAGTTCTGAGATTTTTTACACTGTAATTTTTTTCAACTATATGACATCCTTGTATATTTACCACGTAATCCTTGCAAATTTATTGTCTTACACAACAATCTAGGCCATTAGTTTAACTTTTCTTGAGTTAATATTCTCGGCTAATATAATCACACCAATAATTCAATGGTGGATTTTCTTATTCCTGCCCTCATAAGCAATCTATTAACGTTTGAAAGATCAGACGATTATAATTGGATAATTGTAAACATGATATTCTCAAAACAACCATAATGTTAGAACTTTTATCACAAGATAAAACAAATAAGCAATCAAACCACCAATGACATAATATTTAACATGGAAACCTTCTGGGCAATAATAACAACTAGAGTCTCGTGTTTTGGTCTTTGAACCTGACCCAATTGGGTCTACTAAACTAGATTGTTTACACAAGCAACCCAATCGTATTACAGCCTGAGTTGATTATGCGGCCAACTCGACCGTAGCTACAACTTATAACCTTAGTATGAGGCAAAAACTAAGAATGGTTTTACATAGCAAGGAGCATGCTCGTAAGATGAATCATAGAACTACAAATTTGTAGGTGTTAAGTGCGGAGCGTAAAGTAGCTCTAGATTTCTCTTACATGGTATAGAGTGAAGAACAGATAGTTGATTTATTGTTATTTGTTATGTTGTGTCTTCGAATGTCTTGGAATGAGGTCTAGTTTCCTAATTTATAGGTCATAGGGTCCCCTAGATGTTGGGAGTAAAAATAGCCATTGTTGAGAAATTAAGAATGAAATCAACTTCAAAAACATTCATAGAAGAAAATCAATTGATCAGATGAAAAAAATTTAATCGAATATATGTCAAAAGTTGATCAATCATAATTTAAAAGTTGATCAATTAGAATTCAAAAGTTGATCGATCATAATTTAAAAGTTGATCAATTAGAATTCAAAAGTTGATCAGATGGAAACAGTTGATCGATCAGAACTAGTTGTTGGATTGAATTTGAAACTCGATCCAGCAATCAACAAAATTTGATCGACCAGTTTGACTTTTTGACTTGAAAATAATTTTTGGAAGATTTAAAATGCATGATGCTCTTTGAGATTCTTTACAACATTGAGATAATTACAAAATGCATGACTCGATAAAAAGAGAAGGTCTTTGACTTCATCTTGAGCTTGAGATAGTGTTCCTTATCCTTGAACTCTTTTGAGCATTGGCTTTGTCTTTCTCGAGGCTTGATCTCCATGCGCTTGAGATTCTTCTTTATCCTTTTAGCTTTTTTACTTTTGACCAAGCTTCAAGCTAAATACACAAGCTTTGTTATCATTAAAATATGCATGCTCATGCTTGAAACATCACTGTCTACATATCTCCATCAACAGCTCTTCCTTGACTACACCTCCTCCTCATCATCATCAATACTAATGGTGTGCTCTAGTGTGGATAGCAATTAAGAGTCTCTAATATACCATGATGGGGGCGCAATGGAGTAGTGTGTGAGGTTGGGAAAACAACTCCCCAATTCTATTGCCACCACCATCAACAACAACAAAAATAACATATTGTGTGTGTGGGGGGAGACCCTAGCCATCTCAAATCCTCCATATTTCATCATCGATCTCTAGCCATCGATCTATAGTCGCTGACTTTTTCTACCAATGAATCTCTCTCCGACAGCATATATATATATATGTCGCTCCCCAAGGATCTCTGCCTTAGCCTCCCTTCACCTCCTCTAAAGTACTCCGATCTTAGAGCTTCACACTCCATCGATATCCTTTTTCGATTCCCGGTTCAATGACGACGTTCATCACGCCCCTATTTGATCATTGTGGCACTTTACGAAATGCACAACAACTATCTCTTTGCATGCCACTCTCTAAGTAGCGACAATGCTAATTGACCCCTTTGAAACACCACCTTGACACCAAATGCAGTCGCCACCTTGGAGCTCTCAAGGCATCACCACCACCACCTCTATCGACGACCACTACCCTCATAGTGGTGCTCAATTGCCACTGCCCAATCTTTCTAAGCCTTAAGAAGCTGGGAGTGAGCAAATGGTAAATTTCATGCAATATGGAGGGTAGACATGTCATATTCTTTATGAATCTATTCTATTCAACAACTGAACGAATGGAGGTTAACCATTAATAAACGATTAGTAAGATTTTAGTGGTTACGGGGTAAATATGAAGCTCAATTACCACTGTCCAATCTTTCTAAGCCTTAAGGAATTGGGAGTGAGCAAATGGTGATGATGATCAAAGGATAGTATTTGCAAATTTCATGCAACATGAAGGGTAGATAAGTCGTATTCTTGACTATTACATTCCTATTCAACAACCAAATAGATACAAGTTAATCATTAATGTCCCATTAGTAAATTTGTAATGGTTATGGGGTAAATATGAAGCTCACTCGCCACTGCTCAATCTTTCTAAGCCATTAGGGAGTTGGGAGTGAGCAAATGGTGGTGATGATGAAAGGATAGTATTTTGTAAATGTCATGCAACATGAAGGGTAGACATGTCATATTCTTGATGAACTTGTTCCTATTCAACAACCAAGTGGATGGAAGTTAACCATTGAACTTGTTCCTATTCAAGAACCAAATGGATGGAAGTTAACCATTAATGTATGATTGGTATGTTTGGAATGGTTATGGGGTAATATGAAGCTCAACCGCCACTTCCCAATCTTTCTAAGCTTTAAGGAGTTGGGAGTGAGCAAATGGTGATGATGATCAAAGGATGGTATCTAAAAATTTCATGCAACATGAAGGGTAGACATGTCGTATTCTTGACGAATCTATTCCTATTCAACAACTAATGGATGGAAGTCAATCATTAACGTACGATTGGTATGTTTGTAGTGGTGATAGGGTAGATATGAAGCTCAATCGCCATTGCCCAATCTTTCTAAACCTGAGGAGTTGGGAGTCAGCAAATCGTGATGATAATCAAAGGGTGATATTTGTAAATTCCATGCGACATGAAGGGTAGATATGTCATATTCTTGAATCTTGATGAATCTCTTCATATTCAACAATCAAATTGATGGAAGTTAACTATTAATGTACGATTAGTAAGTTTGTAGTGTTATAGGGCAAATATGAAGTTTGCATAGGTTGTTCCGTAATTGCAAAAAAATATAGCGATTTTTTTGTAAAAATCCTTGTGTTTCTTTCTATCCAGCCTCATATTTATTGGAAATATTTTTTAATAAAAGAATCCGACAAGCTAACAAGACAAGACAAATGAAAAAGGGCCTCGCACGACCAAAAGCAAAGATGCACGAAAGAGCACCGCAACACTCTCCAACCAGAGGGAGGGAGCCGTCATCCACTCCTCTGCTCTTCTCTCTTCCAAACCAATCCTCTACTCCTTCAAGGATTCCTGGTGTCACCTCTTTCCATCTCTTCTCTGCTTGCTCTTCTTCACTTGCTACCTGTGATATATTCCCTCTCCTGTTGAGCTTGCAGCTCTTTATATATCTATATATGAATGTCTAACATGGTGATTTGTTTTCATTGTTTTTTTCTTTTTGTTTGGTTGTGGCGGTATATAGTTATGGCTCTCTTTCCATGAGATTTTCTGCAGACTCTGAGCAAACACCCATGTTTGCGATTTAGCAATTCCTGCCTAAAAGAATTGCCTCCAATTTTGGTCAAATTGGAAGCTCTGATTTTGTTGGGAGTTGATGAAATGCTTTTCTTTCTGATTTTATTTGGTTAGAAGGTAGTATTTCAAGTGAGAATTATTCTAAAATGAAAGGACAAATGATGCCCTTAATGATCTAATCATGAGCTCGTATTAGAAGTTGAGGGAAGTTGCCAAAGAAATGCTTAGTTTATCCTAAACACAATGGATATGCATGATGAAGCCACGTTTCATCATCTTTATTCTATCATTTTGGCCTTAAAACCCCTAGTAAATGCGTGTAAATAGAGCTAATTCATGCATTTTAGCATTCATGTATATGTGTGTAAATATTGTATAAAATGTGGTTTTTAAAGCCAAAATTATAGAATAAAGAAAAGAAAAGAAAAAGAATAAAATATTGTAAATATTTTATGACCCGAAACCCCGAGACCTGGGCATCTCGATGACTAGGTCGACAAGGAATAAAGTAGGGGGAGATAAGGGCCAGAATACAATAAAATTCCCTTTTGATTTTATTCATTCTTTATTCATTTTGGGACCTATTTTTGGTTCCACTTTTTATACCTCAAATAAAGAAACTTTGTAAATGAGAGTTGTATATAATTAAATAAATAAAAATACAAAATTGATTTCACTGAAAAATAATATACAGATAAAAAGTTATGATCTGAATAAGATTCCAAAATCCCACCTTCCCAGACTTGTATCTCTCAAATAAAAACTCAAAATCTATCAAACTCACCTTTAGTTGTATATAATTTTTAATAATCTATTTAATGAAGGTAGTTTCGTATTTTTCGGAGTTACGATTTGAAAGTTGAGTTTTGGGCCCCTGTTGTACAATAGTTTACGCATTTTTCTTTCTTTTGTATAGATTCCTTTTTTTAACTCTTTTTTTTCTTTTGATTTCAATTTTATTTTGTTAGTTGTATATTCTAATTTCTATTAAAAATATAAAATCAATTAAAAAAATATAAAATAAAAAAAGATATAAAAAATAGTTTTTCGCTATACAAGTCAATTTGGCTTGTATTCTATCTTTATCACTTTTTCTTATTATCTTACAAAATTAAAAATCAACAAAAATATTTCAAGTTTTTATATTATTAACAAGAAAACAAGACTAAAAATCATAAAAATCTAAAATGGGTATTTTATACCTTAAAAAAACATGTTTTTGATTTACATCTTTTGAAAAAAAAAGCTTTCTTCTGCAATATTCTAGATGACATTATCTTGAGATAGTTTCATGATTTGAGTTTATTTTGAGGTCTCTTGTTATTCAAATATATTTTCATTGGGAAAGACCTCTCTTTTTTTATTAGTACACATGAGCATAAAGACAATCACTAGTTTCCAAAAAATTTGAATAGCCACTCCCATTGGTGTGGAGGCCTCCCCAATAGCCATCATCTCTTCCATTCCTCCACCAAATAAAAGAGCTTCAGCTCCCATTTTTGAATTCATCCATCATTAGAGTCTTCATTCTAGCTCCTCTACCTCCATTGTGACAGAGTGAAGGTTGGAGACGAAGCCACGACGAAGGGAGGATTCTTTGGCGTGATCCCTTGGTGTTCTTGCTCCATTGTATCACAAGCTCTTAGCTTGTCAAGCCTCTTCTCCGCCGGAATCGAGGCCATGACCGGTCATTCTTATCGGAGAATCGATCACCATAGGCGACTACCTTCACATGCTACGTTTTTCTTCTTGTAGGTAACTTTTAGATTTAGTTTTTCTTCTTGTTGTAGTGTAACAACCCATTATCTTCAACTTTTCTCCATCCTCATTCGTCGCGGCTAACCACCTCATCGCCGCCTACATCCACTTCTTCGTACTCCCTTCACGCAACCTCAACCAACTCCGACCACGCACGGTGGCCGGAGACCATCTCCTTCTACCATTTTCATAGGAGAACCCATACACCCCATATATTTTTTGTGTGCATAACGCAAGCCGAACCCACGCTCGAGCTTTCATTCTACTCGCAGGTATCCGTCCGAACGTCCTACAGCCGCACCACCATCTCTCACGCAGAGCTCCACACCGTGGCACTTCGCCGGCCCTCGGATTGGCGTTTTTGTTGCTGTTTTTCAAAGGAAGAAGAAGAATGGAGGGGGTGGATAGCAGCCACCGTTGGATCTATCCCCCTCCTTTTAATCTTAACCATCCAGCCAAGGGGTAGAAGTTTTATACATAAGCCCTCACCATTTTGAAATTTCACGCACATACCCTTACTGACCAAGAGGAGCTTGATGCCACGTGGATAAGTGGCAAGTTTTGCGGCTATACCCCTGCATTTTTGGTATATTTCAAGAAGTTTTCGAGTATCTTTTGAACTGCAGTTTCGTTCTTATGTTTTCATCTGTACCCCTACACTCAAATGATTATAAATCGTTCATCTGAACTCCGTTTCGTGTGAGTTTTTTTGTTAGAACGATGTTTTAAGGTCTACATTATATCCAAATTTCAGAATTTTCTGATGTATGAACTATTTATGGCGAATTTATGAAGTTAGAGTACTGATTGGTCTTGTTTGTTGATAACGCTTGAAATAATCAATATCACTTGCTCATTTTTAGATACGTTGTAGTAATTAACAGGGCCGAATTTGGGTTCAAATTTCAACAAAAAATGTTGTGATTTGTGTCCTGTAGAATTTCTACAATATTTTTAGTGATTGATTTATTTCTGGAGCATCTTTCATCTATTTGAAAATCTAAAAATATGTCCATGTGTCCCTGACTTTGTTCTATAATCAGAGATTTTTGTTGTATTTTTATCTTTTTGTTTGAGTAGTCAAAAAAATCAAAAAACATCATTTCTACCTTCCCGCAGTCTTTTATTTTTAATATATTCATTACCTTTTGAAAAATTCCAAAAAAATGTATTTGTTTGTTTCTATATGTTTTAACTTCAGACCAAAAATCATTAAAAATTACAAAAGAAAAGCCCTAAAAATTAGAAAACATCTAAAAACTTCATAAAAATCTAAAAAATCGAAGAAAAATACTAAAAATATAGACTCAGGTTTTGTAGTTTCTTTATTTAATTAACTTTATTTTAAAATTAATTTGGGAAGATTTAGTTACTGTTTACTATTTTTCATTCCTATTTTAAATTCGGCCAGAACCTTTGCTCATTGTTTTCTTAATATTTCAATATTTAAAAATATCAAAAACATTCATAAAAATCCCCAAAAATCACAAAAATATCTTAAAAATATAAAAGACCAAAAATATCTTATTCTCTGATTTTTGAGCATTTTTACCTATATATCTATATCTCCTCTCTCTTGTATACATCTATTCTTTATATAGCTATATACTCTATTATTAAAAAAGAAAATATAAAAATATAAAATATAAAAGACAATACAAAAATATAAAATCAAAAATCAAATAAAAATAAAAATTAAAAACCCACAAAATATTTGCATAGTGTAGACATTGATCACAATCACATCACATTTTGCACTTAGCTTGATCTATCATGTTTGCTTCCTGTGTTCGAACTCTCTACATACTTGCACCTATACATCTTTTATGTAGAGTTAAAAATAAATTTGACTCCACATTTATTTGTAATTTGTTGATCTATAGTGTGGGTTAATTGTTGACTTTAGTTGAGATTGAGTGTGGTCAACACACCGACTGAGTTCCCGCTTTGTGTGGAACTTACGACCACCAAACCTTGGATAAATCAAATGGCGCCGTTACCGAGGAGCAACAGCGCGTAGTTCGGGTTTTTGCTTGTGATTGTGATACTTGTCTATATTTTGCCTTCTTTATTTGCTCATTTATTTGATATCATTATTTGACTTGTCTAATCACTCTTCCTTGTTGGACTTTGTGCGAGGAACCGCGGATCGAGGGAGGCGCTCCACCTTAAGCGCATGTGCACCCACGTGAAGGTGACAGGAGATATCTGACCTAGAATCAAAAGAGGCAGGGAGGAGCTGAGAAGGCAATCACCATTTTTGAGCATTTTTTATTGCATTTACTTGTGTAATTTGTGTGAGAGAGAGACTCTATTTATTGTAATAATACAGGTACATTCAGACTTTGACTTTCGGGCCAATTTCCAAGTGATTGTTCACTTGGGGGCTCACCGCGGTTTTGTCGGCTTTTCATCGCATTTTTTTATCTTCGCTTTCCTCGGTTTTGTTTTCCTTACTTTGTGTGATGAGCCCCTAGTTTTAGGATTGCCTGCGATAGACTAAGGCCAAACACTTAATATCTTGCATGTACCTATAGACTCGTTTGGACTTAGTCAAATTTAAATAGTCGCCTCATCATCTTCAAGCCTATGTGTCGCGAGCCCACCCCATCAAGCGCTACTCCTGAACTCGATTTGTCGAGAAGAGGAGGGGTGAGTCTAGACCGGACTTTTTGGATTGAGGATTGGTGACCGACTTGTGATTCTTCACGATAATAGCAATTTCTGAAACTTAGGGCGATTTCATCGGCTTGCATTTGCATATAGATAGGCTTTAATTCTGCTGAGCATCCTTGCATGTAGAGTGCTGGAGGCAAGGTGAGCATTTACGCTTTAGCATTCATCATTGTTTGCCGCTTGCATTGCTTTTCCGACTCTCTACCTCTGATTTTGATCTCCTAGGTGCTAAGTAGAATTGACACCCTGTTAGGCTTGTGCATTCTCACTAAAAATCCAAAAAAAGTGATAATCAATAAAATTGAGACTGTTAAATATTACTTGACCCTAAAAACCACCAAAAGAAAAATTTGTATTGGGGCGAGTAATCCCCTCATCGTCTTCGCTTTTACTTGTCCGCGCACACGCTAAGGATTAGTGCCAAAATCCTATTCAGCCCCTAAGTGTGTGTGCAATTTTTTGACTTCTCACCTAACTCTAAAACAGACAAGATAAAAAGACCGATTTTTCGGTCTCTACCGAGTTGAGTAGGTGAATTGAGGGTTTGATTGATTAATTTTTGCTTGTGATTGTTTTGTGTGCATACTCGATCACTTCGCGCAATTGCGCCTTTTTTCTCACATCTCTTGAATTGACCGTCGTGTTCTCCCGATCATTTTTCTTGTTTCGAGATGGATCCCTGGAGCAATTTTTATCCGGATTTTGCGGATTCCTCGTACCCTCCAGCCGGTCCACTCCCTTTTATCAGGAGAACCCACCTCCTATTTTTTCTGATTTTTGTACATATCCACCTCAGCCGCAGTATCAGACTTCGGACTTCTGCCTACCTACACCCCCATCTGTATATTATCTACCTCCACCATCACATCCACCCGAGTCTGACCTGTTGGAGTCACCTCCCTTGATCTCTATAAGTGATATCTTGAATCGGATGACAAAGCGCATTGATTTGATGAATGATGAAATTGCTTTCTTGAGGAAGAATCGGATTAATGCTCCTTTCGTCGGGGATACGGCTTCACTTGTAGGTGATCATGGGAGCTTGCAATCGCCAAAAATACAAAAAAAATGAGAAAATTTTAAAAATCCAAAAAGAGTTCGGGAGACACTTGGTTGATTCATACCGTGAGGAGAGAGTCCACTTGCCAGAACCATTGACCACACATCCATTCACACCCCGTCCCACCTTTGACCTCGAGGATGCCGCTGTACAGACTGCTATTGGCATTCCTCGTGTACATGTCCCTTGTATGGAGGAGGTCCAAAAATTCAAAAAAATGCTGTCCGAACCCGAAGTGGTGGCCACTATTCATGAGATCATCCAAGCCCCACTTCAGCAGGCCATGACCCAATTATATGCTCCTCTTCCCAAGAAGAGAAAGCGGAGGAGCAGATCTGAGCGTCACATTTTGACCATGGCCACTGCCCACGCCATCACACACCGTCCCATTCCCAAGAAGAAGAACACAGCTACATCTTTCATCACTTGCACCATCTCTGACTACACTTGTGATCGCACTCTCCTAGACGGCGGTGCTTCGATTAGCATACTACCCTTCTCGTTGGTACAGTCTCTTCCACTTAGGGCCTCTCAAAAAGACTAGGATGATCGTTCAGTTTGCTGATGGATCCATCAAGAGGCCGAAGGGTATCCTTGAAAACGCCATCATTACTGTTCAGGGCACGAGCCACCATGTTGATTTTGTCGTGTTGCCCATGGAGACCTCCACAGGGGCCCAGCCGAAGCCATCTCCAATCATCCTGGGACGACCATTCCTCGCCTCTGCGAGGGTCGTTATTGATTACGGATCAGGATAGATTCGCTTCCGTCCTGTTGACGAGAGTGAAATGGCGATCACCGCACCCACAGTTGATCAGAGACCTGCACCTAATGCTCCTTCACCGATCATAGCTGACTTCGAGGCCTATGACCGATCTGATGATACTAGAGATGCTTCCTTAGCGACCGTTGATGAGACCCGACGGATCCCCCGAAAGGGGAGGAAATCGGAAAGCATGGACCCCGCAGTTCCTCCTCCTGGTGTGTGGCGATGTGTTGATGAATTCCAAAGCATATATGTGATTGATCCATTTGAGCGGAGGGCAGATACCAAGACTAGACAGGACGGACCTGGTTTGAACACTTCCACTGATAAGTCCGTTAATGGTCCTTCACAAGTAAATATGATTGAGGTCGGCTATGATGCTGCCATTTATTTTGATAGATTTAGGCCTCTTGAAGACAATGATTCAGGTGAGACTCTGAGGACCATCTGAGTTCGTATACTTCCACTGATGATTCCGTTCCTTTTGATTTTGACCTGGACGAGCACTCGCAGGACGACTCCGATCACACTTCTTCCGAGGATGATGAGTTTGTCCCATTCCACTTCGATATCTGCAAGACTTCCAAGGCCAGACCTGACCACACTTCTTACACTCACCCGTCTGTGCCTTCACATCATAGGACCACCAAGGCCGAACCCAGCCATACTACTTCCATTGATCAGTTCGTGCCTTTCCGATTTGATTCCACCGAGGGCCTTCACCGTGTCGACCCTGATCGGCTTCCGTCCATTGTGGACCCCGAGGTCGACATACACCATATCAGATCTATCCCTCAGCGGTCTTGCAGGAAGGTTAGCTTTCAACCTTCTTGATCATCTGTACATCCACCTCTGTTGTGTATATTCCCTTGTGTACCTTTGTTCTCTCTCCCGTGTTGCTCGTCCACCCATTCCCGTGTTTGCCTTGCTTAGGACGTACTTTGTCCTAAGTATAGGGGGGTGAACGAGCTGAGTTTTCATTCGTCGTTCCGTTTCATTACTCCTGTTGTTGCCTATACTTAGGGCTTCTTTTACCCTAAGTATAGGGGAAGTGATGTGTATATCCTCTGATCTCTTCTTCCATCTTCTCTTCTTTTCTTCTTTTCCTCTTCTATCTTCTCTATCTACCAAAAAGGTGTCGCCCCTTGTAGATAATTTTCTATACTTAGGACGTACTTTGTCCTAAGTATAGGGGGTGTGCACCCCGAGTTTCTTCTATTCTTCGATCCTCTCCATTGTCTCCTCTTCTTGTCTATACTTAGGGATATCTTACCCTAAGTATAGGGGGAGACAGCTGATGAGTCTGTGATTCATCACTTCAAGAGTCAAAAAATAGAGCATTGTTCCCGAGTAAATAGAGGTATATTTCCCTTTATAATGCATAAATAGCATTCATGCATGCATACATAATACATGCATTTTAGCATACCATTTGCATTTAAATAAGAAGTCAAAATCCCTTGTAAAATATCCACTTACTGAAATAACCTTTTCCTTATAATATGTACTCCTTAGTTAATAATATAGGGAAGAAAGCCAAAAATCCCCCTTGTAAATTAGCCAATAAAACCCTAGAACCCCTGGATAATAAAATATACATAGATCCCTCACACAAACTCCAAAATAGGTCTATTCACTCTTAGAATAATACACATTAAAAGACCTTTAAAAAGAGACCAATTTCATCAAGTTTGGAGCTCGTATGAAGAAGTTGGGTTTTTGGGCCACTTTGTATACTAGATATATGTATAAATTGTATCTTTGTATTTTTGTATCATACTTGACCTCATCTCCGTCTTTGGTCAACATGAAACTTGTAGATCTCATCAAGATCTACAACTTTCATGTTTTGAGTTTTTCCAAATTCGGTCCCCTTCTCTCTCTACACTAAATTTTCTTCTCACCCAATCACAGTAGGCCACGTGGCTCCCTCTGGTTGCGCCACGTAACCCGCTGCCCTTGCCTCATCCGCCCGCAGCTACAGCCGTTGGATTACCTTCCAGATCCAACGGCCTAGCTGCCTCCACGCACGCCTCAATTTTTAGCCATCAGATCATTATCAGAACTCCATCAGCACCGCTCGTTCACGCCTCAAGCTGAGCGCGCCACGTGGCGCTTTGAGATCCGCTTGATCACGCCCTCGATCCCTTCATCCAAGCCTCTAGATCTTCTCTTATTCACGACCGTCAGATCAAATCACCCGCCTCATCTCAATCGCCCGTTCGCGCCTCTGCCTTAGCGCGCCACTTGACGCTTGTTGCGCCTTTGGATGATGTACTCCACCCCTCCATCTCAACCGCTCAGGCCGCAGTGCCTCGCAACCTTCGATCTTCCTCAGATCTGATCTCCGCCCGCTCGTCATCGCCCTTTCCTCCGCACGACACCTGGCGCCATCACGACCTTTGGATTAGGCCACTCCTGATGCAATCCACATCGCTCACGCGTACTTCGCCCCCATTGTGCCACGTGGAGAGCTCCTGACCCTCAAATCATCTCGCCCGGATCTAATCTCAACCGCTCCAGCCCGCCTCGATCACCACCGTTGGATCACAAGATCCAACGGTGGAGACTTCGTCTCCTACCTCGAGTGCCCCTCTCTCCCACGTTCTCTGCCTTGCGGGAGGGGCACCCCATTCCTATTCTTGGCAGCGCTCCTTCCACCGTCGTCGAGCACCATACCCTCCACGATGACCCCCACTCATCCCTGATCCTCGCCAGCCACTCCATCACCCACGTCGACCTCCAGCTCTCTCCCACGAACTCCATAAACCTCGCCTCATCTCCATTCCAGCCGAGACCTTCATCCTTTAAATACCCCTCTCCGGCCAATTTCATCCCCACCCGCCCCTCGTGAGAGACGCCCCGAGCTCGGAGCTTCCAATTAGTGACAGGAATTGCGAGTATCCTCGAGCGAAAACGTCCGTCTTCTCCGGCGAGATCCTCGGCCTCTGCCGAGTCGCAGCCCTCCTCCGTTGAGCCGCTGCTTGAGCTCAGGGATCCACCGCCCCTTCGAGCGATGACCTGGAACTCAAGGAAGAGCTCCAATCCCCAGGTGAATGCCTCCATCCCTTCTTGATCTTCTCTTCATTTTTTTCGCTTTTTCTCACTTTTTATTCACCGCCTACGGCCACCTTCTCGCCTTCATTCCATCCTGCCGAGCTCCACGTCGGAGCTCCCATCTTCGCAGTGACCTTCACGCTCTCCGACGACGCATCGCATCGTTCGTCGATCTCCAGCTTCACTGCTTGGCCGGAGCAACGTCGCTGGCACACCTTCCTCCGCCTTAGGCCTCGCCAACCATCCCACCACCTTCACGAGTGCACGCACGAGCTTTGGCTCCCTCTCTAACGCCTGCAGGTACCCATCTGTTCACTGAACGGAGCTTCGCCGAAGCCGACTTCAAGCTTCATCGCCACCGACTTCAGACAGCGCTCTTCCGCTCCTGAGACCATCAGGACCTTCGCCGCATCACCATGAACCTTTTGGGATAGCTCCGAGCAATCGGAGAGCTTCATCGACTCTAGGAGGAACGGGCGGAGGGACGTCCCCTTCACCGGAGCCCCGCCAAGTCCTCCTCAGGAGGCGGAGGACTGTTGAGGACGGAGGTCCAGCCACCGTTCGATCATCTTGATCGAACGGTCCCACGACGTCCATGTCACCATCTCCATCAAAGCCAGGAGCCATTGGATCAACTTAGATCTAACAATGTCTTGTCTCGTCACGAGTCTTCACCGCCATCCATTGGATCGAGCTCGATCCAAGGATTCACAGCGCGCCACGCAGCCCCGGCCCGAGCCTCTTCCCCGAACCTAGGCTCGGACTGCCCGAGCCTCACTCCAGACCTCCAGAAGCGCCCGAGCCGAGCCCCGAGCCTCCGCAGCCATCCGAGCCTAGGCCGCTGATGAATCCACGATTCATCATCTCAATATATTGATCTTAGCAAAATACACGAGTAAATTCCCTAATAAATGTCCATAAAATCAATAAATTAACAAAATGACTCTTGTAAATAAAACTTACTAATTATTGTATATTAGATTGTACAAAATAAATTACACATAAAAAACCGCAAAATCAAAGGAGTTTTTTACATGTAAATAGCTCAAAACTTTATGTATTTTTAATAATTTCATATCAACTCCTTTTTGGCTAATTCTTTCTCCAACATGTTCATATCAATGTATATAAAAATACAAAAATACAAAACAAATTTTACCTCAAATAAATACTCCTAGATCCCAATGGGAAAAAGCCGTAAAGACCAACTTCCAAGCTAAATTCCCGCTCCGTATGAACTCCAAATTCACCAAACTCACTTTTAAAGTTCAAGTTAGAAAATTATCTATCCAAAGGAAGTGGTTTCATTAAAATCGGAGCTCATTTGCAAAAGTTGGGTTTTGGGACCTAGATGTACATTGTATACCTTGTATATATTCATTCTTTCTTTAATTTTTATTGTATCGTTCATGATTACTAAAAATACAAAAAATATCACGATTGTTTTGTATTTTAATTATATTATTTTATAGTATTTTTCTGTTGTAAATATCTCTTATTAAAAAGACAAAAAAATACATATTAGAAAAGTAAAAAAATATATGTACATGTTGTTTGTCTTCCCTTGTAAATTCTCCACTAATTATTTTCTTCTTTTTTTTCTATTTTAATTAAAGTAGCCAACTTTATTTCATTTATTTATTTATTATACTTTCTCGACAATAACCACCATTCAACTCACTCTACCACCAACCTCCATTCAACCCCACCATTTTTCTAACTTCTAATTCAACTCCACCATTTTATTAACCTCCATCCCACTCCATCTTAATTCTAACTTCCATTTTGCCATCATCTTTATATACATGTCATTCTCATCATTTTTGCCTTTGATCCATCTTTATGTGAGGAGAGCCTAGTTCCCTGAGTTGAATCGGTGACAGTGACGCAACCGCGGTCGAGCGACGACGGCCCTCTCTCCGGTGTGATCTGTTGGTTTTTTGGCCAACATCGCAGCCGCAACCGCGCGCTGCTCGAGCTCATCGCACGCCGGCGATTCGAGCGAAGACCGTGCTCACGAGAGCACTCCATAGGCACCCGCGTTCATCGTAGGTAATTTTAGTTCATCTTGTCTTCACTTTTATCTTTGTAATTTCTTTATTCCATCATATCACCCACCATTTTATTTCATCACTCATCTCCATCATCATCATCATACACCACCACATCATTTTGTTTCTCATTTGTTTCATTCCTTTTTTTAAGGAAATTAAAAAAAATGAAAAAAATATATAAACAAAAAATTCCTTTCTTTTACATCAGTAAAAATAAAAAAAATTAAAAAATTAAAAAAAAAGCAGCGGTAGGAGAACCCACCGCCGCCGCCCATCTCGCCGCCTCCACCAAGAGGCCCCGCGCTCTAAGCGGCCCCACGCCTCCGCCGCTCTAAGCGGCTGCGCGTGGCGTCGCCGCTGCCCCGGCTCCCAGCCGCAGAAGGCGGCACTCCGGCCCAGGACCCGCACCGTGCGCCTCCAGCTTCAGGCATTCATCGCCCTCGCGCGGTGCCCTCTTCCCCTCGCGCCGCCAGCCGTGTCCCCGCTCTCCGCCCTCCGCCGCGTAAACGTCGACCGTCTCCCCGCGCCTCGCCCAGCGGCGCTGCCATCGCCAACGCCATCCACTCTTTGGGTTCTTCCGCCTGCATCCTGAGGAGGAAGAAGAAGGTAATTTTTTTATTTTTTATTGTAAAAATTGTGTAAAAATTTGTGTATAGTTTCAGTAATTGCAAAATAGTCCCTGTGTATTCTTTGTTGTAATTCCAGTTTCTCTTTTTGCACAAAGACTCCTGTGTTTGACTTCAATTTGGACACATGTTATGCATCTTTATATTCAATGAAAAATGCTTTCATGTTGAGCAACTAATTTCCTACATTTTGACAATTTATTTGTATTTTTGTGAGTAATGGGTAATTAATTAAAATCGTTTAACTGAAAATCCATATATTTTACCCATTCTGTGCTCTTAAAATTATATCTCACACACGGTTGCTCTAAAAATTCCAACAAAATTATATATGATGCCTTAATATGTGATTAAGTTAAGTCCAAATTTCACATCTATTGGAGTTGTCTTGTGCCTACAATAAATTGTTGAGTGATTGTAGTATTTGATTTTTAATTAAATCCACATAAATCATTTTTGCAAAATTTCAACTCTTCTGGATTGCTTAACTAAATATCTTTTTGAGATAATTTGCTCTCGGACTAATTTGATAACGTGGATTTAATAGGAATTATTTACTCACTGTCACTCTGTTTGTACTAAAAAATCCATAAAAAATTCATATTTTGTCAAAAAATTCAAAAATTTTACTGTAGCTTCCTTGCATTATGTTTTCATTCCAGTAATTTTTTCATAATTTTTGCTTACTGTTTGTGTGATAAATTGCGAAAAAACCAATAAAAAGTGTGCATTTTTTTCCTTATTGCATTTTAACCCCTAAAATTCCAAAAAAAGTACCTTGCATTCATCTCTGGATTAGGACTCTAGGAAAAATATAATTTGGCTGAATTGGATTAATTTGACATTAAAATTAATTTGGCTAAGTTGTGTGATTTCTTAGTACTTAATTCACCCGCATTTTGCATTCTTGTTGCATAAAAAATATAAAAAAAATACCGCACTGAAATCTAAAACTTAATTTTCGATTTAACCCCAAAGTTGTTCCTTTGCCTCCCTGTGTTCGACCCCGGACTTGCCCGGGATATAAATTAAAGCCGAGACACTCTTCCGAAGATCTTATCTCGGTTCTGACCGAATCGCTAAGTACACGTGCTACAACGTGACTGAATTATACATCGTATCTAGCGACTCGTCAGATGGCGCCGTTGCCGGGGACGCAAACGGCTTAGGGATTAGTTTAAAAATTTGGATTTAGATTTTCGCTTTCTCGGGTAGTCTGACCCCCGAGCCACTTGTAATTAATCCATTTCTTTTCAATTATTTGTCTTCGCATTCTTGTATATATTTTGTTGTTTATCTCTCTAATATAAATCTCTTTTTCCTTGCGAGGGCCCGGTGGACTTGGAGTGCATCGGAGGTCGACGGACGCGACGCGCGTCGACTGTTGAAGAGCTTCGAGAATTTATTTATCTTCGAGAGAATTTTTGTAAATTGTTGTAATTATTTAGGTAGTTGCTCCTTTATAGCGGCTCTTGTTTGAGAGCTCGCGTGTGTAAAAAAACTTGGACATTTGTGGTGTGTCGAGACCTGTTTCACTCTCCGGTGAGGGTGGGGCTCGACTTGAGTGGCGAAACTAAGGATTAGGCACACGGTAGTTTAGAATCAAATTTGTTTGTGCCCATCGTAAGTTAGGCCACACATATCTTAGAAGATTCACATATCTTATAAGATTCATAATGAGACGCACATAGACACGTACTACTTAGCTCAAATTTAATCAATTCTTCCCCGCTAATAGTATACTGTTTAGGTGCGGTTTTTCTCGATCTGCATGCATTTAGTGTAATATTTACAAATTCAGTTTTGCATAACGCATGAAGAGTGCTGGGATTCACTGTAAGTATACCTTCTTCTGAGCATGCATCATAGTTTCTCGTTTGCATTCTGATTTCCGATTCCCCTCTTGTTTTACAACTTAAGGTCAAAAGGAAATTGGGACTGAACGGTAGACGTGCTTGTGTGTTCACATAAATTTCAAGTGATAACCTAACTCTAAAATTGGGACTGAATTGAGCAGGTCGATTTAAAATAATTGGAATAAAAAGAACCCTTGTTCTCGGGTGCATAAAGCCCTCATTGTTTGTTTTACTTGCAAGTGAGAGAGAGACGACCCTAGGATAGAGCCAAGTCTGGATTTCTTACTTACTACTGGTTCTTTATTTTTAGGCGATTAGCTACTTTTCAGTGAGGCATACGGGTAGCTGTATTTATACGGTCCGGATTTCCTTAGCAGAGTGGGAGGTTTAGAGGGCGCTGTAGTCCTCAAGGAACGGGCTTTGGCTTGTACGTACTCCTATACTGGCTGAAAGTAGGCCAAACTAGTCGTAAGAACCGGGTCAGTCTGTAGGAAAATACGGGCACCTAACAGCTCGTTAATCTTTCTAAGATTGTATTCTCACCAACTAAAATTGACAAGATAATTCGGCCGAACTCTTACGGCCTTCACGTGTTGAGTTGGTGAAACTGAGGGTTTTGAATTGTGTTTGTATTGTGTGAGTTTACTCCGCACATTTACGTGCACCGTAGAACTAGCACCTCATTGAAATACCGTGTTCTAATCGGTTCTTTTGACATCGAAGATAACTGATTGGGGGGATAATTATTCGGACCTTGCGAATTTCCCGTTGAACCCTCCAAGAAGTATGTCTTCACAGGTCCATGCGCAACGTGGACCAACCTGGACTCATGACCCTCTTGAGCCCAGGATCACCCACTCTCGGGATGGTTACTCTCAAACCATTCCATTTCTCTCTTCCCACCTCACCGAGGAAGACCTTCGCCTCGATGAGAATATCTTGATTCATAAATCCTCTTCTAATCAAGAACACATTGTTGATTCAGGCCATATAGAAGACACAAGTAAAATGCCTCCAAAGAAGAAAGAAGAGGAACAAGAGAACAATGAAGACCCAATGAAAATGATACTTGCCAGATTAGCTGCATCTGAGCAGCAACATGCACTTCTCAGAGCTCAGTTAGGACAGTTGAATGTTGGGGTCCAACCACCAATGGATGCGGCGTATAACCCCGGACAATATCAAATTCGGAACTACTTGAGTCCGGCCGAGCCCGAGGTTGATTTTGAATTGAAGCCGCATTTTCTGAACCTGCTGCCACATTTTGATGGGAATGCTTCTGAGGAACCATATGCATTCCTAAGGGACTTTGAGCTCATCTACGCTAACCTCAAAAATCAAAATGTTAGCCAGGATTATATTAGGCTCAAAGCCCTTCCATTTGCCTTGGGTGGCAAAGCTGATTACTGGGTAAAGAATCTTGGGATCGCCGTCACCACATATGCCCAGTTCAAGGACCTATTTTTAAAGAAGTTCTATCCTTTGAGTAGAACTAACATGATGAGGACGCGCATTACGAGTTTTTCCCAATTACCCCATGAAGCTTTTTGTGATGCTTGGGAAAGATTCAAGGACATCCTGCAGAAGTGTCACTGTCATGGACTAAATGATAACATCTTGGTCCAATCATTTTTCACTGGTCTCAACCCTGAGATGCAGGGTTTAGTGAGCGCTGCCTGTGGAGGCAGCTATACATCACGAGGAGCGGATACCGTCTGGAGGGTATTCGAGCAGATGGCTGAAACTAGCCGCTCACAGATGGCCAGCAGGGCCTATACACCATCCCCTAGTTCACTCTCACTTGGAGGGGGAAAACCAGCTGTAGTCGATCTCTCTCAGGATGTGATCCCTAGCATGGGACTTCTTGCTGACAAGCTTACTGTAGTCGAGAGGATCGACAGGAGGATTGATGAGTTAGATCGGAGTGTCTCCAAACTTCCAAAACAGATGGAGGAGTTGACTGAGAAGGTATCTAAGATAAAGATACCTGCCGTGACTGCACCCTCTGCTCCCGTATACCGAGTTCACCATGTTCAGGAGCAGCTGGTGTCAGGGCAACCCCAGCTGTGGGAGCAGGACCAATCCTACACCCACTCTTTCCAGCAGCCACCTCCAGTAGCAGAGACAGTCCAGGAGGAGCCTCCACCGGTTTGGGAGGTGAATGGAGTATGGTATACTCAGGACCCTGCCAGGCAGGGAAGTACGGGAGACCGACAGTCTTATCAGCGTCCCCCGACCTTTCATAACACCGCATTCACCTCCGCACCACCTCCTTCACAGCAGAGCCCTGGATTCCAGCCACCCCAGCAGCAGAGGCAGCAGTACCAGCAGCATGGCCGACATGGCCATTACCAGGCGGGCCAGCAGGGTCCGCAACCCCAGCAGCAGCAGCAGAGGCAGTACTCTGGCCAGCAGGGCCAGTCTTCCCGTTCTTCTTCCCAGTCTTATCTACTTCCTTCTTCGTCTAGTCCCGTGGATATTCAGCAGCAGATACTCGACGAGCTACGTTCCTACAGGAACGAAATTCAAGACTTACGGGTGGATGTCAACCGCCTGTCCAGATGGCGAGACGAGCAGACTGCACCCTCTACCTCTATCCCAGCCCAAGTTCAAGCTAACCCTAATAGCCTGAATAAATCTAATTCTCAGCAGCACTTTGGTCAGGTATACTATTCAGCATCTCCTAGATCTGAACATGAGATTCTTTCATGTGACGAGGCTAACCACATGTCACTCAGGAGCGGAAGGACCGTGACCGTACCTGACCGGGCGAGGGATACGAGGAGGGGCATCTCTGAAGCTCTACCTGAGGAGTCTTCAGAGGACGAGGAGGAGAGGAATCATATTTCGGAGCCCCATCAGCACCATTCGAGGATTTCTACTCAGGGAGCCGAGAGGAGGAGGAGAGCACGTATGCAGCATCGTCAGCATGGATATTCTTCTGAGTCTACGGAGGACCTTGCATCTCCGGTTGTGGCGGATACCACTCCAGCTTCTATTCCACAACCTGTAGTAGATAGTTTAGATTTTGAGTCCATGTTGCATCAAAAAGATTCTTGTGTGAAGAACTCTGTTTCCGTTAATGCAAAGAATGATCTTTCAATTCATGATTCAGATTCTTCATCCTCTGTTTCCCTAGCTTCAATCCCTTTCCCCCGTGCTCTTACGGCAGGAAAGCGCATAAAAAAGATCAGAAAGATGACCCCGATATGGCACGATTTTGTAAAGAAAATATCACAGTTAAGGTGCCATTTGATGAATATGTGGCTAACCATCCTGCCTTCCAAAAATACCTTAAGGTGAGATGCACACCTACAAGGGTTAGCAGGAAGAAAGATAACCGAAATATAAAGACACATGTCTTATCGGTAGCCACAACCTATTGTCTCAAGAATCAGACTTTGCCAAGGAAAAAGAGAGACATGGGTGCTCACTATGTGGAGAGTCGTATTGACGACATTGCGTTTGCACGCACACTCTTAGATAACGGTTCTTCAATCAACTTACTTCCCTTAGCATTATATCAGAAATTGGAGTTGGGACCACTTCGCAAATCTAGAGCCTTACTCCAATTCGCAGATCGTTCCATGAAGAGACCTAAGGGAGAAGTGAAGAACGTCATTATCTCGATTGAGGGGCAGAACTATCAGGTGGACTTCACAGTCTTGGACATGGAGACCCCCAATCATTGGAGAGAATCTCAGATCATTCTTGGGCGGCCCTTCCTTAGGACCGCAGGCGCAGCTTTCGATTATGGTACGGGAATGATGAAGTTCTGTTCTCCAGGTGGAGAAGTAAACCTTGAGATGAAGCAAACCAAGTGTCAGCGGCCCGATTCAGAGAGTAGCACAGAGTACTCATCTTCAGAGGCAGATTGCAGTGTGATTACCACAGTTGGGATTTGGGGACAGATTCCTTCAGGACAGAGCGAGTCCCTTTCATCTGGAAAGGGTATAGTGGATGATGCAGTTTGCCAGGTGTTGTCTGATCTTGTGAGAGATGCATCTACCTATTCCCATGATGACACAGAGATCCATCTGGATCTGTCAGTTCCATCCCCTTCGGAACGATCATGGGATATAGATGATGAGTCGGACGCGGCTTTGGCCGAACTACCGCGTTTCTTTGGCGATCCGACTCCCGATACTTCTGATTTGGTGGCGAGTACTACTCAGCTTAGCCCACCTTCATGCAGCACGGAACCAGATTCAGATTCAGTTCAGCCAGATCTGCTTGATGATACCACATTGCCAGAACTGAAATCACTACCTCCTACACTCAAGTACGCCTTTCTTGCGGGACCCAAAGAGAGATATCCTGTCATCATTAACTCAGACTTGACTTTAGAACATGAGTCTAGGTTGTTAGAAGTCTTAGAGAGGAACCGCAAAGCAATAGGCTGGACAGTGTCGGATCTCGTGGGCATCAACCCCGCTCTCTGCTTGCACCACATTTTTACTGAGGATAATGTGAGACCTTCCCGTGAGTTCCAAAGGAGACTTAACCCCAATCTACGGGAAGTAGTGAAGAAAGAAATTGAGAAATGGTGCAAAGAAGGGTTTATATACCCTATTTCTGACTCCAAGTGGGTGGCCCCACTTCATGTTGTCCCGAAGAAGTCGGGAATTCAGATGGTCACTAACGAGGATGGGGTAGAGATCGCGACACAAGTACCTACGTCGTGGCGTGTCTGTGTTGACTACAGGCGCCAGAATGTTGCGACCAAGAAAGATCACTTTCCCTTGCCTTTTATTGATCAGATCTTGGAGAGACTTGCAGGGAAAGAATTCTTCTGTTTTCTTGACGGGTACTCAGGCTACAACCAGGTGGCCATTGCCCCTGAGGACCAAGAAAAGACCACATTCACATGTCCATTCGGCACTTATGCTTTCAGGCGCATGCCATTCGGGCTCTGCAATGCCCCAGGCACATTTCAGCGGTGCATGATAGCCATATTCGCCGAGATGGTGGGAGATTTCCTGGAAGTATTCATGGATGACTTCTCGGTTCATGGTGATTCTTTTGATACATGTTTAGCGCACTTGGACCGAGTCCTCACGAGGTGTAGAGAGGTGAATTTGGTACTGTCCTGGGAGAAGAGTCACTTTATGGTGACGGAGGGTATCGTGTTGGGGCATGTCATCTCCAAAAGGGGAATGGAGGTTGACCCTGCCAAGGTGGAGGTGATCAAGAAACTCGATCCACCTACCAACGTGAAGTCAGTGCGGTCATTCTTAGGGCATGTTGGATTCTATAGAAGATTCATTCAGGATTTTTCAAAGATCGCCCGCCCACTGACTGAGCTCTTAGGAAAAGACACAGAGTTCATTGTAGATCACAGGTGTTTGGAGGCCTTTGAGCTCTTGAAGAGGAAGATTTGTACCTCGCCTATCCTACAAGCTCCTGACTGGTCTCTCCCCTTTGAGATCATGACTGATGCTTCAGATTTTGCTGTAGGTGCTGTGTTAGGACAACGGCGAGAGGGGATTCCGTTTGCGATTCATTATGCGAGCAAAGTTTTAGATCCTACACAGAAGAATTATACAGTGACTGAAAAGGAAATGCTCGCAGTAGTATGGGCCCTCGAGAAGTTCAGATCATATATTTTGGGCTCTAAGGTGACAATTTATACAGATCACACAGCCATTCGATATTTAATGGAAAAGAAGGATGCGAAGGCGCGTCTTCTTAGGTGGATTTTACTCCTCCAGGAATTTGATTTGGAGATAAAAGATAAACCTAGAGTGAAGAATGTTGTGGCTGATAACCTTTCTCGGATTGAACTTAAGGATTCTCCTGCTTATGAGCGGATTAGAGACCTTCCCAGATGAGTCAATTTGTGTTATTGACTCACTCCCGTGGTATGCCAACATGGTGAACTATCTTGTCTCCAAGCAGGTTCCCCATGGTTGGACTAGGAGCAGCATTGATCGACTGAAGTCGGATTCGAGGAGATACCACTGGGACGATCCTTTCCTTTTCTTCGAAGGACCGGATTGTGTTTGGAGAAGGTGTATTCCTCAGGAGGAATACCAGAGTGTCCTCACATATTGTCATTCACTTGAGGCTGGAGGACACCATTCGGGAAAGAGAACCGCTCACAAAGTACTTCAATGTGGATTGTACTGGCCGACCTTGTTTAGAGATGCTATTGATTTTGTACGGCCGTGCCCTATCTGTCAAAGGATGGGAGGGACAGTTGGACAGAGAGATGAGATGCCCATGCAACCGATGATTATTTGTGATGTTTTTGATGCATGGGGCATAGATTTTATGGGTCCCTTTCCCAACACCCAAGGACATGAGTACATATTGTTGGCGGTTGATTATTTATCCAGGTGGGTGGAGGCTATCCCAACCCGAACCGCAGACAGCAAGACTGTCTGTAAGTTTGTGAGAGATCATATTATTGCTAGGTTCGGGGTGCCAAAAGTTTTGATATCTGATGGGGGTAGCCATTTTGTGAACCGAGATATGAGATCTTTAGCTAAGGACTATGGATTTGAGCATAGAGTTACTAGTCCTTACCACCCACAGTCCAACGGCATGGCAGAGGTTTCGAACAGAGAGGTGAAGAGTATTTTGCAGAAATTGGTTCGTCCCGATAGGAAGAACTGGTCTCAGCTTTTGGACCAAGTTCTGTGGGCCTATAGGACAGCCTACAAGACACCATTGGGTACTTCACCATTTAGAATGATCTATGGCAAGCCATGCCATTTGCCCGCAGAGTTGATTCATAAATCCGAATGGGCAATTAAGAAGATTAACTGGAGTTGTCACCTAGGGAAGCTTTGTCGAGACTTGAACTTGAACGAGCTCGTGGAAATCCGAAACAGGGCATATGACAACAGTTTGATTTATAAGGACAAAGTAAAGAGATGGCATGATCAGCACATTAGGTTCAAAGACTTTGTCCCTGGACAAAAGGTATGGTTGTTCAATGCCAGGTTGAAGATGTTCCATGGGAAGCTCAAAGGTAGCTTTATGGGCTGACAGCGGAAAGGACACTAGACTTTATGGGGACTCAAGTCAGGTCCTAAGGCTTAGTCGAAATGGTGCGGGGTCTCATTTTCTTATAATTGTTTCTTGTCAAGGTAGACCAGAGAACTCCAAAGACCGCACGAGAGGTCATGCTGCAAGGTGACTGGCTCTAAATGGACGGGTCCCTTTGTTGTTAAGAAAGTGCACGAGAATGGAAGTGTAGAGATAGCTGATCTCACAGATGGTGCACAATCTCATGTGGTCAATGGACAACTGTTGAAGCATTTTGTTGATTCAAAAGAGCAGTTAGTCCAAGTCGAGGTCATCAACTTCATGCAGAGTGAGCACAGAGCAGATACATCATATTACTCATCATGAAGATGCAGCATCAAGATTCAACATCTTAGAAGATTCATTCCTCTTGTACATTCGCTCTTCTTTGTATATTCTCCAGATCACATCGGTTCTTACACTTATTCTTGTCTTATACTTAGGCTTACCAAGAGCCTAAGTATAGGGGGAGCCGATGCCCTCCATATGTATACTCATCCATTTCTCTTCTTGACCTCGTCCGCACCATTTTTGCTCTTCTTCTACACTTAGGCTGACCAGAGCCTAAGTATAGGGGGGCGGATCGACTTCTATACTCTTTATTTTAGTCATCCTACGCTTAGCACGAGCTATGTCTTTTTCTCGCTTCTTGTGCCATGAGGAAATAGCACATGCTAAGTATAGGGGGCGTGTATATATTACATATATACTTTACCCATAGCTCGTACTTTCACGTATTATTGTATATATATTATACAATAATTATGGGGTGGGTAAAAAAAACTTTTTCAAAAAAAATCTCTTAAAAAAACTTTTCAAAAAAATGTTTTTTGTTCTCTTTTCTTATTTGCTCTAAAAAATTTTTCAAAAAAATGTGTGTCCTTTCTTATTTATCTATATTTTCCAAAAAAAGATAAAAAAACCTTTTCAAAAAAAATCCTTGAAAAAAAAACTCTTGAAAAAAAAGAAGAGAGCAAAACTTTTTTTAAAAAAAACTTCTTTGCCTTTATTTGTCAAAAAAAAACTTTTTGAAAAAACCTTTTTTGTAAAACTTAAAAAAAATCATAAAAAAACACTAAAAAAACTAACTAATAAGTTGGTTTAACCCCTGACACATTCACTTTCACACAAGACTAGTGATGTTCAAGAACACTTGGTTTATGAGGTCTCGAGATTTTGAGTTAATCAGCCTTAGTCATTAGGGTCCTTGACTTAATTATTCACATTTCCCTAGTTTGAAAGATTTGTGTGCTATATTGCATGCTTAGTCTCTACCTTAAGAATATGATCAGCACCTCACATACACGACTGCAGTTATGATGAGATGAGTTGAAATTTCACCTGAGGAGCTGGGATGGGGGATTTGAGTTTGGACTTGATTTAATGATGCTCGAGGATGGGATAAAATCAATGAAGGCTTCATGAAACCTGAGTGTCAGCATCTTTAGCCAGTATGAGAACATGGTTCTTGTACTATCTCTTGACATTTACCTATGTGCCAGGGTGTGATAAAATAAAAAATGTTGATCAGTGTGTGCCAACTCTTGGTAAAAGCAGTGGAGCTAGCCAAAAATACTACAAAGCAATGAAATGTCAAAGAAAAGCTCTCATTCCATACAAAGTCAATTATCAAAGAGCTTCCACCAAAGGCGAGCGCTCCCAACCATTTCAAAAGTATCCACTTGGACCACCGCTATTAGGACCAGGAGTCGGGCTTGCACCAAAAAAGGGCTCTGCATCGTAAATGCTACAAGTCTGGGTGTAGAAGGTATAATAGATACTCAAAAAAGACACACCCCGGTGTACTCCCAGGAAAACAAGTGCAGACGGCTCCAACTTCTCTTGACGGACGCACTGATCAACACCAAAAAAATGCGTTGCGTAATAAGGCACTTGAGAGGATCCTTGTTCCAATGAGAGGGAGAGAAGAAATGACACAATCCTATGCCCTTCATCAACTGGCCTTCCATCTACACTTTCAAGTCTGACAACTAAAGAGACGGTGGATTGGATGCAAGAAATGGTTTATTCCCTAGTGTTGAGGATTGGGTCCTTAGGAGAGTCTCTTGGACTGGAACCTTGTGTGACGTTGTGACTCTACTCTTGTAACTGCGGTCAACACTTAAAGTCATATCCCTACTATATATGTATACAAAGAGAGTCTGATGATTAGGGAAATTGGATACCTTTTGACTAGAGCTTGGTTCAGCTTAGAATTTTAGGATCTCTAAACCGAGAGTTCTTGAACGGATCAAGTCTTGTATTCACATGCACAGTCAGGGGTTAACCCAACTTATTCATTCTTTATTTGCTCGAGGACTAGCAAAGTTTAAGTACAGGGGGTGATGAATCCACGATTCATCATCTCAATATATTGATCTTAGCAAAATCCACGAGTAAATTCCCTAATAAATGTCCATAAAATCAATAAATTAACAAAATGACTCTTGTAAATAAAACTTACTAATTATTGTATATTAGATTGTACAAAATAAATTACACATAAAAAGCCGCAAAATCAAAGGAGTTTTTTACATGTAAATAGCTCAAAACTTTATGTATTTTTAATAATTTCATATCAACTCCTTTTTGGCTAATTCTTTCTCCAACATGTTCATATCAATGTATATAAAAATACAAAAATACAAAACAAATTTTACCTCAAATAAATACTCCTAGATCCCAATGGGAAAAAGCCGTAAAGACCAACTTCCAAGCTAAATTCCCGCTCCGTATGAACCCCAAATTCACCAAACTCACTTTTAAAGTTCAAGTTAGAAAATTATCTATCCAACGGAAGTGGTTTCATTAAAATCGGAGCTCATTTGCAAAAGTTGGGTTTTGGGACCTAGATGTACATTGTATACCTTGTATATATTCATTCTTTCTTTAATTTTTATTGTATCGTTCATGATTACTAAAAATACAAAAAATATCACGATTGTTTTGTATTTTAATTATATTATTTTATAGTATTTTTCTGTTGTAAATATCTCTTATTAAAAAGACAAAAAAATACATATTAGAAAAGTAAAAAAATATATGTACATGTTGTTTGTCTTCCCTTGTAAATTCTCCAGTAATTATTTTCTTCTTTTTTTTCTATTGTAATTAAAGTAGCCAACTTTATTTCATTTATTTATTTATTATACTTTCTCTACAATAACTACCATTCAACTCACTCTACCACCAACCTCCATTCAACCCCACCATTTTTCTAACTTCTAATTCAACTCCACCATTTTATTAACCTCCATCCCACTCCATCTTAATTCAAACTTCCATTTTGCCATCATCTTTATATACATGTCATTCTCCTCATTTTTGCCTTTGATCCATCTTTATGTGAGGAGAGCCTAGTTCCCTGAGTTGAATCGGTGACAGCGACGCAACCGCAGTCGAGCGACGACGGCCCTCTCTCCAGTGTGATCCGTTGGTTTTTTGGCCAACATCGCAGCCGCAACCGCGCGCTGCTCGAGCTCATCGCACGCCGGCGATTCGAGCGAAGACCGTGCTCACGAGAGCACTCCATAGGCGCCCGCGTTCATCGAAGGTAATTTTAGTTCATCTTGTCTTCACTTTTATCTTTGTAATTTCTTTAGTCCATCATATCACCCCACCATTTTATTTCATCACTCATCTCCATCATCATCATCATACACCACCACATCATTTTGTTTCTCATTTGTTTCATTGCTTTTTTTTAAGGAAATTAAAAAAAATTAAAAAAATATATAAACAAAAAAATTCCTTTCTTTTACATCAGTAAAAATAAAAAAATAAAAAAATTAAAAAAAAAAGCAGCGGTGGGAGAACCCACCGCCGCCGCCCATCTCGCCGCCTCCACCAAGAGGCCCCGCGCTCTAAGCGGCCCCACGCCTCCGCCGCTCTAAGCGGCCGCGCGTGGCGCCGCCGCCGCCCCGGCTCCCAGCCGCAGAAGGCGGCACTCCGGCCCAGGACCCGCACCCTGCGCCTCCAGCTTCAGGCGTTCGCCGCCCTCGCGCGGCGCCCTCTTCCCCCCCGCGCTGCCAGCCGTGTCCCCGCTCTCCGCCCTCCGCCGCGTAAACGTCGACCGTCTCCCCGCGCCTCGCCCAGCGGCGCTGCCATCGCCAACGCCATCCACTCTTTGGGTTCTTCCGCCTGCATCCTGAGGAGGAAGAAGAAGGTAATTTTTTTATTTTTTTATTGTAAAAATTGTGTAAAAATTTGTGTATAGTTTCAATAATTGCAAAATAGTCCCTGTGTATTCTTTATTGTAATTCCAGATTCTCTTTTTGCACAAAGACTCCTGTGTTTGACTTCAATTTGGACACATGTTATGCATCTTTATATTCAATGAAAAATGCTTTCATGTTGAGCAACTAATTTCCTACATTTTGACAATTTATTTGTATTTTTGTGAGTAATGGGTAATTAATTAAAATCGTTTAACTGAAAATCCATATATTTTACCCATTCCGTGCTCTTAAAATTATATTCACACACGGTTGCTCTAAAAATTCCAACAAAATTATATATGATGCCTTAATATGTGATTAAGTTACAGTCCAAATTTCACATCTATTAGAGTTGTCTTGTGCCTACAATAAATTGTTGAGTGATTGTAGTATTTGATTTTTAATTAAATCCACATAAATCATTTTTGCAAAATTTCAACTCTTCTGGATTGCTTAACTAAATATCTTTTTGAGATAATTTGCTCTCGGACTAATTTGATAACGTGGATTTAATAGGAATTATTTACTCACTGTCACTCTGTTTGTACTAAAAAATCCATAAAAAATTCATATTTTGTCAAAAAAATTCAAAAATTTCTTAGTAGCTTCCTTGCATTATGTTTTCATTCCAGTAATTTTTTCATAATTTTTGCTTACTGTTTGTGTGATAAATTGTGAAAAAACCAATAAAAAGTGTGCATTTTTTTCCTTGTTGCATTTTAACCCCTAAAATTCCAAAAAAAAAGTACCTTGCATTCATCTCTGGATTAGGACTCTAGGAAAAATATAATTTGGCTGAATTGGATTAATTTGACATTAAAATTAATTTGGCTAAGTTGTGTGATTTCTTAGTACTTAATTCACCCGCATTTTGCATTCTTGTTGCATAAAAAATATAAAAAAATACCGCACTGAAATCTAAAACTTAATTTTCGATTTAACCCCAAAGTTGTTCCTTTGCCTCCCTGTGTTCGACCCCGGACTTGCCCGGGATATAAATTAAAGCCGAGACACTCTTCACGGAGATCTAGCGAGCCCACGTGAGGAGCACGTGCGGCCTGGGAATTTTACACTGAGGCCCTCGGGACTTTTCGTATTTACAAAAAGGTCCCTGTGAAGCAGACCCCACGTGAGGAGCACGTGCCTTGTGGAGATTTTGCATTCCAGTCCCCAGCATTATAGGTAATTACACTTAAGTCCCTGTCAGCATATTTGCTTTATGTATTTTTATTTTCCTGTATTGCATATACACCCCTGTGTTTGCACGCATCCCTACGTAGCATTTTACATCATTTTTAAATTCTAAAAATTGCATTTTGTTGAGCAACTTGTCCTCTATCTATTGTGCCACGTGTCATATTTTTGTAATTACAGTAGAATTTTCAATGAATTAATTGGTTGATTTGTGTAATATTTTGCCCAGTGGCACCTTTTAATTTCTAATTAATTTTCTGTGATTCTAAAAATCCTTAAAAATTCGCAGTAGCTCTAGGACATTGACCCTAACATTGCATAAAAATTTCATGTAATTTGCATACATATCGAGGCCTGAATAAATTGTTGAGTGATTTTCTTATTTAAATTTTATTGAACTCATTTCAAATTGAAATTAACATTTGTCAATTTTCCTGGATTCCTCATCATCAGATCTATCTTGGATAATTTTTGTTCCTGGAAACAATGTGATTTGACATTTATTACAATTGACATTTATTACAATTAAATTAGTGAAAATCACCCTGTCTGCATGTTTAATTCACAATAAATTCATTTAGTGTCTACAAATTCCCAAAAAAATAGGGTAGCTTAGTTTCATCATCATTAATCATCTGGCCAATTTTCATAGTTTTTGGAATTAATTTGATCATATTTCTGATTTAACTTGTAAAGTGGCCGATTTTGCATGTGTCTTGCATAGAAATAAAAAAACAAAAAAAATCTAATTAAGTGGTTTTTGATTAGCCCTCTCGTATCCGACCGCAACGAACGACATCTAATTAATTTGGACATTAATTTGATCGAGTTAACATAGGGTGCGGGGGCGGTTATCAAAATGGCGCCGTTGTCGGGGAGGCACGGCTTAGGTTAATTTGAAGTGAAAGTCTGATTGTTTGATTTTCAATCCTCGGGTAGTCTGACCCCCGGTTTTTCTCGTGAATATTTCTCTATCTTTTAAATTTTTGTATTTTTGTGTTGTTCATTATCTGACCTCAACTTGTTTTTGTGCGAGGGACACCGGAGTCGAAGACGCTTCGAGGAATACGCATTCTAATTTGTTTGAGTGATTTGAGAGAACTTGTAAATTTCATTTATTTCCACATTTTTCGCATCATTTCCAGCGGTTCCCATTTGGGTTCTTGCGTGTGTAAAAATAGTGGAACTGTGTCCCCGTGTTCTGTGGTTTGAATTGTAATTTAGGCTTGCACTAGCGGCTCCTCGAGCCACTTTAGGGATTGCTTGTGCTCGTAATTTTTAGGACCACACATACACTTAAAAGACGTACCTAGACCGCGGATCTAGTCAAATTGAACTTGTTCTTCACTCGCTAATAGAACTGCTTGTCTGGGAGCGGATTTTGTCGTCTGCATTTGCATATAGGGTAAAATTTCAATACTGCTTTGCATCATGCATACAAGCGAAGGGATCACTGTAAATCTTCTCAACTCAGCATACGCATCATCGTTTTTCGTGCATCGGCTTTTCTCAATTTCCCCCTCTGTTTTTCACACTTAAATTAAACAGAAATTGGGACTGGACGATAAGGCGTGCTGTGTGGTTGGACTAAAAAAGTGAGAACTTAACTTAAAATCGGGACTGCTAACAGTATTGGCCAAAAAACTTCAATAAAATTGGAAAAATTGTTTGCGGGAGACTAATCCCCGACCTTGTTTTCAAGCTGAGAGAGGGTACTTGAGTGTGTGTGAACACCTTAAGGCAGAGCCCAAATCCCCGCCTTCCATATCACGGGCCAACTGATCCTAGCAAATATCACGAGTTGGATACTTTTAGCTCATTGACAAGTACCAAGTAGCCTCCGCCTGTTCGCGGGTAGATAGGGGCGAACCAGCGGTACTCTGCGACAAGGCCTAGCTTTGTCAGCCTCCGCCTGCTTGCAGGTAGATTGGGGCATGTCTTTGAGTCCCCAACTCCGGATAGGAGCAAAGAAAGGGAGGATCGGCGGTATCTTAGGCGACAGGATAAACAGGGAAGACGCATCCGGTTCTGAGCCGACTTCCCTATAGGCCGCGTAATCCTTGCTATCTTGCTTGAAAAATCACACTTAAAAAATACAAGATTAATCGGACTCGATTTCGAGTCCTTCACTGCGTTGAGTGTGAACCCAGGGTTTTGGATTGACTCGCTTGCTTTAGGTAGGAGTAAAATCCTATCTTCTTCTCGCCACATCAAGATGAGTAACTTGGGAGATCTCGACGCGTTATTCACCGATCTCTCTATGAGTCCCCCAAGTGACTCGTCTTCATCAGCCCAAGCGCACCTTGGACCACCCAGGACTCATGACCCTCTTGAGTCTTGGTTCCCTCATACTCAGGGTGGTTACTCTCAAACCAACCCTTTCATCTCCTCCGAGATTGCCGAGGAAGACCATCGCCTCGATAATCCCATCCTTGATTTGTCCTCTAACACCGATCTTATTTCCCCCCCAGGACTAGAGGACAAGATGCTGCCAAAAATACCACCGGATGAGGAACAAATACGCCAGATTCTTGCTCGCCTTGCCGAAGCCGAACAGAAGAATGCAAATCTCACGGCGCAGATGGGACAGATTATAGTAGCTGGAGGAATCGACCGACCAATGGTCGATACCTACAACCCGGCGGAGAACGAGATCCAGAATTGGTTAGCACCAGCAGTTCCCGCCCAGGCATTTGAGCTGAAGCCCCACTTCCTCAGTCTGCTTCTGAAGTTCAACGGAAACATAAATGAAGAACCATACACTTTCCTCCGTGATTTCGAGCTGGTGTGCAACAATCTTAGCCATCCCAATGTTGGCCAAGATTATATTCGACTGAAGGCCACCCCTTTTGCCTTAGGAGATAAGGCTGCTCATTGGCTGAAGAACTTAGGGGTGGTATGCACTACCTGGATGCAGTTCAAGGACCTATTCGTGAAAAAGTTCTATGCTCTCAGTAGGATAAACCAGATGAGAACGAAGATCGCTAGCTTCGTCCAAGGACCCTGTGAACCTTTCCATGACGCTTGGGATAGGTTCAATGATTTAGTACAGAAATTCCCCTGCCACGACATTTCAAAGGCGATCTTAGTTCAGACCTTGTTCTGTGGTCTAACCCCGGAGATGCAGGGGTTATTCAGTGCCTCCTGTGGAGGAAGCTATCTGAACAAAAACGAGCACGCCGTATGGAAGATCCTGGAGCAGATGGCGGAAATAGGCAGGTCGCAGGCCACCAAGGCCTATCAGTTGTCTCCCTCAATCCTATCCAATGAGACAACCCGAAGGACTGTAGCAGATCTGACTAAGGACCTCATCCCCAGCATGTAGATGATTGCCGACAAGATTACCATGGTCGAGCAGATCCATAAGAGAGTCGCGGAACTTGAGTCTCTTTCGCGCCTACCGAAGTAAGTGGAGGAACTTTCTGAGAAGGTAGCTAAGATAAAGCTACATGCCCCTTCTGCACCACCTGTACCTGTACATGGAGTCCATCTTGTACAAGAACAAGCACCGGGGTCTCAGAGTAGCTGGGATCAGACTTACACCCAGCAGAACCAGCATGCACCCCCACAAGTGGAGACAGGATACGAGGAGCCTCCGTAAGTGTACGAGATCAACGGGCTTTGGTATAGCCGTGACCCGATTGTCAGGCAGGCTGAAATGGGGAAGGATCATCCACATCGCCCATCCCCAGCCTACCAAGAAACCAGGCCCGTTCCCACACCGCGCTTTCAGTCCAGGCCAGAACAAGGGTACCAGCAGCAGCAGCGCACGTATCAGCAGGGCCCAACACCGTCCCACCAGCAGCAGTATCGGCATGGCCAGCAGGGCCACTACCGAACCTCATCCGCACAGCAGCAAGCACAGCCCACCGAATTGGAGTCTCTCACCTTGGCGATCCAGACCCTGTCTGATAGGGTCCAACGGATACAGAATGACTACCTAGACATGAGAACCGACATCAATCGGGTCTCTCGTACCCAGGACCAACAGATGGCGCCAAAGAGCCCAATTCCCGCACAGGTTCAGGCCAATCCGAACAGCTTACACCATGGCCAGAACCGACCTCGAGATCAGGTATATTATTCAGATAATTATTTTTCTTAACATGAGATCCTTTCGTACGATAATGTAAATCATATGTCCCTCAGGAGTGGAAGGACCGTGACCATACCTGATCAGGCACGGACGCAGAAGGATGGAGCCTCCGAGACTCTACCTGAGGAGAACTCGGAGGAAGAAAAGGAGGAGTATAACCACCACCATCGCCGGCAGAAGAAGAGGACATCTGAGTCCTCAAAGCAGCATTCTCGCATCCGCATGGAGTCCGACGAAACCGATGAAGAGCCCGCACCTCCATCTGAGGAGGATCGTCCAACAGTCGCGGAAGAAGCAGCACCGGTTTCGCCTCAGCATTTTCATTTCAGTCAGAGTCAGAATCCTAGTTTTTTTCAGAGTCAGAGTCATGTAAATAACTCAGTTTCTGATCTTAATGAGAATCTTTCAGTTTCCGAACATGAGATGGAGTCAATAATCCCTTTCCCCCGAGCTCTAAAGGGTGGAAAGAAGAAAACCAAAAAAATCCAAAAAGATGACCCTAAGATGGCAGAGTTCTGCAATAAACACATCAAGGTCACTATCTCCTTTGACAAGTTCGTGGAAATGACCCCTGCATTCCAAAAATACCTTAAGGTTAGATGCACACCTACTAGGGTTAGCAGGAAAACCAAAAGCCGTGTTGAGAAACACGTTTTATTAGTAGCCACGACTTGTGCAATAAAGAACTCGTTTCCTAGGAAACGAAGGGACATGGGTGCACATTATGTAGTGAGTCATGTTGATGACATCGCGTTTGCACGCACTCTCCTGGACAATGGTTCCTCAATCAATCTGATGCCTACAACCCTCTATGAGCGGCTTAACCTCAGACCTCTTAGGAAATCTAGAGCTCTCCTACAGTTTGCTGACAAATCAACCAAGAGGTCCCAAGGAGAGTTAAGGAACATTGTGATCAAAGTCGAGGGCCAAGAATACATGGTGGACTTCACTGTCCTGGATATGGAAACCCCTCGTAATTGGAGATTCTCAGATCATTCTAGGTAGGCCCTTCCTCAGAACAGCAGGGGCCTTATTTGACTATAAGATCGGGAAAATTCAGTTCCAAACTCCCGGCGGAGATGAGGAACTTGAAATGAAGCAGACAAGATGGCAGAGACCGGATTCAAAATCCAGCACCGAGTACTCTTCTACCGGAACAGACTGCGAGCATGTAGACTTAGTTGGGCCATGGAGACAGAACCCAGCCAGCACCGATGCGTCCATCTACTCTGAAGATGATCCAGTGCATGAGTCAGTCTGCGAGATCCTCAAGAACGAGAATAGCTCTGAGCCTTCATCGCCCTACATCTTCGATGACGTAGAGGCCCAGTTGGGCCTGTCAGTCCTTACATCTCTAGGACAATCGGAAGATGAGGATGACAAGTCGGACGAGGTGTTTGCCGATTGTATGGAGACCTTTGACGATCCGACTCTAGAGCCGAACTTGGTGGCAGCTATCACAGAGATCGATCCAGCCACTTCCAACACAGAACCAGATCTGATTGAGCCAGATTTATTAGACGATCACACTATTCCTGAGCTCAAACCCTTACCCACAACCTTAAAATACGCCTTCCTTGCGGGTCAAGACAAGAAATTTCCGGTCATCATCAGTACGCGATTGACCGAGGAGGAGGAATCTCGCTTGCTAGAGATCCTGGAGAAAAACCGCAAGGCAATAGGCTGGAGCATTTCTGATCTCCACGGGATAAATCCCGCTCTGTGTTCGCACCATATTTACTTGGAGAATGAAGCCAAACCCTCTCGTGAATTCCAACGCCGGTTGAATCCAAATTTACGAGAGGTCGTGAAGAAGGAGATAGAAAAATGGTGCAACGCGAG
This sequence comes from Ottelia alismoides, assembly GCA_037367405.1. Taxonomy (NCBI): domain Eukaryota; kingdom Viridiplantae; phylum Streptophyta; class Magnoliopsida; order Alismatales; family Hydrocharitaceae; genus Ottelia; species Ottelia alismoides. The sequence goes on along the minus strand of JAZKJV010011808.1, from coordinate 164,512 downwards.
TTTCATTTACCCAATCTCCGACTCTAAGTGGGTGGCCCCAATTCATGTTGTCTCGAAAAAGTCGGGAATTCAGACGACCACCGAGGACGGAGAGGAGATCGTGACGAGAGTGCCCACGTCGTGGCGTGTCTGTGTGGATTACAGATGCTTGAATGTCGTGACAAAGAAGGATCATTTCCCCCTACCGTTCATTGATCAGATCTTACAGAGACAAGCGGGGAAAGAGTTCTTCTACTTCTTAGATGGGTTCTCGGGCTACAATCAAGTAGCCATAGCTCTGGAGGACCAGGAAAAGACCACGTTTACATGTCCCTTTGGTACCTATGCTTTCAGGCGCATGCCTTTTGGGCTATGCAATGCTCTAGGTACTTTCCAAAGGTGCATGATTGCTATATTCGCCGAGATGGTCGGCGAATTCCTGGAAGTCTTCATGGATGACTTCTCGGTCCACGGCGATTCCTTCGATTCCTGTCTTAGGAATCTGGACCGAGTACTCAAAAGATGTTGTGAGGTTAATCTGGTGCTCTCCTGGGAGAAAAGTCACTTCATGGTGACGGAGGGCATAGTGTTGGGGCATGTCATCTCCAAGAGAGGAATGAAGGTTGACCCTGTCAAGGTGGATGTGATCAGACGACTCCAGCCACCAACCAACGCAAAGCAGTTGCGATCGTTCCTCGAGCATGTTGGATTTTATCGGAGATTCATTAAGGATTTTTTCTAAGATTGCCGGACCGCTAACTAAGATTTTAGGCAAAGACATGGAGTTTGTTGTTGATTACAAATGTCTTGAGGCCTTTAAGCTTTTGTAAGAAATGATTATGGACGCACCCATCCTACAAACCCCAGATTGGTCTCTACCTTTTGAGATCATGACGGACGCCTCAAATTATGTTGTAGGGGCTCTGTTGGGACAAAGAAGAGATGGCGTCCCGTTTGCAATTCACTACGCAAGCAAAGTACTTGATCCTTCTCAGCGTGACTATACAGTTACGGAAAAGGAAATTCTTGCGGTAGTGTTTGCCTTGGACAAATTCAGATCTCACCTAATCGGATCCAAGGTAACTGTGTTCACTGACCATACGGCACTACGGTACTTGATGGAGAAGAAGGACGTGAAGGCGCGTCTTCTTCGATGGATTTTACTTATCCAGGAGTTTGACTTGGACATCCGTGATAAAACTGGAAAGAAGAACGTAGTGACCGATCATCTTTCTTGTCTCGAAGATTTTAATACTTCCGAGGTTTCACCAATTCGAGACTCCTTCCCTGACGAGTCGATTTTTGTTATCGACTCACTCCCATGGTATGCCAATATCGTGAATTATCTTATCTCCAAGAAAGTTCCCAAAGATTGGCCCAAGAGCCAAATCGACCGACTGAAGTCGGACGCTAGACACTACCATTGGGAGGATCCGATCCTTTTCTTCGAAGGACCAGATTATGTCTGGAGACGGTGTAATCCTCAGGAGGAATACCAGAGTGTCCTTTCTTTATGCCACAGCTTGGAGGCAGGAGGACACCACTTCGGAAGAGGACCGCATGGAAGGTACTTCAGTGTGGCTTCTACTGGCCGACTCTGTTTCGCGATGCCACCGCCTTCGCGAAGTCGCGCCCAGTATGCCAGAGAATGGGAGGAACTGTCGGTTCCAAGGATGAGATGCCAATGCAGTCGGTCATCATTTGTGATGTCTTTGACGTCTGGGGCATCGATTTCATGGGCCCATTCCCTGTTAGCCATGGATTTGAATATATCCTTCTTGCCGTAGACTATCTATCCAGATGGGTGGAGGCTATCCCGACCCGAGCCGCAGACAGCAGAACTGTCTGTAAATTCATCAGAGAGCACATAATCTCCAGGTTCGGGATCCCCAAAATGATGATATCAGACGGGGGTAGCCACTTTGTGAATCGGGAGGTGAAGAAACTCCTGAAGGGCTACGGCATCGAACACCGTGTCGCGAGTCCTTACCACCCACAAACCAATGGTATGGCTGAGGTGTCGAATCGGGAGGTGAAAACCATATTGCAAAAGCTTGTCCGCCCGGACAGGAAGGACTGGTCTCAGATCTTGGATCAAGTCCTCTGGGTGTATAGGACGGCTTACAAGACACCGTTAGGCACCTCCCCATTCCGAATGGTATTCGGAAAACCGTGCCATTTGCCCGCAGAGTTAGTGCACAAATCAGAATGGGCAATTAAGAAGGTCAATTGGAACACACACCTTGGGCAGAAGCAGAGAGAAATGGATCTGAATGAGCTCGTAGAAGTCAGAAATCGTGCATATGACAACAGTTTGGTGTACAAGGATAAGGTAAAGCGTTGGCATGATAGATATATCAGACGAAAGACCTTTGTTCCTGGACAGAAGGTATGGTTGTTCAATGCTAGGCTGAAGATTTTCCAAGGCAAGTTGAAGTCTAAGTGGACAGACCCATTTGTCGTCCGTACGGTGCATGATAGTGGATGTGTCGAGATCTCAGATCTCGCAGATGACGCACCGACATTCCTAGTGAATGGACAGTTGTTGAAGCACTTCGTCGAATCCAATGAGCAGTTAGTCCATGTTGAGGAGATTGTATTCAGGCGGGAGACAGATATAGCAGATACACCTCCAGTCGCGCAGAAGACCTTGCAGCAGTGAGCTCCAGCCATCAGCAGCATCTTAAAAGATTCAGACCTACAAATACCATCATTTCTGTACATTCTGTCCTTTCTCCTCCCACGACTCTAGTAACTCATCCCAGCATCATTGATCACCATCTTGGACTATACTTAGGATGACCAGATCCTGAGTATAGGGGGAATGAGCCACCTGAGTCTATTCATTGTACATCCTCCAGATCACATCGGTTCTCATACTCACTCCTGTCCTATACTTAGGCTGACCAGAGCCTAAGTATGGGGAGGACCGATGCCCGTCACGTATATACTCATCCACTTCTCCTCTTGCCCTCGTCCGCCCCATTTTTGATCTTCTTCTATACTTAGGCTGCCAGAGCCTAAGTATAGGGGGACGATGCGACTTCTATACATTTTGTAATTTTAACTCTCCCACGCTTAGCACGAGCTATGTCTTTTTAGTCACTTTTCGTGCTCTGAGGACATAGCACACGCTAAGTATAGGGGGGCATGTATATATTACATATATACTTTACCCATAGCTCGTACTTTCGCGTATTTTCGCGTATTTTCTGTATATATTATGCAATAATTACGGGATGGGTAAAAATTGAAAAAAAATCTGTACTATATGTATAATATTTGTATAAAAAATGTAAAATTCTTGTAAAACATACTTTTGTAAAATTTGTTGTAAAATAGGATGTATAACAAAAAAAACTTGTATACTATGTATATTATGTATAAACTAAAAACTTGTTGTAAATAATACAAATTGTTGTATACTTATACCAAAAAAATTTGTGTTGAAAAAAATGCTTCTTATTTACTCTTGCATATCATCCTTGCATTTAAAAGAAAAGAAAAAGAAAGAAAGAGTCTTGCATTTCATTCATAGCATGTCATCTGCTCCTCTCATCTGCATATCTTGCATATGCAAGGTGAAAAGCTAGTGGGTTTTGAACCAAGTTATGAGTAGATATTGAGGATGGACTTGATTTGACCTTAATCCACCTAATTTCAGAGGAACCTTATAGGAACTGGAGTTAAGATTTTTTCAGGTCAGGTGACTTAATTCTTTGAGTCCGCAAGTCTATGTTCACATGTCATCTTGATTAGTCTAAGTAGAATATCTCGTGCACACGCATGATTCTTTTAGACAGTGACCTAACTTGGACAAAGCACAATGCACGTAGCTCTTCATTGATGAGGTGTTGAGGAAGTAGAATCCTTTAGCTTGGAGTAGCACACGGGTGGAAACATCCATCCTCCTCTAGGGAGGGTAGTGCATCTCAACCTAGTCTGGTGGTGTTGAAGTCTAAGGACAGGATGTTGTGGGTTGCAATAATGCTTCAAAAGAGGGATAGTCTACTGGCTCAAGAGGAAAAATTCCTGATGTATATGCTGCACCTTGTATATAGTTCCAAAAAAAGACATGCCACAAAAAAAATGCCTGTTGGAGTATGTATACTAGCAAGAAGTCTGCAGCTGGATGACTTGGCTACACTGGTCAGGCATCCCGGGATAGGTTAGCTACACTGGCTACCGTCCATTCTTTTCTCTACCCCCTCCTCTTGAGTTGGTCGCACTTGAACTTAGAAGGGAATACCATGCTCCTCAAGGAAAGAGTTGCTGGACCGGGTTATTGAGTTACCTTGTTAGAGGAGGCTGGTTCTGAGTCATTTCTAATGTGGAGAGCTATTTATCACTTACACAGTACAAGTAAGAATCATAGTCATCAGAAATTTGCGTTTGAGGATTTGTTCTGACCTGACTGTTAAGGCGTCTTGAATAGAAGACTTGTGGAACTTGAAGTCTGTTAGGTCTTAAGTTCAGATCCCAATAAGGTTCCGCCACACAATTGATCCAAAGGTCGAGTCAAGCTCCATTTTTAACTTTTGTTCATGACCTTGGTATGGAACCCAAAATCATTTCACTCTTGCATTTTCATTTAGTTGCTCGGGGACGAGCAAGGTTTAAGTATAGGGGGTTAATGAATCTGTGATTCATCACTTCAAAAGTCAAAAATAGAGCATTGTTCCCGAGTAAATAGAGGCATACCTTTTCCTTATAATATGTACTCCTTAGTTAATAATATAGGGAAGAAAGCCAAAAATCCCCCTTGTAAATTAGCCAATAAAGCCCTAGAACCCCTGGACGATAAAATATACATAGATCCCTCACACAAACTCCAAAATAGGTCTACTCACTCTTAGAATAATACACATTAAAAGACCTTTAAAAAGAGACCAATTTCATCAAGTTTGGAGCTCGTATGAAGAAGTTGGGTTTTTGGGCCACTTTGTATACTACATATATGTATAAATTGTATCTTTGTATTTTTGTATCATACTTGACCTCATCTCCATCTTTGGTCAACATGAAACTTGTAGATCTCATCAAGATCTACAACTTTCATGTTTTGAGTTTTTCCAAATTCGGTCCCCTTCTCTCTCTACACTAAATTTTCTTCTCACCCAATCACAGTAGGCCACGTGGCGCCCTCTGGTTGCGCCACGTAGCCCGCTGCCCTTGCCTCATCCGCCCGCCGCTACAGCCGTTGGATTACCTTCTAGATCCAACGGCCTAGCCGCCTCCACGCACGCCTCAATTTTTAGCCATCAGATCATTATCAGAACTCCATCAGCACCGCTCGTTCGCGCCTCAAGCTGAGCGCGCCACGTGGCGCTTTGAGATCCGCTTGATCACGCCCTCGATCCCTTCATCCAAGCCGCTAGATCTTCTCTTATTCCCGACCGTCAGATCAAATCACCCACCTCATCTCAATCGCCCGTTCGCGCCTCTGCCTTAGCGCGCCACTTGGCGCTTGTTGCGCCTTTGGATGATGCACTCCACTCCTCCATCTCAACCGCTCAGGCCGCAGTGCATCGCAACCCTTCGATCTTCCTCAAATCTGATCCCTGCCGCTCGTCATCGCCCTCTCCTCTGCACGACACCTGGCGCCATCACGACCTTTGGATTAGGCCACTCCTGATGCAATCGACACCGCTCGCGCGTACTTTGCCCCCATTGTGCCACGTGGAGAGCTCCTGACCCTCAGATTATCTCGCCCGTATCTAATCTCAATCGCTCCAGCCCACCTCGATCACCACCGTTGGATCACAAGATCCAACGGTAGAGACTTCGTCTCCTACCTCGGGTGCCCCTCTCTCCCACATTCTCTGCCTTGCGGGAGGGGCACCCCCTTCCTATTCTTGGTAGCGCTCCTTCCACCGTCGCCGAGCACCATACCCTCCACGATGACCCCCACTCATCCCTGATCCTCGCCAGCCACTCCATCACCCACATCGACCTCCAGCTATCTCCCACGAACTCCATAAACCTCGCCTCATCTCCATTCCAGCCGAGACCTTCATCCTTTAAATACCCCCTCTCCGGCCAATTTCATCCCCATCCGCCCCTCGTGAGAGACGCCCCGAGCTCGGAGCTTCCAATTAGTGACAGGAATTGCGAGTATCCTCGAGCGAAAACGTCCGTCTTCTCCGGCGAGATCCTCAGCCTCCGCCGAGTCGCAGCCCTCCTCCGCCGAGCCGCTGCTTGAGCTCAGGGATCCACCGCCCCTTCGAGCGACGACCTGGAACTCAAGGAAGAGCTCCAATCCCCAGGTGAACGCCTCCATCCCTTCTTGATCTTCTCTTCATTTTTTTTCGCTTTTTCTCGCTTTTTATTCGCTGCCTACGGCCACCTTCTCGCCTCCATTCCATTCCGCCGAGCTCCGCGTCGGAGCTCCCATCTTCGCGGTGACCTTCACGCTCTCCGACGACGCATCGCATTGTTCATCGATCTCCAGCTCCGCCGCTTGGCCGGAGCAACGTTGCTAGCACACCTTCCTCCGCCTTAGGCCTCACCAACCATCCCACCACCTTCACGAGTGCACGCACGAGCTTTGGCTCCCTCTCTAACGCCTGCAGGTACCCATCTGTTCACTGAACGGAGCTTCGCCGGAGCCGACTTCGAGCTTCATCGCCACCGACTTCAGACAGCCCTCTTCCGCTCCTGAGACCATCAGGACCTTCGCCGCATCACCACGAACCTTCTGGGATAGCTCCGAGCAATCGGAGAGCTTCATCGACTCTAGGAGGAATGGGCGGAGGGACGACCCCTTCACCGGAGCCCCGCCAAGTCCTCCGCAGGAGGCGGAGGACTGTTGAGGACGGAGGTCCAGCCACCGTTCGATCATCTTGATCGAACGGTCCCACGACGTCTACGTCACCATCTCCATCAAAGCCAGGAGTTGTTGGATCAACTTAGATCTAACGGTGTCTTGTCTCGCCACGAGTCTTCACCGCCATCCGTTGGATCGAGCTCGATCCAAGGATTCACAGCGCGCCACGCAGCCCCGGCCCGAGCCTCTTCCCCGAACCTAGGCTCGGACCGCCCGAGCCTCACTCCAGACCTCCAGAAGCGCCCGAGCCGAGCCCCGAGCCTCCGCAGCCATCCGAGCCTAGGTCGTCCACGTGAGAAGCACGTGCGGCCTGGGAAATTTACACTGAGGCCCTCGGGACTTTTCATATTTGCAAAAAGGTCCCTGTGAAGCAGACCCCACGTAAGGAGCACGTGCCTTGTGGAGATTTTGCATTCCAGTCCCCAGCATTATAGGTAATTGCACTTAAGTCCCTGTCAGCATATTTGCTTTATGTATTTTTATTTTCTGTATTGCATATACACCCTTGTGTTTGCACGCATCCCTAGGTAGCATTTTACATCATTTTTAAATTCTAAAAATTGCATTTTGTTGAGAAACTTGTCCTCTATCTATTGTGCCACGTGTCATATTTTTGTAATTATAGTAGAATTTTCAATGAATTAGTTGGTTGATTTGTGTAATATTTTGCCCAGTGACACCTTTTAATTTCTAATTAATTTTCTGTGATTCTAAAAATCCTTAAAAATTCACAGTAGCTCTAGGACAGTGACCCTAACATTGCATAAAAATTTCATGTCATTTGCACACATATCGAGGCCTGAATAAATTGTTGAGTGATTTTCTTATTTAAATTTTATTGAACTCATTTCACATTGAAATTAAGATTTGTCAATTTTCGTGGATTCCTCATCATCAGATCTATCTAGGATAATTTTTGTTCCTGAAAAAAATGTGATTTGACATTTATTACAATTAAATTAGTGAAAATCACCCTGTCTGCATGTTTAATTCACAATAAATTCATTTAGTGTCTAAAAATTCCCAAAAAAAGGGAAGCTTAGTTTCATCATCATTAATCATCTGGCCAATTTTCGTAATTTTTGGATTTAATTTGATCATATTTCTGATTTAACTTGTAAAGTGGCTGATTTTGCATGTGTCTTGCATAGAAATAAAAAAAACCAAAAAAATAATTCCCCGAAAATCTACACTTGGATATTTACTCATAATTCATCTAAGGAGACAGATGCCTCCCTGAGTTCGACCTTGGACTTCACCAAGTAAAAAAATTGCCGCTTAAAATTAACTTGAATCTAATTAAGTGGTTTTTGATTAGCCCTCTCGTATCCTACTGCAACGAACGACATCTAATTAATTTGGGCATTAATTTGACCGAGTTAACATAGGGTGCGGGGGCGGTTATCAACAGCCTGAGTACGATCTGTTCATTCCCACTCTTGACCCTCCCTGCTTTGTGTACAATCTGCTATACTTAGGATTATTTGATCCTAAGTATAGGGGGGACGGTCAACTTCTCATTCGTTCATTCATTCGTTCCTTATTCTTTAGACTTTTCTATACTCAGTACGAGTTATGTCTTCTCTTTTCTCTCTGATCTATGAGGACATAGCTCAAGCTAAGTATAGGGGGGTCGTATATACTGCGTATATACTTTATCCATAACTCGTACTTTCGTATTTTTACTAATAATTATGGCTAATTCTACTATTAAAATTCATTAAAAACCTTAATAAAAAGATGTGATTATTCCTCAAATTCTTTTGTATTTACTGATTAATAAATCATATGAAAATATTTTTTGCAAAATGTTTGAAAAATAGTTTGAAAAACTTTGTGAAAAATCTTTTGAAAACTATTTTGAAAACGTTTTGTTACATGTTTTCAACCTTTGTAAAAATATTTTGATTGTAAAGTTTATTTTCTTTGTGTGAAATAAAATGTTTGAAAAATGATTTGTAAATGGTTCGAAAAATGGTTGCAAAAATATTTGAAAAATCTATATATATTGTTTGGAAAACCTTTGCAAAATGATTTTCAAAGGTGTGTACATGATTGTAAAATGATTGTAAAAATTATTTTGAACTCTAGTTTTCAAAATTGTTTGAAAAACATGTGTTAAATAAATTTGAGGAATACATACATCACACCTAAAAATCATCTATGTATATATGTATAAAATTGACCACTTACCCTGTAAATTCTTAAAATCCACTTCTTGTATATACAAGATGCACTCCCGTGTACATATTCTTCACCTAGTTTTCAGCCAAAACATTTTTATTTTCAAAAATTCCAAAAACATTTGCAAAACTAAAATCCAAAAAACATTTGAAAAATCTTTTCAAAAATCTAAAAAATTGCATATGCATCATCATCATCTTTTCCAAAACCCATAAAAAGTTCAAAATCTTGAAAATTGCATCACAAAAAGATTTCCTGCATCGCATTGCATAGCATGAGCATTTTTCAGATTGAGTTTGATAGTTGAACGAGTCTAAGTAAAATCTGGAGATTGGAGCTTGGTTGGACCTTAAATCTACCTAATTAACAGGAACCTTATAGGAATTGGTTTTGAGGTACTTCAGCTCTAGTTGACTTAATTCTTTGAGGATCAAGGGACTTGGTTCAATGGATTCTCGACTGCCTAAGTAGAGTATTTCGGAGCACATGCACGACTCTTGTTGATAATGACCTAACTTGGACACCTGCACCTTTCACATAGCTCAACTCAGTTAAAGTGGTAAGGGGGTTGGATTTGCCGGTATGAAACGTACACAGGTGGAAACACTTGTCCTCCTCTAGGGAGGGAAGTGCGCCCCAACCCATCCAGTAATGATGAGTTTCGAGGATAGGAGATCGTGGGTTGCGATAAAGCTTCAAAAGAGGGATAGTCTACTGGCTCAAGAGGAAAAACTCCTTATGTAAACGCTGTTGTGTATAGTATTAAAAAAATACAAAAGCAAAAACTCCAAAAAAAAGTGGACAGGCCTGTACAAAAATAAAAATGCCTGCCGGAGTGTACATATGTTGTAAAGTCAAATAAGCAAGCTTGAGCTTCAAAGTCAAATCATGTGAGCCTGCAGTTGGATGACTTGACTACACTGGTCTTGCATCCTAGGATAGGTAGCTACACTAGCTACCGTCCATTCTTCTCTTCACCCCCTCCTCTTGAGCTGGTTGCCATTTGAACTTAGAAGGGAATACCCTGCTCCTTGAGGGGTGAGTTGTTGGATTGGGGAATCATTGGGTTGTCATATTGGAGAAGTCAGTCTCTTTGTCATTTTAGTAGGGGAGAGCCACCATCACTTACACTGTACGAGTCAGATTCATATTCATAAGGGTTTGCGTATGAGTTGAAATATTTCTGACCTGGCTATTGAGAAGACTTGAGCAGAGTTTTGGGATTCCTGAAGGCTGTTGGATTTCAAGTCCGGTTCTCATTAAGGTTCCGCCCGCACTAAAATTACAAAGGTCTGACTTAAGTTCCAAACTTTGATTTTATGAAGACAAGTTTGATAATCGAATTTAATCCACTTTCTTCTTTTTCTTTTCTTTCTTTTTCTTTCTGCACTTATTGCATAAGTGTTTGCTAGGGACTAGCAAAGGTAAAGTATAGGGGGATGATGAAGCCACGTTTCATCATCTTTATTCTATCATTTTGGTCTTAAAACCCCTAGTAAATGCATGTAAATAGAGCTAATTCATGCATTTTAGCATTCATGTATATGTGTGTAAATATTGTATAAAATGTGGTTTTTAAAGCCAAAATTATAGAATAAAGAAAAGAAAAGAAAAAGAATAAAATATTGTAAATATTTTATGACCCGAAACCCCGAGACCTGGGCATCTCGATGACTAGGTCGACAAGGAATAAAGTAGGGGGAGATAAGGGCCAGAATACAATAAAATTCCCTTTTGATTTTATTCATTCTTTATTCATTTTGGGACCTATTTTTGGTTCCACTTTTTATACCTTAAATAAAGAAACTTTGTAAATGAGAGTTGTAGATAATTAAATAAATAAAAATACAAAATTGATTTCACTGAAAAATAATATACAGATAAAAAGTTATGATCTGAATAAGATTCCAAAATCCCAACTTCCCACATTTGTATCTCTCAAATAAAAAATCAAAATCTATCAAAATCACCTTTAATTGTATATAATTTTTAATAATCTATTTAATGAAGGTAGTTTCGTATTTTTCGGAGTTACGATTTGAAAGTTGAGTTTTGGACCCCTGTTGTACAATAGTTTACGCCTTTTTCTTTCTTTTGTATAGATTCATTTTTTAACCCTTTTTTTCTTTTGATTTAAATTTTATTTTGTTAGTTGTATATTCTAATTTCTATTAAAAATATAAAATCAATTAAAAAATATAAAATAAAAAAAAGATACAAAAATAGTTTTTCTCTATACAAGTCAATTTGACTTGTATTCTATCTTTATCACTTTTTCTTATTATCTTACAAAATTAAAAATCAATAAAAATATTTCAAGTTTTTATATTATTAACAAGAAAACAAGACTAAAAATCATAAAAATCTAAAATGGGTATTTTATACCTTAAAAAAACATGTTTTTAATTTACATCTTTTGAAAAAAAAAGCTTTCTTCTGCAATATTCTAGATGACATTATCTTGAGATAGTTTCATGATTTGAGTTTATTTTGAGGTCTCTTGTTATTCAAATATATTTTCATTAGGAAAGACCTCTCTTTTTTTATTAGTACACATGAGCATAATGACAATCACTAGTGTCCAAAAAATTTGAAATAGTCCACTCCCATTGGTGGAGGCCTCCCCCAATAGCCATCATCTCTTCCATTCCTCCACCAAATAAAAGAGATTCATCTCCCATTTTTGAATTCATCCACCATTAGAGTCTTCATTCTAGCTCCTCTACCTCCATTGTGACAGAGTGAAGGTTGGAGACGAAGCCACGACGAAGGGAGGATTCTTTGGCGTGATTCCTTGGTGTTCTTGCTCCATTGTATCACAAGCTCTTAGCTTGTCAAGCCTCTTCTCCGCCGGAATCGAGGCCATGACCGGTCATTCTCATCGGAGAATCGATCACCATAGGCGACTAACTTCACATGCTACGTTTTTCTTCTTGTAGGTAACTTTTAGATTTAGTTTTTCTTCTTGTTGTAGTGTAACAACCCATTATCTTCAACTTTTCTCCATCCTCATTCGTCGCGGCTAACTACCTCATCGCCGCCTTCATCCACTTCTTCGTACTCCCTTCACGCAACCTCAACCAACTCCGACCACGCACGGTGGCCGGAGACCATCTCCTTCCACCATTTTCGTAGGAGAACCCATACACCCCATATATTTTTTGTGTGCATAACGCAAGCAGAGCCCACGCTCGAGCTTTCATTTCTACTCGCAGGTATCCGTCCGAACGTCCTACGGCCGCACCCCATCTCTCACGCAGAGCTCCACACCGTGGCACTTCGTCGGCCTTCGGATTGGCGTTTTTGTTGCTGTTTTTCAAAGGAAGAAGAAGAATGGAGGGGGTGGATAGCAGCCACCGTTGGATCTATCCCCCTCCTTTTAATCTTAACCATCCAGCCAAGGGGTAGAAGTTTTATATATAAGCCCTCACCATTTTGAAATTTCACGCACATACCCTTACTGACCAAGAGGAGATTGATGACACGTGGATAAGTGGCAAGTTTTGCGGCTATACCCCTACATTTTTGGTATATTTCAAGAAGTTTTCGAGTATCTTTTGAACTGCAGTTTCGTTCTTATGTTTTCATCTGTACCCCTACACTCAGATGCTCATAACTCGTTCATCTGAACTCCGTTTCGTGTGAGATTTTTTTAGAAAGCTGCTTTAAGGTTCTACATTATATCCAAATTTCAGAATTTTCTGATGTATGAACTATTTATGGCGAATTTATGAAGTCAGAGTACTGATTGATCTTGTTTTGTTGATAACGCTTGAAATAATCAATATCATTTGCTCATTTTTGGATATGTTGTAGTAATTAGCAGGGCCGAATAGGGGTTCAAATTTCAACAAAAAATATTGTGATTTGTGTCCTGTAGAATTTCTACAATATTTTTAGTGATTGATTTATATCTGGAGCATCTTTCATCTATTTGAAAATCTAAAAATATGTCCATGTGCCCCTAACTTTGTTCTATAATTAGAGATTTTTGTTGTATTTTTATCTTTTTGTTTGAGTAATCAAAAACATCATTTCTACCTTCCTGCGGTCTTTTATTTTTAATATATTCATTACCTTTTGAAAAATTCCAAAAAAAATATTTTGTTTGTTTCTATATGTTTTAACTTCAGACCAAAAATCATTAAAAATTTCAAAAGAAAAACCCTAAAAATTAGAAAATACCTAAAAACTTCATAAAAATCTAAAAAATCAAAGAAAAATCCTAAAAATATAAACTCAGGTTCTGTAGTTTATTTATTTAATTAACTTTATTTTAAAATTAATTTGGGAAGATTTTGTTACTGTTTACTATTTTTCATTCCTATTTTAAATTCGGCCAGAACCTTTGCTCACTGTTTTCTTATATTTCAATATTTAAAAATATCAAAAACATTCATAAAAATCCCCAAAAATCACAAAAATATCTTAAAAATATAAAAAGACCAAAAATATCTTATTCCCTGATTTTTTAGTATTTTTACATATATACCTATATCTCCCTCTCTTGTATACATCTATTCTTTATATAGCTATATATTCTATTATTAAAAAAGAAAATATAAAAATATAAAATAGAAAAAGAAAATACAAAAATATAAAATCAAAAATCAAATAAAAAATAAAATTTAAAAACCCACAAAATATTTGCATAGTGTAGACATTGATCACAATCACATCACATTTTGCACTTAGCTTGATCTATCTTGTTTGCTCCCCGTGTTCGAACTCTCTACATACTTGCATCTATACATCTTTTATGTAGAGTTAGAAATAAATTTGACTCCACATTTGCTTGTCATTGTTTGATACTTGATTGTGGGTTCATTGTTGATTAAATCCGGGTTTTGAGTGGTCAACACTTCGACTGTGTTCCCGCCTTGTGTGGAATACAAGACCGCTTAATTTTCGTGTTTATCAATGCACCCTTGTGCCAAAGATTGCTGCAGAAAAGACCATGTATCAACACAGGAATGAACAGATTAGAAGAGAAATAAATTATCCATCAGTCCTTAAATTTACCGTGAGTCTTACAATTTAATGTAGTATATATGCTTCGTCCATGCAAGATAACTCTAACTGTAGACATGATTAACGAAGAATAACCTCGTCATCCATTCTTATCTCCCATAAAAACGTTTTTCCTCCCCCCCCCCCCAAACTATGATAGGTTCAAAGTTGCGATTTCCAATATGATAAGGAGGCTCGATGGAAGTCTGGAAGACACTTTTTAAATGATTACCAGTGTATTTAGTGTTTGAAAGATTTCATTTTGTTATAGGCAGAACTGAACTGATAGACACAATAGGTTAAATCAAGAATGGAAGGGAAAATAGTCAAATCAACATGTTGTTACAGAGAAAATTGAAGACGGTCATAATCGTTTTGGACTGCTTGACCCAATAGAATAAAGTCATTGGTTCAATTAATTATTTTTTGATATTTTTCCCTAAATATTCAACAAAATGTAAATTCTTAAAATTATTTAATATCAAGTTATATACCAACTCTCCCAGCCTCAAATCCTAATTTTACTTTTTTATTCCTCACCTTCCATGTTTTCTCTTCCCCTCTCTAAGTTCTTGTTGAAAAAAATTACAATGGTTTTGTACTTGGCTTAAAGAGAATATGTGTCAATGATTCATTGTTGCCTCTTACTTCTTTCCTCACGAATATTAACTCTCCCTTTCTAGTTTATGAATATTGTTTCATCTTCATACAACAATAAACTATTCTTCCATGTCAAGAAAGCTTTGCCATCGTACTGTTATAAGCATCGAGTTAAAAATTGTATTCAATTATTGTTTACCGATTATTTCTAAACGGTTAATTTGACACACACACGCACGCACGCGCACACACGCACGGATACACACATGAATTTTATAAAGTAAATATAAATATATGATATAACACAATGGATATTTGTTGTATGAAATATCGACAAATCTAGTTATATCCGGTTGGACAGATCAATCCACACCAAAAAAATAATGATTCGATTCTCTTCCAATTTTAAGAACAATGTTGTATAATGGATCCAATTCATGTAAAATTTTTGGACTGTATCATTTTTGAAAATAAATCTTTGTAGTTTTCTCAATCTCGACATGCAAGATAGGGAGTGGTGGTGTATATTAGGATAAGGTCCATTGAAGTTGAAGTCTATGAATTATCTCCGAGGGTAAAAAAATCAAGAAGCCTCCATAAATATTGTCTGAGCAATAGAGTCAATAAGTAATATTATACATTAATTTAGGTCCTTTAGTTGATGATCATACGTTTTAGGAAAAATCATTATCATGGATAATCTGAACTGAATTTTTCACGAAGCAACCAGTTATAATAAATTGTGATGTCTTGAATCGTAACTTAGATGTTTAACTGAAACATCATGACTTCCCATGCGAGCAAAGCAATCTGCCTTAAAATGGAGATATTCTAATATGATCAGCAAGCCCATAGGAGAACCCCACCCCCATTCCTACCTTGTAGCCATTAGGGCTTGGAGGCATTGCCTTCAAAACACGTTAGTTTATGTGGTCATATTTGTATTCAGATTAGTGGATCCACATATTTAGGGCATGTTTGGTTGTCAGGCTGCCCCGATATAACCTGGTACATCCTGTGCTCAATCCCTGCATTCCTAGGTTGGAACTAGTTGATGGATCATACAATTTCTTTGTTGTAATATTTGTTAACCATGTTCAAATAAAAAAATAACATAAAAAATATATTATAATTATTAAACAAGTTAATATAGCACATAATCAATGCCGCATCACATTTATCATTCCAACCATCCCAACCATCCAAATAGGTACTATTCACAGGAGGATACTCAACCCAACCCAACCAGTTACCAGACATGCCCTCAGGGAGATATGTCAGTATAAAGGTGTTGTATAAACTTCTTAAGGATAGGACTTTAAGTGTCTTATTTATTACCTTACTGAAAGAATGACGGAGAGGGAGAAGGGGGATCATGATCTGAGGCCTTAGTAAGATGTTTTTTTCCCATATTCTTGATTATATATATTGCTATTCTCCTTCCCATTCCTCCGAATTTTAATTGTCCTTTCTTATTTATTCAAGATATATTTTTTATAAATATACTATTCGGTTCCAGATTTGATTATCATAAATCATGATTTACTCCAAATTTGTATTTCTCGATTATTGTGAAGATTTGTAACTAAAAAGTTGATGATAAAAGTCGATATTACCAACACTACCATATTACCATCATACTAGAGTCATATACATTGTCGTCGACATGGACATAGCCCAATTAATAATGAACAATGTATACATATGTTATGATTATATTCATTTGTTTGATTGATAGGTGATTTGCTTCTGCAAAACATAACAAGCATATAGCCTTGGAGAGTCGTCCACATCTAGATGTAGCTAAATGAAATAATCTTTAGCACCGGATATATGTATGTGGAGAAGGTTTTACTTTCATACTCTAAATAATTAGAAGGCCTAAATGGTTAGTAAGTTGAGGTTAATTTTTTAGTTTACTTCCCCCTCTTTTATTTAATAGGCTATAGATTGCTAACCTCCAAAGTTCATCTTTTGACTAGAGGATTTAACTTTATTAATATCAAATATTTGTTCATTTGAAATCAAATGTCTAAGTATTTTGTGAAAAAACTAATCTTGGAATATCCAACATATATATATATATATGATTTTCACATTTTACGTTTCATTTTTTTCGAGAATTATCTTGATCAAACACATACACATAGAATTGGTCAGTTGAATCAGAATTAGAGGAAAACAATCCAACCAGTCAGTTCTTAAAAATAGAAACTAATCAGAATTAGGTTGGACTACTTGGCTCAGTTGAACCAACTGAACTAAATCACTCGTCAACTATCCATTTTTAGATAAAAATATTTTTTAATTTATTAAATAAAATACATTTTTTTAAAAACTACTCATATTCTAGTTTCATTACAACTCATAGTACAATAATCTTTTTACCTTTCTTCCATGTTCAGTGACCTTCCTCCCTTTTTCAAGGTACCATGAAAGAGTTATGATAATATCATTATTTTGACTTCAAAAAAATGCATATAAATTATCCAATATTGCCTCTCCTCCCTCCCTCATGAGCATCATTTCTCCCATGGGCATAATTCCATTCATTTCCAACAGTAGTAAATTATGTCTCCATGAGAAGCAACAAGTTGGCAACTATTGTCATTGATTATTGTTTTTATAGTTTTTTTTAATTATTAATTTCTAACATTATATATATAAGTGTGTGTATTTATTTATGTTAATCTTAGTCCAATGTGATTTGGCCAGGTTGAACCATACAAATAAACTAGCATTAGAATGGCTATTTTTTATTTCAATTTTCTAACTGCTGACATCATTATCAGTTTGATTGATCGATCTCATTGGTCCAAACATAACGATTCAAAATCGAATCCCCATTATTTTGTTGGTTGGTTCGATTTTAAAGACCTTGATATAACTTATATAAGGTCTTTGAATATACCAATGTTTTGTGATAAGCATATTGCGATATGCAACCCTTGTGACTTATCTTACTTATTTCATCTTGCTACTCTAAGTAGGCTTCCACATAATCTGAACATCCTGCTATTTTTATTGTTGTTCAAGTTATAATTCTCTTCCATGCTATATATATATATGATATCCAAGTAAGTTGGTCTTAGATCGTTCATCTCAATGTTTGATTCTATTTTGATTATGGTCTGCAAATGATTTTCAAGTTTATATTGAAACACATGTATGTTATTGTTTTGGACAATTGAACAAAAGCTTAAAATGAAACAAAAGATACATGTTTTCTACTAGACTAACATGTATTGTAGATGTAACCATTTATGTGGTATCACATCTCAATGCACTAAAGAAAAAGTGATGTTTAACTTTTTATTAGTGAATGATGAGTTTTTAAAAGAATGATAAGGTTGATGATACTTGAAGAGGAAGTGCTAAAAAAATTTCATTTATTCATATAATTGAGTCAGTTTGGAATAATCTAGATTATATTGTTTATTTGTACATAGTTTTCCAGCACACACTCACGTAATGCACTTTTGAGTATGTTGCACCGGTACAATACCTTATACAAGGATACATCTCTTGTTATCCATAACTCAAGTACCGTTTCTACTAGGGGTACACATGGATCGGATAAAATCTGTAATCCCATCCAATCCGTTGTCATTAGATTGGATCGGTATGGATTTATAAGTCTAATGGATCATAACAGATTAAAAATTTTATAAATCCGTTCATTTATGTATTGGATTATTGTCAAAATACGATCTGATTTGATATGTTAATCCACTAATAAATAACATAATATATTAATTCATTTGCTGTCATTAGAGCATATAATATATGTACTTTTATTTGAAATCTATGTGAAAATATCCAAACTATCCTCTTTATAGTTTAAACATATTCCAACTCAAGCTTACCCCACCCCCACTTGCAAAAAAACCCTTTACCCCACCCCACCGATTGGTTTTAAAAAAGTAATATCTATCACGTAGTGTGCTTCAGAGACCCTTCCATTTTTTTCAAACGAAACACCATTACTACCACCACCAACACAATAAAGTCTTTTCCCACATCAAGTAATGTCAAGTACATGAATTCTTTGCCTCTATTCATATCTATCTTGGACCATTTTCATGCTTATATCTAAATAACTTAGATCCAAGCAAAACAATATTCTCAAAGAAATACCTAAACTTTAGCCAACTCCACGCCCTTCCAAGTGAAATACCCACACGTGTTGCACAAGTCTCCACTCGCTGATGCACCTGCACACATCTCTACCTGCCGTCGTCCTCATCCCCAACCGCGTGCATAGCCAGATCTCCCTCACACACATGAAGTTGCACTTCCCTCGCTCACGCGCAATAAGGCCTCGCCCACAACCGACCATCATCCTCATCCTCAAACCTTATCCTCGACTCTCCCAAACCTACACAACCAAGCCCTCAAGTGCCTCTCTCCTACACTGTGCAATCGTGCATAATCCTCATAAAAGGATATGGTATTATCCTCAAGCGCATCACGGAAGCGTGAGCATTGTATCGAATACAATGTAGAACGACTAGTCATACTAGTTGTTCTATGCAACGGAATTTAAAAATTTTCATGCGATGAAACCACATGATCCAAGAACGATTCTCAGATCGTTTCATCTAGAACCACATCAAGTATAAATGAATACCTCTTGAAGCGTGGTTGATCGAGTCTCTACAAAAAGAGACCTCCTATCTCAAGTCCGATCGTCGGAGAAGACGCCCGCGAGCGCGGGGATGAACCGCGTGATCCTCGCAATCCAACAAGATGATCCAAGCACGGTGAACTCCTGATCTCGTCGTACTAGATCGAACGTCTTTTTCGTGAGCGTAGCACTCCAAGAAGAAGGAGAATCGAAGAACGTCGAAGCGGCGGTGCAGTGACGAAGGCGTCGACGGCTTTCTCCTCTAGGGTTTGGTGGACGACCACCAAGGAGAGGGAGAGAGAGAGTTGACGTGTGGGGAGAGAAGAGAGAGATATGTGCTTCCAAAAGCATAGCCTTAGAGAGCATGGTATGACTCTCTATTTATAGGGTTTTGGGATCCATGGATCTCAATCCATGGGATACAAAAAATCAATGGATGAGATTGATTTATGTTTAATCCAATGGTCAAGATTTTTTGTTGGTAAAAGCCAACAACCAATAATTTAGTTTATATTAAATATATTTGACAAATCAAATATAAATTAATCCTAAATTAAACCAATCAAATAAAGGGAGATTGCCAACATGGAGATTGCATCCCCATAGATCATGGTGGACGGCCACCAATTTCCATATTGGTTATGGTGGCCGTCAAACTTGATTGCAAGTGGGAGCAATCTCATGAGATTTCATGAGATTGCATATCTCCATGGAAATCTCCTTTATTTAATACAATAACTTTTGTTGTGATTTATTCTTCAAAAATAATTCATAATTAATTTTGAGAATATTGCAATATTGCCATTGGAAATTTTGTGAATCACATTCACAACCCAAAACAAAATATAATTTACATTTTCAATTAATTACACAATGTGTATCCAATACATTAATAATTAATTAACAAATATAAATTATAATTAGCTCTCTCTAATAAATTATAAATCACATTTATAATATATTATGAATAATTGGATATTGCTATCCACATTATTCTTATCCACAATAATTAAATCACATTTAATTATATTGGATAATTTCCACACACATAAAGATAATTAAATCATATTTAACCATCAATTCTTTAATGCTTAGATCTATGGAATTATTCTTGAATCCTTTCAAGAATAATGTGATTTCTCCGCAGATACTTGGAGATAAGGACATGGCGATTGTATTGCTCCACGCATAGTGACTTGGATATTGAGATCACATCTCAAATCCAGATCTCATGGACTTCTCATAGATGCTTGATTAAATCAAGATCGTAAACCTAATCTTCTCATTGCATATGAATCTTATTCAGATCAATGTCCAATGCATGACTAAGATTAGGTCACTTCTTTACCGAGAGGAGTCACTAAAATCCAAACCTGTTTCATCACTCCCTCGAAATGGAAGCGTTATGGTTATACAATCATTTATGATCACATCACCCTAAGGTATTCCCAACACCTGTACATCCTGCATACTGGAAGACCTATGATCATCCTGAAGATACAAATCACTTTTACACTATCATCTTCAGGGTTTGATCATCAAGTTTCTCAATCTTGGTCATTTGGAATTGGTATAGATCATATGCTTTATCAAAGCATATATCTTACCTTCAAATTCATGTCATGCTTCCAAAGCATGACGACCAAGCATGGAATTTGATCAGTCCAATACCTCATGAGTGAGCTCATGTCTTCCGGTTCACAAGTGAACATGTATGATCCCTTTTGAGAGATCGTATTACTCATATGTCCTTATATGCACACCAGCTCACCGGTGTATAAACATTGGTTAGGTCATCAACCTATTGGTCTGCCAAATGTACACATTCAAACATATAGCAACACATCTGTCTCTGGTCAGAGGATGCATGCCTATGCTGTGACAGCCAAGGTTTTAAAAACCGGACCGGACATTGAACCGGTTAGTCTTCGGTTTGGTCCAACCGGGTCGGACCGTCGGTCCAAACCAGTTGGACCAGTGATGATGTCAGCACGACGCCATCATTCATATCGACTCGGAAAAAATCGGTCCAGGCTTAATTTACTGGTCTGATTGGTCGAACCGATTTTCTGAACCGATAAAACTGGATAGATATATGTAAATGTGTATTTATATATCAATGAAATAATCATTTAAAATGTCAAATCTTTCAACATAAAAACATGATTGTCTATTTCGAATAAAACTCTACAAAAGGTAGTCACATTTTCTAGCATTATATATGAATGTAATATTGTATAATATATTTATAGGTGCTTTTAGAAAATTACCTCAAGAAAGTAGTGGCACAGTTATATTCCAAAAAAGTGAGGGGCGTAACTGAAATTGTAGAATTTAAGAAGGGTACAAGTGATAAAAAAATAAAAACCCTATTATTTCATTATTTAAACCGTTATTTTATAAAAATATACTAAACCATCAAATCCGAGTCAATCTGGGTCAACTCGGTCCAACCGCCCGGGTCAACCCGGTCCGACCACCGGTCTGACCCAGTTTTTTTTCTTTTTTTAAAAAAATTAATTACCTAAAACCAACCGAACCGACCGGGTCGAGGCCAGTTCCTGGTCCAACCGGTCTGACTGGCCGGTCTGGTCTGATTTTTTAAACCTTGGTGACAACATTCAACATAGGTCTTTGGTTATCTCGATCTCGTTAAGTCAACTCATTGACTCAACTAATCTGATACCTCCGAATCACTATTCCCATGCAGAGGACCTGCATCAAGAGGTCAGTCAGATATCTGCCAGATGAGAAAGGATTGCCATCTCCTACTCAGGCTGAAGATCATCACTTAACAATCATTTGATGATGCTTGATGAGTCCTCTATCTAACTCCTTAGATATTCATCCAAGCATCAACCTCTATGATTCAATCAATGAATCAACAGTTATATGATCATCAAGTTGGCCATGGTACATAACCCTTATTGTACAGAGGGACCTTATATTGCATTCATTCATTCAATCTCAGAAAGAGAGTGAAAAATAATCAGTAACTTTTATTGATAAATCATTTATTACAATAACATTTATTGCGGGAATGGTTCGCCCCGGGCTCACATTGCTAACACCTCATCCCAAACCCCGATCTCGCACAACCCTCCATCTCGCTCAATGTATCCAAGCTGGTTAGTTGCATGTTAGTTGTAGTTCCTATTTGATATACATAAACTTGCAATTTTATTTAGAGTCAACGTGATGCTTCTATGGTTTCTACGATTACATGTATGTTATTTATATTTATTTATACAATGACTATTCATACTAAATCCATAGTAAGCATTTATTCTTTTGTTTCTCAAAAAAAAATACTATCCTTTTCTTTACATTTATCCATACTCTCAAGTTTAGAACCATAATTCAAACGTCGAGGTCTAGTGTGCTACGAACTTAACCATAACTTATGAAGTGGTTACATGTGAGCATTAAAAACCCAATCCAATCCACAATCTAGTGGATTGGATTTGCAAATTTAACGGATTATATTAGATTGAAAAAAATCCGTTAAATGTGGATTGGACATGGAATAAATTAAAATCTGATCTAGTCCGATCTATGTGCACCCATAGTTTCTCCCATAAAGACCCTAATGCAATAGTACAAGTATTGTTACCCTGCAATGCACCATTAAATATTCTTGATAAATATAAACACATACTTTTCCTTACCCTACCATATGTAAATAGTCTGTGAGAAATTTGGGTCTAGTCATTTGAACGAGCATTTAAAGACTAATTGAAAGTATGCATGTACATCTATTAGTACAACCATACGTCACACACACACACACGCATGCACGCCAAGAGCACAACTTCTCTACTCATCTATGATATTTTCTACTATCTTTTAAGTCATTTTGAATGCTCAAGAAGATTCTAGCTCTACAAAGAGATCTTCACTCTTCCGGTTCTTCCTCATCTTTTCTTTTTGGAACCTTATGCTCCAATCTAATTTGGTTTGCATTTCATATCCAATTTATATCTTTGATAGGATATTGTAGTCTCCTTAATTTTGACTAGACGCGTTTTGTGAGAAGGCCTTTCTTCTCAAATAAGATATACCTTGTATGAGGTTACATACCTTAAGGTATTCTTCATGAAAACTTTCTTCTTATAGAAAATAAATACAATAAGTTATATGCTTATAAATGAAAATAAATACGGTTATAAATGATTTGGACTAGACAAGAAGTAGTTTTTATAACGAGAATTTGTAAGCAAATGTTAGGCATATGATGTATCCTGTGTGTAGGGTTGCGTACTATGATTTGCTTGTTCGCCTCCCACATCCATTTATTTCCTATCCACGGTCTCTGCCGGTCTGCCCATTCGCCTCTCCCATCTCTTGTCCTTTCCCTCGGTCTCATCCCACCGCATGGGCTCCCTGCCGCTCCCTCTCTCAATCGCGAGTCACTACTCGTGAATCGCAACCCACCTCAGCCGGACCGCTGCCGCCGCTCACAACGCCACTACCTGGCGCCGCCCTGCCATCGCGATCGCGGACAAGTAGGTGCTTCTAGCAATGTTTTTTTTGGTTAGAGTTGAAACTTATAAAAAGCAATCTTTTCATCTTGCCAATATTGACACCAACGACATATACTTAAGCCAGTGGATCTGCCACTGTAGCTTCCGATTTATACGATATAGTAGATATGTGCAACGTATGTATCTACACCATTTCTTTGTATAATAATTTGCACTAGCATACCTGATCCATGTCTAGTGTTTTAGTGGGATCGTTTATTCATGATATCCGAGTATTATCCTTGCCTCTTGCTAAGCAGCTGCAAAATATACTTATCTCTGTGTGGAGTTATTGGAGAGTAAAGAAACAAGGGAAGTGTTCCCAGTGGCTTCTAGACACAGCGGGATGATGTGCACATCATAAGGGGATGATACGAGACACTCCTGAAAGGGTCCATAAATAAAATAGAAATTTGGAAGAAAGAGCTTTGAAGTTATATAAATGCACAACTAGTTACATACCTTACATGATACTTTTCGGTTCCAAAAACTGGTCCGAGTGGTTAATCATGCATGGTTGGTTATATTTGGTATGCATGAATGTTGATGTAGTGCTAGTGTTATCAGTTATCACCAGTTCGGCCAGTTTGGACTGTCTATCAGATCCGTTAAGACAAAAACCAATGATCATCTGATTCAATATTTGGTTCTGTGTTTTAAATATTGGTTGGAGTGACTATCTATCCAACCTTAAATGGTTTGAATTTGGTAGTAGGAAATGCTTCAAAATAATGCCTTATGGGTGAAACAAAATGCATTTGGTCATATAGACTCCGGGGTGGAGCTAAATGACTAGTTGTAATGTCTGAGCTTTGCACAAACTGTTTTACGATCACTTTTGTCATTCAAGCCATACTAACATTGCGGGCATTCTAAAAATTAACCTTCAACATTCTGACCTTGGAGATTCTGAGGGATGACTTCATTATCTGGATTGACACGGGTTTTTCCGACCTTGTCTTTAGGAAGATCTGGGGGGTACTTTGTGTAACCTCAAAACATATTGTTTTAGATTTTGATTGTATCACAAGTTACAGCCCTCATATCTGATGCACAGCGGCATTTTTATGACCTAATTTGCATATTGCAGTAGTTAGGAAAATTCAGAAATGCAGTGTGTTTTTTTTCAGATGAGTTATTGCATGATACCTACATGGTATTTGGAGGGTGTTCAATATCCTAAAATATGTACTCAATATGCATCGTATACATGTGAACGAATTTGGAATAATATAATCCAGGATACATGGTATAAAAAAGTTGACTTGAACTTCTTGTTTCATGACAATCGCTTCTGCTCAGTTTTGTGAATGCTGACGTTTTAATTAATGCATTCATGGTAGGTCTCAGCTCAGGACTTCACAGTTCACCCTTTACTTTTTCAAAAAATGGGCAATTTCTTCTATGATAAGTACTTGGCACGCATCATATACATGCTAAGCATATGGTTATTCAAACTGAATTTTTAAAGACACATCTTATAATACCCTGCATTCGTTTAGGAATGCAATTGAACCCACCTGCCATGGATTTATGGGGTTGGTGCAGTCACATTCCTGTATGAATATTCAAGAAGATTCTGGGTGTTGCCACCATACGGTGTTGTGAACTCCCTCCTTTCCTCTAACTTCTATGGAAGGATTTATGATAACTAGGGGTGTAAACGGACCGAACCTGAGCGAACTTATATTTTTTAGGTTTGGTTCGTTTATTTAATCGAGCCTAAACTTGTGTTCAGGTTCGGTTCGTTTATTTTCGAACCGAATCCGAATCGAACCTCTTTTTAAACGAATCGAACCTAAGCGAATATCGAACTTAAGAATTCTCTAGTAAGAGGGAGTGAAGAGAAGAGAATGGAAATATATGTGTCTGCAATTAGAATAAATATTCATTTAGTTTTTCTTTATTTAACTCAACTTCATATTTTAAAAAAATAGACTAATAAGGATTCATCTCTTTGAAAAAATTATAATTATAATATATTTGTATATATGTTCAGATGGGGATAAGGAATAAGAATAATGTGGAGATATCTGAGAAGTAATGTTTAAAGTTTATACTTGTTTTATCGATTTGAAGATAAAGAAGGGAAATGTACTAGACACATAGATGATGGATGTTATAACCACGATGTGACTATTTATTTTTGGATAGCTTTTACTAAGATAAAACCTATTTATCACGTAAATATTCAGTTATCTCTAGACAAATGTCACTTATCTTTAGATAAAATCTACTTATCTTAAAATAAGGTCCACTTCTACTGATAATCATTTGTAAATATGTATATGTGTATGTTTATCGATCTTTTAACGAATCGAACCTGAGCGAACCTGTGATTTTTAGGTTCGGTTCATTTATTTAGTCGAACCTAAACTTGTGTTCAGGTTCGGTTCGTTTATTTCCGAACCGAATCTGAATCGAACTTTTAGCGAGTCGAAACTGAGCGAATATCGAACTTGAGAATTTTCTGACACCCCTAATGATAACAGCCAAGCCTTTTCCCTAGGTAATTATGGGTCAGCTACATAGATTTATTGCTTTCGAACTGAAAGTTTCCCAAAACTCTACTCATCTTGTGGAATGTATAACATAATGAAATTGTACAACTGTAAACAAATATAGTTTATTTAAGAATTGAGAAAGATAACTTCTTTTTCGAGGAACAAATGAGAAAGATAACGAATGCCCACTATTTAGTGGGAAAGATACGAAGCGATCTTTAACAAACCTATGACAACTTTGTTTGACTAAGAGGAAACAGTACCGATAGAGTCATCCGTCAATGTACTAACTTTATCTACTCATAGACCAAATAATTAGCTTAGTCGAAGCTTCTCTTATCACCACAGCCTCATCTCTAACCACTTGAATGCGGACAAATCACTGTCATCACATCATCCAGAGTCAGGAAATAGGGCAAATCAACAAATGTTGAATAGAGTTGGAAACGAGTACAAGGGACCTGGAATGGACATTTATCAGGGGTATTCCACTCTATTTCTTAAAATGGAAGTACAACTACATGTGACTGCTTAACATTATTGAAAATATGAAACAAGCAAAATATATTTTTTTTTGCATGATTTGAGACTGTTAGGAGGACCATTCTACTTCATGAGAGAATTGACCTAGGGGCCCCGATATTCATAATCCTTCTTAGGGATTATATACTATAGGGCTCTTCATATAGGCCCACCAACTTATACGATTTAACTAAGTAATATGAGACGACATGAATATATTAATTGGATCGTGGAGAGATATTCAATTACTTATCCAACTAAATATTTAATTCTAACAATAATGTAAAAAGGCACTGAAGATATTTATGGTAGTTCCAAGAGTCTTAGTTTATTTATTTACTGCACTTTTCAGATTGTTGAATGGTTTGCAACTTCTCAAAGAAGTACCATGAGCAGATCACCTTTTGTTAACCTTTGAGAGTCTATCCTTTGCAAGGAACTTTCCGTGGTATGTCATTGTGACCAATCATTCTTATGAAGTGGTGGTCCAAATGGATTTACTATAAGAGGCTACTTTCCAGTACACAATGGACCTCTAGCATGCGATTCAAAGAAGGGCAAGTTATACATTAAGCAATGGAAATCCACATCACACTGGTGGACACAAGAATATTGAAGACTTCGGCCTTATTATGGAAGATGGACTTCGGAAGGCATATATGATTATTTGGAATACTCTTAGAAGTTGTGGCTTTCTGGGGACTAAAACCTAAGGTGAAAGTAGAAGTAATAATGACTTCAGAAAGATAATGACAGAGGTACAAATGGTTCAAGAGAGATGCAGTCTTACTATGGAGAAGGACAGTGCTAGACTTCTAACTGCTGGAGAAGGTCTGTGGTAGGGTATTCGACTTTTTTACTATTTCCCTGATGGACTGGAAGAGCATGCTAGGTTGAGGTGGGATAAGCATTTATGAAAATTCTGTAGGGATGAAATTGATGTATGGAAGTTGGTTTCTTTGGATGAAGCATCATGTCACTACAACGTCCTTTGTTGTCCTGGTGAATGGATGATAAGGTGGGGTTGGATCTGGCCATAAGGAGGCCCATCAGGACTGTTCACTTGTCCATTCTTTTATTAGGTTATCTTGCCCATTCTTAGTTGGTTATATGCTTTGATTTTTCTATCCTTCCAGTACTAATAATTGGATTAAACATTTAAGTAAGGTAAGAGTTGTGAGATGTATAATTTACATAAGAACCCCTGATCATCAAGAGATAGAATCTACATAGTTATAGCACTATAAATATATTGTAAATGTCGTATGGAAAAAGGTGCCACTATTGGCAATCTACTTCAATAATCAGTGTGCTTTTGAACTTGCATTTTCTTCTTTTTCCACGGCAGGGTCCTTTGTGGGGGTACATACTTCGAGGCAATGATTAGACATTCCAAACATATATAGAATGCGTACTTGATTGGATCATGGCTGGAAGTTAGACCTTACATTGGTTGCATTCCTTACATGCAAAATCCGTACATCCATGTGCAAATCCATCTTTTATTAGGGGTATTCACGAGTCGGGTACCTGACCTGTTCGTTCGTAACTCGTCTCGACCCATCCATACACGGTCGTGGGTCGACCCTTCTTGTTGCAATGGGTATCCTGTTTTAACAGGTATCTGGATTATTTCAAAGGGTTCTGGGTACCCGTGGATACCGATGGAACATGATATATGGTGCAATTCCATCTATTATGTTTAGCTCGACAAATCATGAAATTTGTTGTGTACACATGCATATCTCAAATATCAATTGATCAGATATATTTCAATTAAGGATGCAAATCGATATGGATATAATCGTATCCAATCCACCCCCATATCCATTTTATAATATTTTGAAATTTGCCTGAATATGTTTTAAATTAGACACTGATATGTATATCACTTTGATATTCACAAATATTTGTATACACATCTGAACATCTGTTTTCATATATAGATATAGTTGTAGATCTATTTTTAATCATGTATAACATATTTTTATGCCTTCTTTCACCATAATTTTATTATACTTGTTATAGTATAAGTACATTTGATATATTTATATCCTATATATTTCATCCAATAACTGTATATTTAAGTTAGTTTATGGAGTATTTCTAATGTTATTCGTTTGTATGCGATCAATACCATTTTATATATGTATTTGTTTATTAAGGATATGATAACATAGTTTTCATATACGTTAATATCCATAATTGCATCAATATTCATATTTAAAAACAGATAAGAATCTTGTAACACCTATATCCGTATCTGTGCTCGACCTTTTGCAAGCCTAATTCCAATGGATATTAAATTCTAACAAGTATCTGATTATCTGAATGGATCACATATACCCATGAGTATCTAAATTATTTGAATGAATCATTGGTACCTTGGTTATTTAAGTACACCTAAAGGTACATTTCTGTTGAAAGAGGCACACAAGTATACTTGAAAATTGAGCAGGATGGCATGGCACCTGAGTAATAGGGATGTAACTGGATATGAATATCCGTATCCAACTTGCTATGGTATTTGTTTTCATATAAATCATGACATCCATATCTATATCCTTTTTACAATGGATGTGAAGATTTATAACACTTTGATATCTACAAATTTTATATCGTAATTTGTATATCCAGTTTCATAAATATAATTACAGATTTATTTATGTTTAACTATACATAACATAGTTTTATATGTTTTTTTACCATATTTGATAGTCATTATGAAATAAAAATATTTAGTATATTTAAGGTAATCTATAGAGTATACTTTACGCTTCTACGCCCGTATCTGTTTTCTATATGCTTTACATCCAGTTCCCATGTGGTTGCCATATGCAATAAGGATGTCTCTTTCCCTCATATACTGTCTCCGTCATTGTCTCCATTTCCTCTTGAGTTTTCCCACGAAGAACCTTTCAGTTGGTTTATGTTAGACGGGTGGTGAAAACCCCCCCTCGAGACATCCACGCATGATCCCAAGGTATATCTTGATAAGGCTACTGATAATTTGGTGCTAATAAATGAATAGAGTGTCGAAGACTGTATTCAACAGGTGAAACTTCATAACAATCACAAAATTGCACATCGGAAATGAAAACACATGTGTAAATTGCACCCTATTAATTTATGTTTCTATGGACAAATTATCTATATGACACTGAGCATTTGTGGTGGGTGTTTTTGCCATTATTTTCCCCTCCACACATCAACAAGCACTCTTAGTTCCTGAATGGAAGACAACCATGCATAAAGAGACGGAGGCTCTTTGAATTGCGATACATAGACCTCAGTTGACCCTCTCAAGGATGCCTATGTAGATGGCAACATGTGAGAATTTATCACTAAACACCTTCCAGACATATCTTGGAAAGATATACGGCCATGCTTGTTGCCAAGGGCTATATTCAAACATACATGGTAGATTATTTGGAGACTTTCTCTGTTGTGGCCTTCCTTCCAACAATCCACATTCTTATTGCTATCTAATTGTCATGGCTACTTCCTCAACTTGATGTCAATAATGCATTTTTATATGGAGATCTGACTGAAGAGGTCTATATGCAACAACCTCTTGGGTTTGAGACCAAGGGAGGTATCAAAAGGTGTATCACTTTCACAAAGCAATTTATTGTTTCAATCAAAATCCAAGAGCTTGGTTTAAAAATTATTAGATATTGTGTCAAAGATTGGCTCGATGTTCGGGAAATTGGCCGCATGGGCCATATATGCCCATACGACCATAGGACCACGTCGATTTCTTTAATCACTCCTATAAGTTGCTTGTGTATATGCGGACTACTTCATTACATGTCTAAGTGCCAAAAACTATTAACGAATCTTGCCGAATATGGATTCCTTATCGGATTAAACCTATTTATTTGGTTAAATTTTATTATGCATCAATTTACATGTCCTGCAATTGGAACCTAAAACCTAAAACCTGAAAGGAGAACCTGTCACCGCCATCACCTCGTGCGCTTGGAGTCTCGGATTACTCCCTGTTTGAGTGCACACCTCTGCTCGAGTCTTTGGATGTGTGCCTCCGCTTAGGTGCTTGCCTTTTAGTGCTGCTCTGCCTCCTCTTCTGTAGCTCACCATCCCAGTTGTTGCTGGGTGATGCTTAAAAATCCCGAATTTTTACTAGGTAATTGCCTTCTACCGCCTCTTGTTGCTAACATCCCAATCACCGAAATTGATCAGCTGGTGAGATTTTTTTATGTTTTTTTATTTTTTATCATAATTACTTTAATATTTTATGCTTTATTCTAATCGTGTTTGATATATTCATATTTATGGTATTTATGGTGATATTCTAGTGTTAATAATTTATTTTTTATTTTTATATTTTTGTGTTATGTACCCACTTATTGGTCTAGTGGTAGAACAATGTTTTTACCACACAAAAGACCAGGGTTCAAGTCCCACTCTTCAGTGGTTGCGTTAGGTAGCCGATGACCAACGTAAAAAATAGTCGAATCTTTCAACATGGATTTGAGCAAGAATCCATGTAGCCGACCCTACTTATAGTGGGAGAAGGCTTAGTACATTTATATTTTTGTGTTATAATCACTAGTTTCTCGATGGTCGATTGAATGCCTACTGTTTGTTGTACATTCTAATTATAAATAACTAAACAGAAGCATATCATTGCATGTTTTACATTCTAAATATCCTTACATCCATCATTGAGTATGTATAGTATTTAATGGCAAACATAGGATTTTCAAGAAACTGTTGTTTGGATTAATTTCTTACATCGACTAAATGTATTTTTTGTGATTGATTGTTAGGCAATTATTGTTCCAATTACAGAGGTATCAAACTGATCGAATCATACCATGAAAACTTGAGAACGTAGATCCAAAGAAAGTTGAGATAAGTTTCCAAAGTAAAAGAAAATCAATTTATATTCATGCCATATCACTCAACTATTGAAGCTATCCACTTGTTGAGGAGAACAATGGAGATTTATAGAGTTAAAAGGAAGAACCTCCTTATGATTTTTATTGATTGGGAGAAGGCTTATGATTCTGTCCCACATGAGATATTGTGGAGAGTTCTGGAGAAGAGATAAGTACATGTACATTAACATTAAAGGATATGTATGATGAGACTTCATTTTGTGTAAGGATTAATACGGGAAGACTGACTATTTTGACATCAGCATTGACTTGCATCAAGGCCCAACTTTGAGTCCATTCCTTTTTACTTTGATTATGGACAAGTTGACTAGTCACATTCATGATGAGATACCTTAATGTATGTTATTCGTTGATGATATTGTGTTGAGTGATGAGATTAAGGATGAGCTAAATGGGAAACTTGAAAAGCAGGGCTAAGACTGAATATATGGAGTGGAAATATGATGGAAGCATTGATGAATGAATCGAGGTGAATATTGGTGATTATAACATTCAGAAAGATTCTTTTAGATACTTGGGATCTATTTTGCAACATGATGAAGAAATCAATGGAGATGTTACTCATAGAATAAACACAGGTTGGCTAAAGTGAAGAGGAGCCTCTACTATTGTATGTATTAATAAAATTCCTTTGAAAATCAAAGGAAATTTTTACGAAGCAGCCGTGAGACCTGCTATATTCTATGGATCTGAATGTTGGCCTGCGAACCATAGACATGTGCAGAGAATAACAATAGCATAAATGAAAATACTAAGGTAGATGTGTGGTCATACACACAAATATCATATTCAGAATTATGCTATCATAAGGAAAGTTGACGTAGCTCATATAGAGGATAAGATGAGAGTAAATTGCTTAATATGGTTTAGCCATTTGCAAAGGAGGTTGGCTGATGATCCATTTAGAGGGTGCGAGTTTTGGGATGTTGAATCGGTTAAGAGAGGATTGGGAGGCTCAAGAAGTGTTAGAATGAGATTATACGAAGGGATCTTAATTTTTTGTATCTAAGCTTGAGAATGACCGAAGATAGATCTAAAGGGAGGCAAAGAATCCATGTAGCCTACCCTACATAATGTAAGGAAAGGCTTTGTTGTTGTTGTTGTTGAATGTTAGGCAGTTATGACATCAATACAACCTTCTAACAATTCTTGAATTTTAAGCAGTTACTATAGATATTTATTTTTTAGTTAGTTAAAATTAGAAAATCTATATAGAATCATATATGCTTCGCTTATGCCTCACATACTGCTTAATCCCTATTCAGTGACATGTTATAATGCCTTCACATACTGCTTCTGCTTTATCACATCCGAGAGCATCTGAAACCATACTTTTGGACTTTGCTTAAGGCCATCTATTGTCGTATGAAGTTTGCACACCTTCTTCTGATACTCTCCTTCAACAGCGAACTCAGGTGGCTGTTGCATGTAGACATCCTCCTGTATGTCACCATAGATTAACACATTCGTCACATCGAGCTGATATAGATGCCAGTCCCGTGTGACTGCAATATAGAGAAGAATCCGTAGTGTAGAATGCTGAGCTATGGGAGAGAAGGTATCTTGATAGTCCACCATATAGGTCTGGGTGAACCCACGAGCCATAAGCCTTGGCTCACAGCGATCAATGTTGCCATATGGTCGATGCTTCACAATGGACACCCACTTGCATTCCAGAACTGACACATCTGCAGGAGCTGTAACAATGCTCCACATGCCAGATGATTGTAAAGTAACCATCTTCTCCTCCATGGCTAGGCACCATTGGCTCACTTTGAGAGCCTCCTGGCTCCTGATATGAACGTGGGATTTTGATGGCATATAATCCTACAACAAATTGTCTAAAATTTGACGAAAGTCGCTCGAGAGATACATGCTCAATAAGGGGGTATTGTACACAGGAATGTTTGCCTTTCAGCAAAGCAATGGACCGCCCAAATCATCTTGCTGTGATGATTTTGGCTTATCCTGTATATCTGCTTGCTCATCTTGTGAATGTCCCTGTTCATCATGCATATCACTAGTACTATCAGTTGGAACCAAATTTTCAGAATTTACCTGAGGCATCCTGGATGTTGGGGGAAAGCTTTGGAGCATGGGTTACAGGTTCATGGACGTATGTAGGTAGAGGTAGAAGAATAACTACATCCTCAAACTCAGAAGGACTCAATCTGTCACCTGTAGGAGAATAGTACATGACAGACCTTAAGAAAGTAACATCAACACTAATATAGTATTTTTCTTCGACATGATCAAAACATTGATAATCCTTTTGGGTACGAGAGTACCCAACCAATATACATTTGACAGCTCGAGGAGCGAGCTTGTCATGACCAAGATGCAAGAGGTGGTCGAAGGCCATGCAGTAAAAAACGTGCGACGTAAGAGAGAAAAGGTCCTTCTCGGGAAAAGCAAGGGAGAAAGGTGTCTATTGATAATATAACATGTTCTCATCACATCATCACCCCGGAATGAATGGGGAGCCCGACTCTATATGAGAAGAGTTCTAGTGATATCCAAAAGATGACGGTATTTGCTTTCGACAACATCGTTCTGCTGAGAAGTATATGTACAGGAAGTCTGATAGATAATGCTACGTAAACCAAAATCGAGACAGTTGTGTAATACATAATTTGAGAGCATTATCAGAACAAATATGTTTGATAGAAGCAGAGAAACTATTCTTTATTTTAATCACAAAGTTTTGAATCAACGTACTAGCATCAGGCTTATATTCAACAAAAATACCCATGGTAGATGAGAAAACTCATCCATAAACTAAATAATACCGATGTCCCTGATAATCAGGAACACGACTCGGACCCCGCATATCAAGATGAAACAACTCAAACATGCTCTGACTATTAGGACCTTGACGACTTGGAAAGGTGGACCGATGATGCTTTCTAAGTGAGAGTTCACACTGGAAATTAGACTTAGTGGAGATGTCGTGATGAGGCGACAAAGCTTTGGCAGTTGAAGATGACCAAATATGAGATGCCACGTGTATAGAGAAATCGAATCATCATAAAGAGGAGTGGCACCAACATAAGGATACTGAGTCAACATGTATAGCTCTCTATGTGTATGACCACGACCAATCAACCTTCCCGTGAGTATATCGTAAAAAACAAGGGAACTAAGGTTAAATATAACACGACAATATAAATCTTATGTAATCTGACTTATAGACAATAAATTCATTGGAAGGTAGGAGCATGAAGGATGTTCTATAGACACATGAAGGGAGTCAAATGGATCTCTCCTTATTCAGTAATAGGGAATTGTGTCCATCAACAATAATTACTGATGTACCTGGCTGTGCAGGACAATAGGTACCAAACTGTAAGCGATCTCAACTGAGATGATGAGACTCTCCAGAGTCCATTATCCATTTCGAGGGATCTGGTCTAGGGCGACTAGTAAATGCATGAGTAATACCTGATAAACTAGTAGAAGCAGAAACAACAATGTTTGATCGATAAGTAATGGAATATCCAGCGATTGGTGGCATGATCTCTTTTAGACAAGCAACAAAGTCATCATAATAATGATCAGAGAGATCATGGGCAACATGAACCTGCTTAGCAGCATGAGTTAACGGTGGAAAGCTGTGCTTGGAGTAGCATGTACCCTCTGAGTGACTTGATCAATGACAATATGAACATGGTTGACGTGGGTCTGGACCTCCTTTGCCACATGTGTCTAGTCCTCTGAATAGAGATGATCAACCTCTACTACGGGAAGCTGCTATAGTCTGCGATGTTTAAGATGTGGCAGAATGCTTCCTTCATAGGTGGTATAATAGCGTCTGTGAGAAGCCGAGAGCAAGCTGAGCATATTCCGTGTTAAGAGCAAGCCAAAACACCTCCGTCATGACAAAATCTCTATAGGCCTTGTGCTGTTCTGGTGAGACCGTCCGGGGTATGTAACTCTAGAGTCACTCAAACAGACTCCTCAGAGATGTGTACATGGCGTGATGAGGACTATAACCCTATTTGGTTGTGAAGACATCATGCTGAAGTTGTAATATCTTCGACTCATTTCTCACTTGAGAGTATGTACCTGCGAGGATGTCTGACATTGCCTTTGTTGTGGGCTGACTCAGGATAACATTGGCTATCTCAACAGAGACAATACTAGATAGCCATACCATGGCATACACATCATCTGCATCTCATGAGGCATTGGTCCTAGTCTTGTCCACTGGCTCATCCCGCGCCAGAATATACTTCTTACCATGGCTCTGCAGTAGATTTATGAACTGCATCACCCACAACGCGTAGTTTGTGCTGTCCATCTTGAAAATAGGTGCTGGACAGTTAAAGGCACACATATATGGCATATCAACTCTGCTTTCTGACATCATGTAGAAATAACTGAGACCTTCGATAGATCGTAAAGCGGCTACATGGACATGAAAAGGGGTGGTTGTGTGCATAGACTCATACCACAACTGATGTTGCAAAGG
Source organism: Ottelia alismoides (assembly GCA_037367405.1). Taxonomy (NCBI): domain Eukaryota; kingdom Viridiplantae; phylum Streptophyta; class Magnoliopsida; order Alismatales; family Hydrocharitaceae; genus Ottelia; species Ottelia alismoides. Next base: position 128,341 of record JAZKJV010011808.1, on the reverse strand, counting down.
TACCAAAGTGGTTTGATTTTGCTGTTTTTTGGACCTAAATCAGGCAAAAATGCTCTGAAATCAGACCAAAACTGCAGAATCAGACCAGAAAATCAAGTGCGGGGCGGCAACAGATGCATGGACATCACGCTAGAGTCGTAGGACCTCCGGGCTGTGCAGGATGCCGCTTGGGCAGCACCAGCCATTGCGAGGTGGCGCTGGACTTGTGGCGGAATGGCGCTGGGTGGCACTTGCCACGGCTGGGCGGTGCCGGTCGCTGCTGGGCAGTTCCTTGGGGCACTGTTGGGCGGTGCCGGACTGCTATGGGGTCGGCTGCAGCATTGGGTTGCTGCTGGGCGGTGCCTTGGGGCATTGTCGTGCGACGGCATGCCTATCCGAGGCGCAATGGGTGGCCGTGAGGCTAGGCTAGAAGGTAGGGTTGGGAGGTAGGGCTTAGGGCTCTAGTCTACGATCGCCGCTCTGGTAACATGTTGAGGAAAATACTTCATTGTTTATTCATAGAGCTCAAGGGTTCTCTTATATAGAGAAGAGAAACCTTAATGGTTAAATTATATAATAAAGATATAGAAATAAACAAATTGTAAAAAGAGTAACATAACATAAAAACTCTCAATAAAGTTAATGTGGATTAGGTCCGTGTTGAGTTTTCTCCATTTATCGGAACCATGTCCCGTGATTATGAGATGCAACAACTCAATCACTGTGTTTATTGCAAATAATCTAACCTTCCATGCACGTATCGAGCATGTGGAAGCGGTCTATCACTATACTTGGGATATAATCCAAAGTGGACACATTAAAATCGAGTAAATTAGTTCAAAAAACAAACATATGATTTTCTTACAAGACCTTTGGGACAGTCTTCCTTCAACAAATGCACTTCCAAGCTGAGTTTGATGAACATCTATGCTTTAACTTAAGGGGGAGTATTAACATTTGTAAGTCTTTAGTAGTATTGTTTTCTAGGATTTTATATTCTTGGGGGTATACTTGTATTTCTCTCTTTTACTTATTTGTGGAATGGACCCCCACTCATTGAAAATCAATTCATTTTACACAACCAAATTTCTCAAAGAGTTGGAGATAATTCAAATTGTTGTCTTTTTTTGAGTTTACAAAAACATTCTCTTTTGACAAAGCATTCTCCCACTATAAGTAGGGTCGGCTACTTGGATTCTTGCTCAAATCCATGTTGAAAGATTCGACTATTTTTTACATTGGTTGTCGACTACCTAACGCAAACCCCACAAAGGGGGATTTGAACTCTGGTCTTTTGGGTGGTAGGCACACTGCATTACCACCATACCATTTCAATGGGTACAAAAAACATACTCTTCTATGAGCATTAAAATTTTCTTTTATGAGCATTAAACTTTTCAGACTTGAAAATGCTCCTGAATATGTTTATTATGACTTGACCACTTCCTTTGCTACTTAAGGTATATTTCATTTTCACCTGACTTCCTATTGGTGCGCCTCACAACAGAACGACGTGGCATGGAGTAAAATTCGTCATCTTTTGAACATTGCTCGTACACTTCTTATGCACAAAAGGTCCCCAAAACCTTCTAAAGGGACACCATTCCTATCACCATGTATCTTATTAATCAGGTACCTTCATCTGTTCTTAATAGTGCAACTCCATTCTCCTTACTTTCTGAAAGTAAGGAATCCTTTTTGCTTTTGTACAGATTCTTGATTGCATTGTCTTCATTCATAATTTTTACACTAGGAATAAATTTACACGTACAACTAAGTATGTCTTCCTTGGATATTCTAGAACCTAAAACGATCCATATTTTATGACTTCATTGGTTGTCATAATTATATTCTTTCTGTTTGTCTCACATTTTTTGAACAAACCCGTTTCTTCTCTATGAATGTCAGTGATATTCCCTTGGAGTTCCCTCCTCCGTTCCATGTCTATCAAAGGAGGCACTAAATAAAACAATGCTGTTCATTTACCTGTTCCTACCTTGTAGGTTGACGAGATTACTTAAGACGCCCTCCACTGCAAACCCGGATGATCCTCAAGAACTTCTTATTTCTCTGCGGGTGTGTTTGGTTGCAGGGTTATCTGGGGGAGGGTAATCCACTGGGTTATCTGCTGGATAACCTGAATTTGAGTTTTGGTGCTTGGATAGAAGGGGTTTTACTGTAGAGATGGTTTTATGTGATGCGACTTTTACTGAAGTTTGGGAGAATGGTTGCTTGTTGATTTTTTATTAATGTGGGGTGGAGTTGATTTAAATATTATTAGGTATATATGTATATGTATATATTTTATGTATGTTTATGTATGCATACATATTATGTACTTATATTACGCATGAATATTACATATACGAATGACTCATATATATATGTTTATAAATAGGGAAAAATGGGGTTGCCCTCGTCCTATTTTCTGATGGATTTTTTTTATTTTTTTCAAAAATACTGCAATGTATTTTCATCACTATATCCCTCTAATACGCCATTCCAACTTTGTTAGAAACATGGACTCCTATGCCTTCCATCTAGAACAAATCGATTAATGCAATTCTAAGACTGTTAAAATTGCATGTTTAGATGGAGGGATTCTAAGACCGTTAAAATTACATGTTTAGATGGAGGGCGTAGGAGTCCCTGTTTCTGACGAAGTTGTAATGACGTATTAGAGGGATATAGTGATGAAAATACATGACTGTATTTTTGAAAAAAAAACAAAAAATCGCCGGAAAATGGGGTGGGGACAACCCCATTAAACCCCTATAAACATACATGTACTATTTGTTTATAAATATAATATTATATACGTGTATATGTATATATTTTAGGTGTGTTTATGTTTGAATATATATTACGAACACATGTTACATATGAATATTACGCCTATGCATTACATACATATATGTTTATAAATATACACATATTATTTCTTTAAATTTATGTTCGTGTATAGTGGAAAATATGTTTATAAATGTGAAGGACCTATGCTTGTATTTTAATATATTTACTGTTAGATATCAATATAAATATATTAAATATATTATGTAGTTATGGGTATTTTTGTAAAATGTATCACCATCATTACTTGTAAAAAATCAAACATATTACATTCGATGATTATTGTAGGTAGGCAACAAAAGTAGTTGTTTGTGTGAATATTCTCAATCTACGAACCCATGTATTAAACACGACAAAAGATCCACCTGGTTTATATTTTACATACGCATTATAAGAGGTACAATATGACATGCTTTTCAACAGTTAGTTCGTCTGTTGGGTCAAGTACGGATGTCGATGCGCCTGAGAGGTGGATGTCTGTTCTTTCTTTTTCTTTGATTGATCTTTTTGCTTCCTCTAACATCTCGTTCTCATAATCCAATGTGAACTCCAATACGTGATGTAGATCTGCCAAGGACATTTTTCTGCAGTCAACAACTGGATAGTGGGAGGGAGCGACGATGCCTTCACCCTATACCCACATGGTCACCGAAATGGAATTTAAGGCATGTTAGGGGCAGCTCTAATTAAAAAGGAGCAATGAAAAATGAACTTGAAATGCAAAAGTTGCAACATGGGGGCAAGACATTCAGATTAAATTCGATTAAATTTTTAAAAATTGAAGTTGCAATTGGGGCAAGCCATTCTATCCATGCGACTGTGTCTTTCCATTTCATCTTGACAAAATCACTAGTACGCAACATCCATTTTTTTGAGAAACACACAGCATCCATTTTAGGGCCTAATATAACACAATATGGCAGATCAATGTGCATCATAGGAGGAACCCAATGCTTGAGTACGTTCAAGGCTACATAATTTATAACGGACCATCCGTGCACAACCCACGAACAAAGCATTTAAATTAGCTCCAAGATGCAACCAAGCATCGACTAATCACGCAAATCATACCAAGATAATCACGCAAATCAGACAAAGATGAACTTAAAGACCAAGGGTGATTGATTGAATGGCTTTAACATATTTTCCCAAATTAGGCATGTTAAATATATACTCATAAATATGGGAACGTTGTATTTAAGATATATCAATATATCAGACAAATTCAGAAATCAGGGATGATCTGCTTTAAGATATACCATAGAAATTAAGAAATACGCGATGATCAACTTTAATGGCTTTAAGATATATCATACCAATTGGGGATGATTGGTTTAATCAACAATCGAGCATTCACTAAAACATATACAAATCAGAACATGGTTGTAATCAATCTCACTAAACAATGAAGCATGGAGAAGGCAGCAAGAAAGCCCGATCGCCCTCTTCTGTGAATTGTAAGATCGATGTAACGAAACAATCATGCATACAATCGAGAAGCACAGGCAAAAAATCAAACCACCCTACAAGCATGCACACGATCAACAAGCACATTAAACCCCCAACCCACGACCGATGTATTTTGCCCTTGATGCCCTTTCGACGAGATAGCATAGGGGATGGTTGCCCAAAACCCTCGTTCATAGTGATCCGAACACCCATCCACATCACAAAAGTCAAGTTAGGAGGTTACCTCGTTTGGTGATTATAGGTTGACTCGTCAGACTCCCCATGCCAGGTCTTCTCGGCTAGATCGTGGAAGAGAAGATGGATCTCAAGGGTCACCACATACCTCCAGTCCAACTCCAGTTGTCGTTGCTTCCAAAGGGGAGCAACGATATTCGAAAGAGGAGAGCATGCCAAAGGGGGGAGAACATGGGAGGAGGGAGCTCTGAGGCGACAAGACATTGCCGTGCGAGGAGGGCGTCTCTGATTGGTCATGTCATACTACACGACGAAGTTGGGGTGGACGTCGATGCATGTTTCGAAGGGGGGTTTGGGCGGAAGAACTGCTGTAAAACCCAGACTTCATCGGGTTACCCCTACACCCTAACGACTCCTAAGGAAGTCGTAAGGGTATTGTACTCTAAACCTTATGTTGTATTTTACTTCCACTGATAGTTTATCCAGATGCGACATGACTTTTATGGATGCTTTTATGGCAATTTCTCTTCCCCGAGAGCACCACATTGATGTTGAAAACCAGGATTGGAAATATGGTATGGATGAAGAAATGGATGCTTTTACTTTCAAGGGCATATGATATCTTGTGCAATGCCCCTAAGAGTTACCCATATTACATGCAGTTGGGTCTTTACGACTAAACATTTTCTGGTTATATTAATTGATAGACTAAAGGGTAGATTAGTGGCAAAAGGCTTTACTCAGACTTCATAGTCTAGAATAGTTCGAGACATTTTCTCCAATGGTTAGGATGTGACGCATTCACACGATTATATCTGTTGCTTCCTGATGGAAATGGGAAAATTCCAATGGTGAAAAAAATATTTTTTGATAGTGGAAAAATATTTGGTAGGAGGGAGGAAGAAGAGAAGGCTCGTCGGATGTGAGGGATTTGGGGAAGAAGAAGCACATAGATTGTGTTGAGATAGAAGGGAGATGCATGGAGAGATGAGATAAATCTCAATTTTTAATTAACTCTCTATTGATTAAATATTGGACTAACACCCCCTTTACATAGGAGGGGTGGGGTTACAAAAATAAAAAGAGAAATAAAATAAAATAAAATCCTAAATATCTCTAACCGATTAACTTCTTAACGTAACCGAATAACTAATTGATTAGAGATCACATGCAATCTCTGTATTTGAAATAAAATTGCAACAAACTCAATAAAATTAACTTAGACCCTAATTTAATCAACAAACAAAAATTAGAGCCCTATTTATTTGTTTCCCGTTGCATCAACTCTTTGCTTCTTCGAAAAATTCATCTTCTAATGAATGGCCTTTGTTTTGGGTGTGGCATGGAAGGGTTTATTTGGAATTGTCGGGCCAATCATACCAATTTTGAACTAATTTCAACTTCGTTTCAGCATTACGTTTGTAGTTTTTCCTCACTGGAGAGTGTAGTTGCAAATTTTCTACCACTTCATTTAAGTATTCTCTTCCACATAAGCTTTTTCTTATTTCTACTGTAGGATAAAAACCTTTCAAGAGGAGGGTATATATATATATAAATGCATTGGTTGCCACTTGTCTTTTAGTACGATTCCCTTTGTGAACAGGAAATAAACCCCTGATAGGATTTGCTCCCCCCTCGAACTACTCATGCGATTTTCATGGGCAAGCGCCTCTTCGACTAGGGTTTCTTCCTTATAATGGTGGTGCTACAATCTAGAGTTGGTGGGTGCCACAATGACAATCTAGAGTTGGTGCTCGTACACCTCTGGTGACGGTGAAGGCACCGCGGGGTACTGCTCGATCGTCTATGACAACCACCTCGATATGGATGGTTGCAGTGAGAACGACGGTGGAGAAAGCTATGGCAACGATAACACCATTGTTGGAGGGTTGTACAACGTCGAACTCCAACCTTCATAGTGCCTTGTATGTGGGTGGGTTTGGCGCACTTGCATGGTGTGGTTGGCTTTGATGATGACACCTTCTAGGGCTTGGGTAAAGGTGGTGCTGGAGGTAGCGTGGTAACAGAGAGGAGAGTGTAGTGGTGGTAGGAAACAACGGTGGGATGCAGGAGGGTTGGTGCGATTGTAGGTCGCATGGGTGGGGGTGATGGGGGCGCGAGAGGGTTCGAGAGGATGGGTACTGGAGGCCGCAAGGTTGTGGTTAGCAGCGAAGGGGGTATGGGATCGACAAAAGGAGGAGGTTGTGTTTCGATGGTGGAAGGGGGTTGCGGCGATGTTTACGGACTTTTTTGGGTGGTGGAGACTTGTAGCAGGACTGAGGGGGCTCCCAGAGATGTTTGGGTGGCGTAGGGGAACTGCGAGGGGGTTGCGGGTATTGGTGGAGTTGATTCTACTGACATCGGCTGATCGGAATCGTGGTGGACACCAAGCAGAATATCGATGACGCCTTTTTTTCTTGTTTTTCTTCCTCAAAAATCTGGACAGTAGCTTCTAGGATGCGAGGTGACTCGATGTCTTCATGTACATCGATTTCGAGGATGGGAGATATCGACCCGGTAGTGCTCGGGGCCCCGAAATCTGCTGCCAACTCTCGTAGACTCGATTGAAATTCAAGCAATATGGACATCAACTCTTCATTGTAGGCTTCTTCAGCTCGTCGTTTGCGTTCCTTCGAACGAGATTCCTTGACTCTGTATTTGGGCGAGCATCGATAGGGATCGTCAGATCATGAGGATGATATGTAAGCCATGCTCTATTTTCAATTGATGCAAATATGGAAACTCGAACTGTGAAAAGATATTATTTGATTATGGAAAAATATTTGGTGGAAGAAGTTGGAGGGAGGAAGAAGAGAAGGCTCATCTGATGCGAGGGATTTGTGGAATAAGAAGTGCGGAGATCATGCCAAGGTAGAAGGGAGAGGGAGGGAGAGATGAGATAAATCTCAATTTTTAATTAACTCTTGATTGATCAAACATTGGACTATCATCTCCTTTATATAGGAGCAACATGGTTACAAAAAAAAGAAAGAGAAATAAAATCAAATAAAATCCTAATGTGGACTCTAAATATCAATAATCGACTAACTGCTTAAAAAACTGACCAGCTAATTGATTAGTGATAACATGCGATCTCTTTGTTTAAAATAAAATTGCAACAGACTCAATAAAATTAACTCAACCCTACTCTAATTATCAGTTGAAAAATAAAGCTCTATTTATTTGTTTCACGCTGCATTACTGCCAGGAAGAAATGATCTACTTTCTAGTTTAATATCAAGAATGTTTTTCCTCTATGGAGATCTTGAGGAAGAGGTTTATATGACACGTCTACATGTTATTTATTGAGGGGCAATATGTGTGCTGTTGATACAAGGTCATTTATAGCTTTAAATATAGTCCATCATGCATGCTTTGATAGGCTCATCTTAGAGATCTTCTCTATTGGCTTTCATAGGACTACATCTGATTATTTCGTGTTCATCAAGACATAGGATGCTACGTTAGAAGAACAAACATATGATCTTTTCCCCAAGCCACTCATGCGGTCATTGTTCACAACATGTATCTCCAAGCTGAGCATGATAGATATCCATGCTCCAGCTTGAGAGGGAGTATTGGTGTATACTTTGATTGTACGAGAATTCTTTCAGAGTACGTGTGGGTTTGTTTGCAATTGTTTCAGTAACCTCTGACTCCCTTCTATACAAGGGAGGGTCATTCAACGAGGAATGCTAAGTTCTTTTTCCCAATTCTAGTAAGTTCTTCCCAATTCTAGTAAACTCTAAGATATATGTTTACCTTATCAAGATGTAATGGAGAATTAAAACATGTTTTTTTAGTATTGTTATTCTGGTTGTATATGTTGACAACATGGTTATTACTTATTACTAGTAATGACAGTGCATGTATTTTTCAGACCAAGACCTTCCTTCTGAATATGTGTCACCAAACTTAACTTCAGTACTCCTTTGGGATTTAAATTATTCATACTTGTGAAGGTTTACATTTATTGAGGGGCAGTATGTGTGCCATTGACACAAGGTCATTTATAGCCTTAAATAGAGTCCACCAAGCATGCTTTGATATGCTCGCCTCAGAGATCTTCTCTATTGACTTTCATATGACTATATCTGATAATATCGTGTTGATCAAGACAGAGGATGCTACGTCAGAAAAACAAACATATGATCTTTTCACCAAGCCACTGCGGTCATTGTTCACAACATGTATCTCCAAGCTGAGCATGATGGACATCCATGCTCCAGCTTGAGAGGGAGTATTGTAGTATATTTTGGTTGTACGGGAATTCTTTCAGAGTACGAGGGTGCGTTTGTAATTGTTTCAGTAACCCTATACTCCCTTCTATAAAAGGGAGGGTCATTCGACGAGGAATGCTAAGTTCCTTTTCCCAATTCTAGTAAGTTCTTTTTCTCAATTCTAGTGAACTTTAAGATATGTGTTTGCCTTATCAAGATGCAATGGAGAATTAAACACATGTTTTTTAAGTGTTGTTAATCTTGTTGTGTGTTGACAATATGGTTATTACTTATTACTAGTAATGATAGTGCGTGTATTTTTTAGACCAAGACCTTCCTTTTCTGAATATGTTCATCACCAAACTCAACTTCGATACTCCTTTGGAATTTAAACTATTCATACTCGTGAAGGTTTACACTTATCACAATAAAAATATTGTCTTAGCATTTTTGGGTATGTTGGTTTACTTGGCTGTAAACCATAATCTATTCCTTTAGAATCACAAAGTCATGGCACGCCAATGGATCCCATGTTTGAGGATACCACATGGTACAAAGGCTTGGTGGGAACTTGATCACGACGAAGGTCCTGGCAGTTAGACTGAACGTCCTCCTTGGGAACTTGATTTTGCCAGCCCAATCTGCGTTATCCCCGAGCATCAGATATTCGATTGCATCACGCTTGCTTCTGAGATTATTGCGGATTGGCGGCGGAGGGGTACGAGCGGCGTCCTCTGGAAGATGGATTTTGCAATGGCGTACGATAGTCTTGACTGGAGGTTTCTTTGGTCTGTGCTGCGGAGGAAGGGCTTCCCCGACAAATGGATTTCTTGGATGAGGCGCTGTATCACCACGACGTCTTTCTCGATCTTGGTCAACAGTCGGCCGGAGGGGGGCTTGGTCCAACCTCGGAGGGGGGTGCACCAGGGGTGCCCCCTCGTGCCTATGCTCTTCATTCTTGCGGCCGATGTTCTGTCCGATATTACAGACTGTGTCGTCAGGCGTGGCTTCTCTCGCGGCTTCTTGAGGGAGGGATTAATGGTTCCGATCATCCAGTACGCTGACGATACCCTCTTCCTCATCGAAGGGGGTATTGAGGAGGCTAACGGCTTGACGGTGGCCTTAGAGTTCTTTGCTTAACTATCGAGACTGTTCAAGAATGATGCGAAGTCTATGTTCGCTCCTTTTAGGCGCGTAGAGCAGCTTGCTGATAGCCTCGAGATGGTCTTGGGCTCGGGGCGTGCCTCGTTACCGCTTGATTATTTGGGCATGCCTCTGACGCTGGGAAGGACTAGGATCTGCGATTGGCTGAGGGTGGTGGAGAAGGTCGAAGCAAGGCTGTCTGGTTGGAAGGCCACTGTCCTCTCGAGGGGGGGGGGCAGATTGGTCCTTTTGAAGGCCGTCCTCTCCTCCATCCCCATCTTCTTTCTACCCAACCGCAAAATGCCTAAGGGGATTCAGGAGCGGCTGGAGAAGCGGATGCGCTCTTTCTTGTGGGGCAACAATGCGGACGGGAACAGGGGGATCCATCTGGTGGGGTGGGAGGATATCACGCAACATAAGATCAACGGGGGCCTGGGGGTGAAATCGCTGGAGCAAATGAATGATGCGCTGTTACTTAAGTGGGCTAGCAGGATTTGGGGGCCGGGGGATGATCTTGTTTGCTCGGTGATCCGCAAGATCTACGACGTGAGGGGGGCGCCGCCTTCTCTATCTGCCATCCTCGCCACCCCGACCCCCTTCTGGCAGGGTGTGGTGAAGACTTTTGTGAGCAACATCGCCTTCTTTAGACCGGTTCTTGGGAGGGGGAACTCCTTCTCTTTTTGAGCGGACGATTGGTCGGGGGGTGGGGCCCTGTGCTTTCGTTTCCCCAGGTTGGCTGGGGAGAAGTTCTGCTCGGTTGCGGATTGTTGGGCTGATGGTCTATGGTGCCCAATCTTCTCTGCTAACCTCTCCGACAAGCGATTTGAGAAGTTCTTGGCCTTGCTTGAGGCCGTGCGGGAGGTGGGGCCTCCTAGTGGGGGGTGGGACCATTGGTGCTGGAGGAAGGGGCCGTTCTCCGTCAGGGGGGCCTATGGTGGCATCTCCTGGCCGCCGTCGGCCAACTCGGAACTGCTTCGTAGAGACTGTGCAGCTATCTGGACTCTCAGGCTTCCTGAGAGAATTGGTGTCTTCCTTTGGTTGCTCAGGAGAAAGAGGTTGATGACACGGGATTGGTGCGTCAGGCTTCTTGGCGTTACATCGGATAAGTGCTTGATCTGTAATGCTGCGATCGAATCGGTGGAACATCTGTTTTTCTTATGCCCCATGGTCTCTCAACTTTGGCAGGAGTTGGGCTCTGATTGGTACCGCACAGACGACTTTCAAGCCTTCTGGAACTTGATCCACGCGAATCTGAACAGACCTAGGGGAGAGCGGCTGTATCCCATGGCCATCCTATGTGCGGTGTGGCTCAGCGTTTTTACAAAGAAAATATGGGGGTGTTCTCTAAACGCATGGTTGAACATTGGGCCCTGTAGCGTTCTGGTTGTAGTGCGTTTCTGTTTTTCTTATGGTTTCTATCTTTTTTTTTGTTATGAATAAATAATTTTGGGGCGGACACCATCGAGTGTTTCCCCCTACCTTTTAGACTTCAAAAAAACAAAGGCTTGGTGGGAAAATTGATGTATCTTACTATCACCATGTTTTACTTCTGTTATGAGCGGGGCCAATCAATACATGGAGAAGCTGAGTTATAGCCATTGTCATGAGGGATGGCTCTTCTCATTTTTTGATATCTTTTTTTTTGACTAAATAAGACGGGGGTGTCCTCCCAAGGCAGGAGTCACCACACCAAAGCTTTCATTAAAAAGCAAGAAGATACATCAGTTTGAGATCCAGAAGTTGTACAAGGCATTACATTTAGCAAGAACATTTTCAAAATAAAACCGAGTTTACCTGGAAAATGACTCTTGTAGATGCCAATGGGCATATTGACATTGCATATTATATGAATGCTGACTATACCATCTCTTCAGAGGGCGTGCTTTCCATCACTGATTCTGTTGTTTGTTGGTGAAAACTGTCACTTGGCACAATAAGAAACATACCATTGTTTTAGATCTGGTGCAAAAGCAGAATGTAGAGCCATGACTCATGCCATATAGGAGATTTTAGATGGCTTGTATCTTTTTTTAAGGAACTTGGGTTGCCTACCACGATCCAGGTTCCTCTCTACCATGACAATAAATATGCCACTTACATCTCTACCATTCTTTCCTTTCGTGAGTGTACCAAACATATTGAAGTGGAATGTCATTTGAAGGAATGTTACTGATATTTCTTTGGAACTTTAATTTGTAAATATGTTCACCAACGCTCTTCCGAAGAAATGAATCTCATTGTGTACTTCCTAGTTCGGCATTATTGATAGATATGGCCCGACTTGAGAGGGGGTGGGGTATTATTAGTTATTTCCATCACTATGTATTGACTATTATCAATATTTTCTATTTTTAGCCTTTCCATGTCTAGGAGTTCTGTTGAGGACTATTATGTAATTTTCATCATCAGGGTTTTAGGGATTTACGCTATATTAAAATCCAATAGAAAAGTGACAAATCCTTCTACCATTTTTAAGTAGGCTCAACTACATGGATTCTTGGTTAAATCCATGTTGAAAGATCCGAGTATTTTTTACGCTGGATGTCAGCTACCTAACGCATCTCCCACAAGGAGGGATTTGAAATACGGTCTTTTGGGTGGTAGGCACATTGCACTATCACAGACCATTGAAGTTCTATATTAAAAACCTGATGCCTTGAATAAAATTATATCATTCCATTTTATTTTTCCTACACAGGTACTTTGCCATATTTTTATTTCTTCTTTTAAATGTTTAGGCTGAAGCCTCAACTTCGTCGAGGTTTATGCTTCGCATCATATATATGAAAATCATCTTGGTACGCTTAACGTTTTTATAAACCCCGCTCTCAACTTTTCTTAAAAATATACCGTCTCACCTATCAAGTTGGATCATATATATCAGTCACATCCGATCTGGGAGTATTGTTTGAGAAAACACACCTCGAGGCGCAAATGCGATCGAGGCGACATGGCAGAGGAAAAGAGCCTCGAGGCGATCGCCTCAGACCCCCTGGTTGAGGCGAGTACCTCGGATGACCTAGGTGGTTGATGTGATGTGAGGTGGTGAGGTGGGGCGAGGTGGTACCTGAGACATCATGGATTTACCAAGTATTTTTAAATAAAATAATTGGTTCTATTGGTAGTTTCAAATGTTTATAAAGGTCTAGTTGTTGAGGATATATTTATACAAGATGAATACTTAAATTTGAACTTGTTTTTATTCATACTTACCATTAACATGTCCAATTATTTTAGTGAACTCTTAATATTACACCCTTAAACATATGAATCCGCAAATCTCAGATGCATGCGAATTTGAATACCTATATAAGAAAAATTTTCAGGACAGCGCTGCCCCTGCAACCCCCATAATGGTAGGGTATGGTGGAACAAGAGGACATCAGACCGTTCCTCAATTGGGTTCAACAGAATACACGGTTATGATTCAAATCATATGATTCATATAACATCTCAGATATCTTTAATGACAACTATAGCCAATGAATTCCTTTTTGGTAGATATTTTAGTGGGCAATGATTTCCTTTTTGATCGGGTAGAAATTTAGTAGAAAGGTTTAAGGATTTGACATATCTATTTTTAATGGTGTTATCTTCGTAATTTCATAATATATTACACCGTTATATATTATATGTCTGTCAGATTAGATTATTTCATCAATAAATATATTTGTTATACTTTTTGTTATTATTTTCCTATACATACTGAGGCTTACACCTCGATCGCCTCGAGGTTATGCCTTGCCTCGCCTCTAGGGAAAACACCTCATTCTGCATTTTGTTTTTTCTAACCTTGCCTTGAAGTAAGAATAGTATGTCGGGAAATGCTTTCACAAATATATATATATATATATATATATAATCCGGACCTATGTGGAGATGTATGGAATTGTAATATTTCCTTGTCATACTACATCTATGACTACATGCCTCCTAGTATTACGTGGTACACTCATCTCATGAAATATTGAGTTGTCAGAAATATAGGTTCTAGACTTGGTTAGTACATCATCGAGAAGCATAATCTTGCTAGAGAATCCGAGTTCCAGTAAAAAGGATGTGTGCCAACTAAGCTCGTAAGAGGCTTGAGACAACCATTTCTCTAACTCAACTGTGGATACGGCAATAACAATTTGGTTCTAACTTTACCGGGCAACAAGATTGCATTCAAGAAAAGTAGCATATCCTTTGGTGAGTTTTGTGCTGCCAGGAGGAGAAATGTGGAGGAGACTATGCATGAGAGTGAGGGCTGTTGTGCGAGGGTGTTGCTTAGGTGGAATATTCCTGAATGCCCTTAGCTCAAACATTAGAAATATTGTTGCGAGAGAGATAGGCCCCTCATGGTGGTACCAAGGTTCAGACAGTTGGTATGTGGTATTCGTTTGGTCAGGCGATTTGAAGCGAGTAATTGGGCAGATGAAAGTATATGCAGAAATATATGCAGTTTACGCGGTTTCTATTATTTTAATAAAGAATAATAAAAAATATAATAATTAATTCAAATACTAGATATTTATGTTTTAAAAAATATAACATGTAAGTAATATGAAGTGATTTTTTGTACAATTTGATTTCAACCAAAGGTCCAAAATATTTTCAAAAGTCATCCATTTAGATAAAAGAGTGGATCGATGGATCATAAGATTCATAACAAAATATCTAAGAATGGCATCTCAAACAAAGGTTCATATACAAATAATCAAACTCCTAATCTAAGTCATCAAAAGTAACCTGAGGAATTTCATCATCATTGTCAGTGTTAAAATCCGTGATAAATTCTTCTTCCTCTGCCACAAATTAATCAAATAATGACAACTATTCATCTTCACTTTTTCTATACATCGACTTTGTACCTTGTCTATGCAAAAAACCACTAGCATACCACAAAAATCTACCCTACTCTTTTGCTGAAAATTCTCACAAAAACCACTAGCATATTAGATTTTTTTAAATTTGGAGGGTAGGATAAGAAGAACGTGCATGTTGCACATGGTTTTGGAAGAAGCAGCGCGGGGATGCGCGGGAGGGAGAGAGAGAAAGGGGAAGGATAATTGGTGAAAACTCCAAATTATAATATATCATGAACTGGCTAATACATTGACTGCCATCCCCTATATACAGGAGGGTTGAATTAAAAAAATAGAAATTAAAATCAAATCAAGATCCCAATCGACTCCTAAATAATCTCTAACAAAATGACCGATCTCTTCAGTTAAAACAAATATGCAATTGAAAACTAACTTAATCCTTATTTAATTTAACGACTTTAATTAGATGAACTAAAATACCTTAATTTATTTGGAATCCTAATTTTTCTCTAATTCTAAATTCGACGCTGCATCATGGGGGTATCACACTATCGAAAATATGAATAAGTTACATGTTATGAAAGTGCAAAACTTATCCCTTGATATAAGAGGGCAGGTGATAAAAATACAACAAACCCTTTTCCCACAAATAAGTAGGGTCGGCTATAAGAGGGCAGGTGATAAAAATAGTTAAGCAAACATTAACGAACTCCAAAATAGCAAGCAAGTAAAATAATGGAAAGAAATTGGTATATTCCTCTAACATGTCTTGCCTTGAAACCCATGTCAATCTTGAGTAATCATCAATCAAAGGAAGTTCTTGCCCCCATGTACTGTTGTAATAACTATGACCTTAGCATTCTTCTTTAGACATTCATTCTTTCAATGTCTAAGTTCCAGCTGCATATTTCCTTTTGGTTGTGCTTAGATTTTAATTTTTGTTTATATTTCTTGAAGCTCTTATCAGATCGAGCATAATCCTTATCAAATCATGCCACCGATCCTGTAGTATAAGAGCACATGGGAAGTTCGTGAGAGTGCAAACTCGAACTGACTTCATCAAATGAATTAAAATCATTCCTAACAGCGAAGGTCTGAAAAAACCTCACATGAGAATGGGATAGATACTAATGGAATACGAACTGCATCTTTATCATTTACTTGCATATATTTCTTAATTCCATTACAAAAGTATATAATTGATCTGGATTTTCTTTTAAATGTGTACCTTTTTTAATAGGAAAAAAGCAAGTACGGATAATGTACCCAAAAATGGTAACCTTCTTTCATGTAGAGTGAGAACATATGTTGCTTCAATAGCAACTTATTGGTCCAATATATTTCCTTCTCTCTTCAGCCACATGTAGATTGTTCATTCGCAACTTCATTGATCGTCTCATTTGTCAGACACAACATGATCATTGTGTGTTCCTTATCTTGCTTTGCTTACCTTGATGTAGCTGTTTTCTTCCACTTTACTTTAGGGTCTACTTATCTTTGCAAGTGGTGCCCCTATTCCTCATTGTTTAAGAACCACATGTATCTTGATCTGCCATAGACAAATTTTTTCCCCTAGTGAACTTATGGCTTCACGTTGTACAATCACATTTTGATGCTTGACGATGGATTTCAGACAAACTTATAATCTCTGATACCAGTTTGCAGTGGAATCAGGCATAAAAAACCGGGCAGACTGATTTACAAGGTTCTTTTGTAAGTGGACTATATTGTAAGTCTGCAGCAATCATTATTTACTATGCAGGAAAATAGGAGTATAGAGGATTAAACCTGACTCTAGGATATTTATATAACTACACGTAGACCAAATATATATGGATACAAACTTTAAGAGACTCTGACCCAAATAAATAATCACATTTCTGATTTTGGAGGAGTGTTTTGGTCCCCACTTATGACAGAGGTGGAACACTAAGGCAACTGATGGGTTAGGATTCAAGCTATATCTACACTTGATGCGTAGAGAAGTTATCTGTAGAATGCATATCAAGCTCAATTTGCTTAGGTTGACAATAAATGAAATTCAGACCCGATCGGCAATTATGTTCAAGGATATCTTTGGTTTTTCCTGGAGGACGACCCCAAGCTGAAGCCAAGGCCTCAAATTTCGATTTCGGTGCCCGACAAAATGAAGGTTCGGACAAATTTTGGTCGAAACTCGGCCTAAATTTTGGTCAGTTTTTGAACTGGGCCCCCCCAAATTTCTGTCGATATAGGCCATTTTGGCCAAATTTCGGTCACCTACTGATACAAAAATTCGACCGAATATCGGTGAAATTTGATCCCATGGCTGAAGCATTTTGTGAGGTTTATTATGTTACCATTATTGGATTACGTTTGTGTTAATATTTGTCACTTGCAGCAAATGTTCAAAGTTAATGTGAATGGATGACAGTTCTTTTTGATTTTCTATATTGTGCATGATATTTCCAGAGCACTAGTGCATGTTGGAATTTTAATTTGGCATATATGCATGCTTTTCATCCTCCTGAAACGTGATGTGTATATTGGTCTAATATTCGTACTTGAGCAAGCTGAATTAGCTTCTGTTTGCCATTCTTAAGGAGATCGTGGTGTGTTAACTCTACTTTTTGTTGGAAGGTGGTTAAGCAATGAGCACATTGGATGCTACTAGAGCGGAGCTTGCTCTGTTGATTCTGTATCTCAATAAAGCAGAAGCCAGAGATAAGATATGCAGGGCTATTCAATATGGATCGAAATTTTTAAGTAATGGAGAACAAGGAACTGCGCAGAATGTGGACAAATCAACTTCTTTGGCCAGGAAAGTTTTTCGACTTGCCAAGGTCAGTGTTTGTGAGCAGTTCCTGCGTTAAATCTTTAGAGTGACTTCACCTTGAACTTTTTGCAGTTTGTCAATGATCTGCATGCCCTTATTAGCCCATCTAGTCACGGAACTCCTCTTCCACTTAGTTTACTTGGGAAGGTATTACAAAATTCTATTTAATATGTCAATCACTTTCAGCACCAGTGAATATTATAAGAATTGCATTTTTTTGTAGTCCAAAAATGCATTACTATCGACATTCTTATTCCTGGATCAATTTGTATGGTTGGGGAGGAGCGGGATCTACAAGGTGCTTCTCCTTTCTTGGTTGGTCTCGATTATTATTGCACCATGAAACGATATTTCTCACTGGCAACTTGTGTAATTTTTATTCAGAACAAGGAAAAAACAGATCTTATTGCGAGGATTTCTCTATTTTGTTGGATGGGCTCTTCTGTCTGCACTACAGTGATAGAGGTTTCACTGAAGCTTTCTCACGAGATTTACGATATAGGAAATTATTTGGATGTTACCGTCATGAAGACTGATATCCATTTTCTAAACTTTTCAGCTTGCAGAGATCACGAGGCTCTCTAATTTATTGCAGAAGCTTGAAAAGGACCTTGAAGAAAACACTGAATCTCAGGTGTGCTTGTAAACTTAATATGTAAACTCCCTTGATCATGTTATTTGAGTACAAACTCTTTCTTCTGTAAATTGCAGAATGAAGAATATCTCAAGGCTATCCGTCAGTCTAACGAGAGACTCTTAGCTCTGATAAAATCATCCTTGGATATCGTTGTTGCGGTTGGGCTCCTTCAGTTGGCACCAAACAAGGTTACTACTCGTGTTACAGGAGCTCTCGGATTCGTAACATCTCTAATATCCTGTTACCAGGTAATTATCATTTACGTCCATGTGATTTGGCCATCCAAAAATTTCTACCGGAAGTTCTCAGCTGATATTTTCTAATTATCTTTGTTTAGTTATTTCCTTCACGACCCAAGGCAAAGTCTAGTTGAGATCAGAAGGTTCTGCCGATCAGCGATCAGGGAAGACTGCAAATTATTTTACATATTTATTGCCACCACAAACTTCGGCTTCACAGAGTGATGCATCGGTATTTATCGTGGTTGCGTTATGTTCTATTTTCTCGACGTTGTATGATGCTGTACCACAGATGTCATATGGCTTGATTAGTGGTAAATGTCACTGGATAAGTATATTATAGAATAATACATGAGACAGGAGAATTGTGATTGTGGCATCTAGGGCTGATTTATAAGAATTGCTATATTCAAGCAAAAGTTCTGAATACCAACGTGTAAGAAATATTTTTTAGCAACGTTCTAAGAAATTGTTGATTTTCTAGTCTAGAAATTTTACAACTTAAAACGAGAAGAAGTCCTATGTTATCTTAGTTTATAGCCTTTTCGTTTCATATTTCATAATTTATTATTTATTGTATCATGCCAGCTTCCTGCTGGATTTTAGACTCTTATAAATCTATGACAAGTAAAATAAACTTTAAAAACCATGTTAATGATTTCATAAGCCTTCTTATAAGAGAAAATGTATCTCAAGGTTTGGCAGTTTTGTTATTCTAATCAGGGTTAATAAAATGCCTTCTGATTAAACATAAAACTGATACTAAATCATATAACATGTGGAGCTTATCATTTTTTTGATTGGTATATAGTTTTATTCTTCTCAATTAATAACACTAACCGCGTTTAAGCCAGCCCCATCATCACAACATTTGAGGGCGCTGCAGTGTTAAGTTTACAAACAAAAAGTTTAAGATAAAAAAATTCCAGCAATAAACTAAGCTATCTCAGCAAAGTACAAGAATCTTGGGTTACAAGGTCAACGATCACTTCGCGATCTTTGTAAGCGGTCCTGATGTTGGCAGAAGGGAGAGGTCTCCCAAAGTCAATCATCTGTGCAACTGTGCTTGCTCCTGCCTATCGATGATTCCTCCTTGGCACCGAAGTGAGTCTTCGCTGTTCCTCCCAGAAAGATCAGTTGGACTAGTGACTGCATTTGCCCTTGACCTCTAGTAAGGGCAAGCAGAGCTTGCGTTTCATTGGAGTGAGTATTCAAGTAGCAAACCAGAGCTAAAGATCAGAGAATAGATTTAGGGTAAAATTTCTTCTCTTTTAAAAACAAATAAGTTAGATTTTTTATGGGTTTATTATTAGCTCAAAAGAACCTTAAAATGTACACATGATAGATAGGCAAAGGCACCTTGGCAAAGGAATAATACGTCATCGGTGTAATTCAATCACGTGGGGTCCTCAGAGCACTCCCCTTGCTAGGGGCTTTAGCACGATACCGGCTACAATGCCTTCCACCAAGAAGGATAGAAATTTCACACCATGAATAACAAGGGACGCATGTTACCTTGCCGCTACGAGATCAACTTATCTACGAGATCAACTTATCGCTAGAGCTCGTAGCTTTAAATTTTTCAAAGAAATTGCTAGAGATCCCCTAAATTAATGGCCTTTGATAGGTTGGTTATATGGCATGCGTTTTGCCCACTACTTTTTGCTCCAAGTGCCGGTAATTTAGCCCGCCTATTGCTATCTTTAATGGTCTTTCCTTTGACGAAGGCCATTTGATTTACTGAGATGAGGTGGACTGAAAATTCCTTTGATGAAGGTCATCTGATTTCCCATATGAGATTTAGTATCAGCCTCAAGTTGGGTGAGTTGGGGGTCCATTGGATCTATATCATCGGAATTGGTGATGGTAAGAAGAATTCATCGCCTTCCTAGCCATTGATCTGTTTTGGGATAAGTGAGTGCAGGTGGCTCTTCCATTGAAGCCTATACGGTTTTAAATTTCAATATAATTGAGTGGCTGGGAGGTGACGAACATGTAGATTATGCAGATTAGCTTCATACTCCCACTCTTCTCCCTCTATCTATATGTATGTATATATGCTCCCTAGGAGCATATAACTTACATACTTCCATCCTTTTTCCCCATATTTTTCAATTTTTTAAATGAAACCCGAGTGATTTAGATAACCATATATTACCAGTGTCATTCAAAATTCAATTTAATTTGAGATTTCTATCCCATTCATGAAGATTGTCAAATTTTTATGGTCTTACAATTGCTGATATTGATCCTTATGAAGGGAAAATGGGTGGGAGCATATATATATGAGGGGAGGGAGGCTGTATTGAGTAACAACCAAGTTAACTGTTACACAAGCAACCCCCCCTCCCCCCTATATTTTTTTCGAAAATAAAATTATGTATATATATCCCTCTTATATGTCATTTATATTTCGTTAAAAACGGAGACTCTTATGCCTTTCATCTAGAATAGGTCGATTACAACAAATTTTAGATCGTTAAAAATCACCTGTTCTAGATGGAGGGCACATGAGTCTCCGTTTCTCATGAAATTCAAATGACATGTAGGAGGGATATATAGATGAACATACATGATTTTATTTTTGAAAAAAAATAAAGGGGGGTCTGCTTTGTGTAACAACCAAGTTGGTTGTTACTCAAAACAACTTCGTTTTCCTCTCTCTCTCTCTCTCTCTCTCTATATATATATATATATATAGAGAGAGAGAGAGAGAGAGAGAGAGAGAGAGAGAGAGAAATAAAGTGCCACCTTTCCATGATTATGGTGCGACATCTTTTAGGAGCCCTCCGATAGGACAACGGTGGATAACAAAACCACCTTTTTGATCTAAAATCACATATGAAACTATTATCATATTTTCCGTTTCTAAAATCGGATAAATTTCACTCTTTTCATGTGATTATCACGTTGATAATTGCTTCCACATTAAGTATTTCTAAATACAGTATTTTCCTATGAAAGATGATCTCATCTTTCACCGTCCTCTTGATTTCCAAAATTTGTCCAATAATGCTACAGGCTCTTTCGAGGATCCCCTGATGGTGGAGGTTACATCGGAGGTCATGATTTGCATGAACGTTGTTTATATTTCTTCACGCTCTTGTATATTGTGTACGTTGTTCTATCACCAAGTTGGGTATGTAAATTGATCTAAGTCGAGTTTTTTTTTCTCTTGTTAATTTGATTCTAGAATACTGTAAAGAGTAATATATTTTTTCTTCTTTATTATCATCATCTCTAAGGATAGATTTAATAAGGATACATTTTAGTTACTGAAATACTGTACATAATAAAATATTTTTTTAACAAAATCTGAGTTGATTTATAGATTAAGTTTCTGGTTTTGAATTTGAATCATATTGCTTTTGGGTTCTAGTATCCTACGCAAGAAGAGAATTCTCTGCATGGCTTATGTTTGTTTAGTTACTTGCTGGTTGTTAACAAAAGGTAAGGAAATCTTACATAAAGTTTATTTTGCAAGATATTATTCGATGTTTACAAAGGGATTGCATATTTTATGAAGGACATGCGAATTTTACAAAATCATCATAGTTTTACGGGCATCCTTGAGAAAAAAAGTTTTGGTCGTCATAGTTCTTCATCAGAGAAATGTTTTACAAAAACCATCATAGTTTTAGATCTCATTACTGTTTAACGCCTATGTCTCAGTCGTAATCTTATTTTTCTGTTTAGAATTCATTATTTCTTTTTTGAATGCATTCTAGTTACATTTTCTCCATACGTTTTACATTTTGTTGCCATGTTTTACAGTCTTATTGTTGGAAAAGAAAAGAGCCCACCCATGTGTTTAGTACCACATGGGGGAGCGGTCACTATTGGGTCTGTCTGTAGGGCTATATAAAGAGCCCCACATCCCTTGTACTCATTGAGAACTTCAATAGAAGAAATGCCCAATTCAGGGGCTTCTCCCGTAGTTTCATCCCGCTCCTTTTGGAGTAGGGTTCCATGTTAAAATCTTTGTTCTTATTGTTCTATCTTTATTTCTGATTCCGCTTCCGCATTCTATTTTTCTACATGGTATCAGAGCGGGTTCGATTCTCGGAGTTTTTTATTTTCATATTTTTTTCCGAGATTCGATTCATTGTTTGTTCATGAAGATTTTTGAAGATCATGTTCAAGTTTGATTATCGGATTTCTTGAAACCATAGAAATTTCTGTGATCATCTCATAAGCTTGGTTCTGGATTCCTTCGAGTTTTTGCAAAGAGGCACCGACCACAAAGCCCCTGCATCATCCAGGCAACAGGGGCCTTCATCCTCCAGCCGCACATGGCGAGAAATCCTCTATCAAGGATGCTCCTTCAATGCCAATGACGAAACCCTCTATCCAGACAACCCCAGGCGATATCAGTCTCCAGGCGGAGGCCGATGCTTCGCTCCGATCGCCATCTCCAAAGTTCTAGGTGGAGCCCGATGCTCCGCTCCAAGGCCTTTCGTTGCTCGACTCCAGATCGATATCGCGAAAGGCAGAGCGCTCCGCCCCATCGCGCCCTAGCGGGATCTCCATCGACGACGCGAGGCCTCCTGCAAATCCTCGATCCCAGAGCGGTGCAGAACTACCAGGCGGCGCAGCAGCAGCGCTCCTTCTTCTCCTAGCGGTCTCCCGCACCTCCTGTGAGTCTTGCGGGTCTCCGTACCTCCTGCGAGTCGGCGACGAACCTCCGCGCCCCCTCCCCTCCCGATCTCGCCTGCAGCCCAGCGAGTATCTCGGCGCAAGGCGGCGACTCCCATCCTTCCGAGGAGGCGCGCGGTGCGCGATGCCCCCATTAGGGGCACTAGGCGGCGCTCACCACTCCTCCGCGCCCCTCCAGCTTCCTATCAGCAGAATCCTGCAACGGCATCTACCCCTGGCGGCAGGCGTAGAAACGAAAGACCCCATCGGGAGGTCGTGGCTTTGGAATGAAGGGGTTCCAAAGGGAACCCTATGCCTAAGTGGGCCCAGTAATGTAAAGGCCCAAATAGGCCGTTGATGAAAAAAAAAGTGGGGAGGTGTGAATGAAAGAAAAAGGAGGGCGGTTCAACGTAAGTGAATGAAAGAAAAAGGAGGGGAGGCCGACGTATTAAAAAAAGGGAGAGAGAGAAAAAAATTGCAAAAGTCGAAAAAAATAGTTTGAACGGTTTTAAAAAAATGGCAAAAAAAAGGAGTTGAGCGGCTAAAAAAAATGAATGGAAAAATGTGACGGCTTACAAAAAAAAGGGGGATCTGTGAGGCCGAAGCTATAATAAAACGAAGGGTGGTTTTATTGTTTAGGCCAAGAGGGCCGGTTCAATAAAAAAAGAAGAAGAAAAAGGAGGGAATTTGAAAAGTCGTGTACAAGAAAAGCCGTACGCATATGCTAACAAAAAAACAAAAAAAGGAAAAAATCGCGTACAAGAAAAAAGTCGTACGCATAAAAAATGTGATTCATGTTTGCTTCTCCCAACTTGTCTATTATTTTCATTATTCTCACAAGTTTGGGAGAAAGGGGGAGTAAAATGCATATGCATCCTACATCGTTGATTGACAGACCAAACACTCCGAATTTCACAGAATATCAAGACATCTTCACTGTGCATCGATCTTCGTCGTGGTGTCTCTATCCTCGACATCGACTCCACACTGGATTTGTTTTCTTCAAGGCACGACAGAGATAAAGTCCGGTGACCGCAGGCACGACTGAGACAGAGATCCGGTGACCATGCAGGCACGACAGAGACAGTCCGGTGACCTTCCAGGCACGACAGAGATACGTTCCGGTGACCTGATATACCCGTCAGCAAGCGGGTTTGTCTACCAGTTGCGGAAACATACGTTTATTGTGGTGATTTCAAGTGAAGATGTAATGATGTATATTTTTCTTTATTATTGCAAGTTGCAGCTGTCCCAGCTACCAACTTGAGGGGGAGTGTTGGAAAAGAAAAGAGCCCACCCATGTGTTTAGTACCACATGGGGGAGCGGTCACTATTGGGTCTGTCTGTAGGGCTATATAAGGAGCCCCACATCCCTTGTACTCATTGAGAACTTCAATAGAAGAAATGCCCAATTCAGGGGCTTCTCCCGTGGTTTCATCCCGCTCCTTTTGGAGTAGGGTTCCATGTTAAAATCTTTGTTCTTATTGTTCTATCTTTATTTCTGATTCCGCTTCCGCATTCTATTTTTCTACACTTATCAAATTTCTTATTTTTTCTGAAGAAAATATGATAAATTACTAACTGGCCTTTTATTTTGCAAATCAAGATGCAATTTTACAATGAAAGCGTGGATTTTACGGAAACCGTACAAACTTTACAAATGTATAATAGATTTTGGTGGACACACGATATAGACAAAAACATTTGTTGGAAATATAAGAATAATTCATACACCGTTAACACGAACAATCATATATAGTTTAAAAAAGAGGCCACAAAATTTACAAAAAAATAAATGCTTACAAACATTGCTCCCATAGAATGTTGACTGATGAAATGAGATTATCATTTCATTTTACAAAATTGACATGCATTTTATAAAATAGACAAGGATTTTATTAAAAAACCTGTAGTACAAATATTTCTCCCACAGAATGTTAGCTGAAATTAAACTAAATATAATTAAATAAGGTATTACAAAAAATACTAAGATTAGACCTATACTTTGAATATGACATGTACCATGACATGCATTTTTCTAATTTGAAATTTTAACAAATACATTACATATTTAATACCTCTTAAAAATAGCAGGCACATGACATTAACATATTTAGTTTGTTCGCAATTAAACCTATCTAATTTATTAAGAATTTAGTTGTAACAAAAACTCCCTTCTAGGAATGTTTATCACGTTTAAATCAATTAACTAGCTAACTACCTAAGACCCTAGATTTGTAAACACTGCTACACATAAAATACAACTAGATAAAACACAAAATTTCAACGGATTTAGGCCTTTTTACGAACATCATTGGTTATGCTTTTTTAATTTATAACATGGAATTGTAAAATATTTCAATTGTAAAGTGATAATATTTATTTCAAAATGCGAGCCTTTATTCCATCAGATATTTCTAGAAAATTTTGTACACCATTCGACATATACCTAAATATAGAATGATAAATGACACATATTTTATTAAATTAGTACTAATTTAATCCACCCCATATCAGGAATGTTAGTTGTTACAAAAATCACCTATTGGTTTCAATCTCACTCGTACACTCATCATCCAAACGGCCTAAGATGACAACTTTCCATAATAAAAGAAATATGTCACCTTTTTTGAAGTGCTCTCTCTCTCTCTATATATATATAGGGATAATTACACCCATAACCCTGAGTAATTCCTCAATCTCAATCATAACCCTGCATAATCGCGAATTACACGAGAAACCCCGAGTAATCATTCCGTCTCACACTCATGACCCTCCGTTAAATTTCTCCCTTAACCCAACCATATCATTGGGTTAATCCAACCCTTCTTGTATCCAACGGCTGAAAAAAATTAAAAAAATTGTCCTCCATCTTCTTCCAGCTTAGCCGACCCCCTCCCCCTTCTTCCTCCTCCCTCCTCCCTCCCTCCGCCTACAACCACCCCCTCCGCCGCCCCTCCGCCCCACGCAACCCCGGGAGAACGGTGCGAGTACGAGCGAATGGTGGGCTGGGAGCTTTGAGCTGGGGAGGATCAAGCTTTGAGCAGACAGGGTCGAGCAGGAGCGCGGGGCTCACTTGGCAGCGGGAGGGTGGGGGGAGTCCGAGCGGGGGAGGAACAGGCTCGGTGGGGGGTGGATTCGAGCAGAGGAGGAGGACCTGGGCGGTGGGGGGGTTGAGGTTCTTCTAGCCCGCTGGGCGGTGGGGTGGGTTGGGGGTTTCCAGCTCCGTGGATGTGGAAGGGTGTGGCGGTGGGTCGAGCAGGGGGCAGGGGAGGGTAACTCGGGAGGGGCAGGGGAGGGTAGCTCGGGGGTGGGGGTGCGATTGGGTTGGGTTTGGCGGCGGGGTCGAGCAGGGGGCAGGGGAGAGTAGTGGCGGTAGGTCGAGCAGGGGTGGGGGATTGGGCTCGAGCAGGTGGCGGCGACAGAATCCAACAGAGGGGGGGGGAGGAGGAAGCTGGTGCGCCGCGGCGGCGAGGGCGGAGCTTCGAGGAGAGCTCGTTCGGTGCCGGGATGGGGGTTCGAGGAGGAGCTCGACGGGTGGTGGGGGACTTCGAGCTCAACGTGAGGAGAGGGGGTTAAAATGCATCAAGGAGAGAAAAAGAGATATAGGGTATGATTTGTAAATTCGATAGAGTATTAGGGGTAATTTTGACTTTTTCTAACGGAAACCGTCAACTATAACGGTCATCTGAAACGGATCATAACACAGGGTCATGTCATGTAAGAGTTAAGCATTACTCGGGGTTTCTCGTGTAATTCGCGATTATGCAGGGTTATGATTGAGATTGAGGAATTACTCAGGGTTATGGGTGTAATTATCCCATATATATATATATATATATAGTAAAATGGGGCTGCTCCTTGGGAGCAGCCAACAGGCTGCTCCCACCCCATTTTTCTCCCCATTTTTTATTTTTTTGGAAAATAAAAATATGTATATTCATCGCTATATCCCTCTAATGTTCCACTAAAATTTCGTCAAAAATAAAGACTCCTATGCCTTACATCCAGAACATGTAATTTTAACGGTCTTATAATTGTTGTAATCAACCTGTTCTGGATGGAGGGCATAGGAGTCTCTGTTTCTGACGAAATTTTAATAGAATATTAGAAGGATATAGTGATGAATATACATATTTTTATTTTCCAAAAAAATAAAAATGAGGGGAAAATAGGGATGGGAGTAGCCCCATTTTACTCATATATATGGTAAGATACCATCTCATTTGAAGTTTCTCGTATATATATGTGACCTTTCAGATGAGGCAGGTCTTTTCTAAGATTGTAAAGGCCGCTGCCAATTTGATAAAAAATGCAACATTTTCGTAAAAGACTACATATTGGTAAAAAAATGATTGTGTAAAATATATCATCTAATTTTAAATTAACATTTCATCCAATATAATAATATTTAATAATTTTATTTTACTATACATGTTGTATTAATATTTATTATTAAATTTATAAGATAAGAAATTTTAAAATACACTAGAAATATGCCTAAATTGATGGTGGCTCACCATATATATGGTGAGATCCCACCTCATTTGAAGTTTCTCCTATATAGATAGATAGATAGATAGAGCGAGAGAGAGAGAGAGAGAGAGAGAGAGAGAGAGAGAGAGAGAGAGAGAAAGACGAGGCTTCTTGTAGTTTGGTGCCCCCACCCTATCTTTCCACTATTTTTTTTGTTTTTTTTGAAAAATGCTGTCATATATTTTTATCATTATATCCCTGTAATATGTCATCTCAATTTCATTAGAAACAGAGACTCCTATGCCCTCCATCTTGAATAGATCGATTACAATAATTTGAAGACTGCTAAATTACATGTTCTAAATGGAGTGTATATGAGTCTTTTTTTTGATGAAATTGTAATGGTATATTAGAAGTATATAATGATGAAAATACATGATGATGTTTTTCATAAAAAATTTAGCCGAACGGCTGCCCCGGGCCATCCCTATTGTTCTCATATATATATATATGTGTGTGTGTGTGTGTGTGTGTGTGTGTGTTTGAGAGAGAGAGAGAGAGAGAGAGAGAGAGAGAGAGAGAAAATGGAGTATGTTGTTGAGCTGCAAGAAACTTGTGTGTTCGTTACTTCCATCGACCGTTGATATGTCTCATGATAAGTGATTGCAAGTACTTGTACCCTTGAAACATATGCAATTTTAAATTTTGAGACAAATGAGTGGCTACGAGGTGATGAATGGGGAAGTTATATATATATATATATATATATATGCAATTGAGCTGCATACTCCAATTTCTCTCTAAGAATAACATGCAAATATTACATCAACATGGCTTAATTGACTAATGATAAAGTAGGGAGAGACAACGAGAAACCCGAAAAATAACTAACTGTGTACATAAGCACTCTTTCAACACTTATTTATTGTAAACAGGACTTCAAACATTCAGTATAGATTTCATGTGTAAATATTTTCGCCTAATTCCTTCAACATTTTTAGATAATAATTAACTTTAATTACCAAAATCATACTACCAAATTAGGGAATAAAACTAAACCCCAATTTTGCTTTTTACAACTTCCTAAACTAGTTCTATTTATAGAAAATAAAATATTAAGTAAATTCACCTTTAATCTTCAATATTCGTTAATACTATTTTATAAAAAATGTCATAAAAATATTGTAATTAAATACATAAGTTTTAGCTTTTTGGCATGGTTAAATAGTTCTATAAATGTATATTAAACTTCTAATATTTTTTATAATTTATTTCAACTTCTCTTAACTTAATTTTTTTGTATCATGAAAATATAAGTACAAAGAAAAATATCGCAAAATGCACAATACATAGATACATGTAAAGTCTAAATCCTAATTTGCAAATTGGCGGCATTAAAAGCAACATAAATCTTGTTGGGCATGTGAGCCCACGCCGAGCCATTTTACAATAAATGTTATTACGATTCACTCCTTAATCTGAAATGAAGAATAACTAATTTGCATAATAGGTCACTTAGTACAATTAGAGCATTGCCGTTATTAACATTTCGTGGGTCCTAGGCAAAAGGAAAATGGGTCCTTATAAATAATTTTGGTGAACAATGTGTCCTTATATAATTCCATAAATTTTAGGCTTTAGCATTGAGTTGTTCAATGAAAATTCAATTCTATAAAGGGTTCATTTTTGGAAGATTTTTTTAACTAAAATTCGATCCACAAGGGTCCATTTTTCAGCGAGTTGTTTCATCAGAAAATTCGATTCTATAAGGGCCTATTTTTCGGTGAGTTGTTTTGCCAAATAAATGATTCTATAATGCCCCATTAAGATATATATTATTTTTTTCTAAATTAAAGGCTGAATACATATGAAAATGGGCCCCTAAATTTGATGGACCCTGTGCCATTGCACTCAAAAACTACCCTTAGGAACGGTCCTGAATTAGGGTTATGTATCATGATCATCTTAATAATAATACAATTATTGATTTGAATGTTGAATCATATAGGCTGCTGTTTGGATGATATCTAAAGAGCTAGATTAAGGACTCATCAAGCATCAAAAATTATTGTCGAGAAAGGATCTCCAGCCTGAGAAGGATATGCCAATCATTCTCTAAAGATTGATATCTGACTGACCTCTTGATGCAGGTACTTTTCATAGGAATAGAGATTCAGAGGTGCTAGATAAATTAGATCAAAGAGTTGACTAAACGAGATCAAGATAATCAAAATCTATGTCGTATACTGTTACAATATAGGTAAATTTCCTTTGACCAGAGGCAGATGTGTTACTATAAGTCTGAGTATGTACATTTGGAAGATTGGTAGGTTGAGGACCTATTCAAGGTCAATACATTGGCGAGCTGGCGTGCATACACATGCTTATGTGTAATATAATCTCTTAAAGGGACCATACTGGTTCAATAATAGACAAAAATACACGAGCTCACTCATGAGATTTTGGGATCAAATTCCGTACACGATCATCTTGCTATGGAAGCTTGACTAAATTTATAGGTATGGCGTATACTTTTGAAAAA
Organism: Ottelia alismoides; assembly: GCA_037367405.1. Classification (NCBI taxonomy): domain Eukaryota; kingdom Viridiplantae; phylum Streptophyta; class Magnoliopsida; order Alismatales; family Hydrocharitaceae; genus Ottelia; species Ottelia alismoides. The sequence continues at coordinate 98,353 of JAZKJV010011808.1, read as the reverse complement.
TATATGATCGATATCTAGGTTGATATATGCTTTGGGAAAGTATATGATCAATACCAACTCCCAATGATCAAATGAAAAACTTAATTATAAAGCCTTGAAAGAGTTAGTTCAAATATGATATAAAACTTCAGGTTTATTCTAGGTCTTCCAGTATGTAAGATGTACATGTATTAGGAGTACTCGAGGGTGATGTGATCGTAAAAGATTATATAATCATGACACTTCCATTCCTAGGAAGTGATGAAAGATGCTTGGATTGTAGTGAATCCTCTCAGTAGATAAGTAATCTTATCTTAGTCCAAATATTGGACATTGATATGAATATGATTTGGTTGTAATGAGAAGATCAGATTCACGACTTTGATTTAATCAAGCATCTTTGATAGGTTTATGAGATCTGGATTTGAGATATGATGTCAATATCCAAGTCATTATAAATAGAATGTACAATCACCTTGACCTTATATCCAAATATCTGAGGAGAAGGCACACAATTCTTGAAAGAGTTTGATAATTGTTCCATGAACAAATTTATCCAAGCATTGGAAAATTAGATAGTATTTAATATCACAATTAATGTGTTGATAGAGATATCTAGCATAATTATATTGGATTTAATTATCATGGATAGAATTAACACGGATAACACTATCCAGAATAATTGTGGATAATGTGTATATGATCCACAATATCCTGGAGAGAGTCAATTATGAATGAGATTCATAATTCATATATTATTGTGGATTGGATTCACATTAGACAATTCAATGTAAATATGATTTACATTAAATATTAGTTGCAAGAAATTTATCTCAACGATCAATGGTATAATTACAATTATCACAAATAATTTGGAATTATTTGATCATGATTCAATAATTCAATAATTAAATTAATTAGTATATTGGATAATTAATTTTGTTACTCATTCCATCTTAAAGTAAATGTCCATGGGTTGTTTCAACCATGGTGGATGTCCACCCTATTTTTAATATATGGATGAGCTCTCTTAATTATCTTATTTATTTATTAATTATTTTAATTGAGATAATTTGGAAACTATTTTCAAATTATCTCTTTGTGTTTATTGTAAATTAAAATGGAACACAAATTAATCTTAACCATTTATTGAGAGCACATGTATTGAGATCCATAGAAAGAAACGCAAATCAATCTAAACCATTGAGTAGTGTGAGCACATGGATTGAGATCCATGAACTTCTAAAATGCTATAAAATAAAGGCCAACCCTATCCCTTTTTACACAAGTTGAATGCAATTGTTGCATTTGAAGGATATGGTTAGATCCTCAAGCGCATCACGGAAGCGTGATCGTCGTATCGAATACGACGAAGAACGACTAGTCGCACTAGTTGTTCTATGCAGCGGAAATTAAAAAAATTTCATGTGACGAAACCACATGATCCAAGAACACTTCTCGGATCATTTCGTCTAAACCACAACCAAGTATTAGGTTTACCCCTTGAAGCGTGGTTGCGATCAAGTCTCTAAACGAAGAGACCTCCTGTCTCAAGTCCGATCCGTCGGAGGAGACGCTTGCGAGCGCGGGGATGAACCGCGTGCTTCTCGCAATCCAAGTTGATGATCCAAGCGGTGGATCTCCTGATCTCGACACACGAGATCCGATGTCTTCTTCACGAGCAAGGTATGCCGAAGTAGACGGAGTTCCACGAGCAAAACATCGGGCAGCATAACGACTATGCCGCGACGATGGAGAGCCTCTCTAAGGCATCCATGGTGGACGACCATGAGAGGGAGAGAAAGAGAAAGAAAGAGAGAGAGAGAGAGAGACTTGTTGTCTCACTTATGTGCAAAGAAGAGCAATGGGGGTACCTCTCCTTTTATAGGGTTTTGGGATCCATGGATCTCAATCCATGTGTCAACACAAATCCAATGGTCCATATTAATTTGTGTTTCTTTCAATGGTCATGATTTGTTGCTAAAAACACAACAACAATTAATTTGATAAAAATCAAATATATATATATATATTAAATATAATTTGATTTATATCAAATCAATCTCCATTGGAGAGATAGGAAAGGAGGCAAGCCTCCTTCCATAAGGAGGGTGGACGGCTACCACTTTCCTTATGGAATTGTGGCCGTCCCCTCTCCTCATTAGGAATAGAGCTTCCTTTTTCCTATTGCATGAGATTACATTATCTCATGATTCTCTCCAATATTTGCAACAACATTTGTTACAAATTATTTCACAAAAATAAATCCAATTTATTTTGTGAACATTGCAATCATGCCATTGGAAATTTGTGAATCATATTCACAACCCAAAACAAAATGTAAATTACATTTTCAATTCAATGTCCAATATGAATCCAATTCACGTTAACATTTAATTAACAAATGTAAATCACAAATAGCTCTCTCTTATATATTATAAATCACATTTATAATATATATGACTAATATGGATATTGCTATCCACATTATTCATATCCATGATAATTAAATCACATTTAATCATCTTGGATCTTTATTCTCTTGTTCTCAAATAATATGAATCACATTCACATTATTCACATCTTTGATAATCAAATCACATTTAATTATCTCAGATAACTCTCTTTATAATATGAATTAAATTCATATTACTCATGATAATTAAATCACATTTAATTATCCATTTCCCAATGCTCGGATACATAAATCAACAATAGAATTATCCATGAACTCCTTCAAGGATAATGCGCTTTCTCCGCAGATACTTGGAGATAAAGACAGGGCGATTGTATTGTTCCATGTATAGTGACATGGATATTGAGATCATATCTCAAATCCAGATCGCGGTCCTCCCATAGATGCTTGATTAAATCAAGACCGTAAATCTAATCTTCTTATTGCATCTGAATCACATTCAGATCAATGTCCAACACTTGGACCAAGATCAAATTACTTCTCTACTGAGAGGAGTCACTAAAATCCAGACCCGTTTCATCACTCCCTAGGAATGGAAGCGTCATGGTTATACAATCGTTTATGATCACATCACCCTCAGGTATTCCCAATACCTGTACATCCTGCATACTGGAAGACTCAGACTAAACCCGAAGTATTGGATCAACTTTATACTGTCTACTTCATGGTTTTATCAGTTAGTTTCTCATTTGATCATTGGGAGTCGGTATCGATCATGTACTTTCCAAAAGCATATATCATACCTAGGTCTTGATCATATACTTTCCAAAAGTATATATCAAACCTACAAATTTAGTCAAGCTTCCAAAGCGAGACGACCGTGCGCACAGAATTTGATTCTTCCCAATATCTCATGAGTGAGCTCATGTCTTCCGGTTCAGTAACTGAACCTGTATGATCCCTTTGAGAGATCGTATTACTCATATGCCCTTATATGAACACCAGCGCGCCGGTGTATAGACCTTGATTAGGTCATCAACCTATTGGTCTGCCAAATGTACATACTCAGACATATAGCAACACATCTGTCTCCGGTCAGAGGATGCGTGCCTATATCATGACAGCATACGATATAGGACTTTGGTTATCTCGATCTCGTTAAGTCAACTCTTTGACCTAGCTAATCTGACACCTCTGAATCTCTATTCCTATGCAGAGGACCTGCATCAAGAGGTCGGTCAGATATCAGCCTTTAAAGATAAGGATTGCCATCTCCTACTCAGGCTGGAGATCATCTCTTAACGATCATTTGACGGTGCTCGATGAGTCCTCAATCTAACTCATTAGATATTCATCTAAGCACCAGCCTCTATGATTCAATAATTGAATCAACAGCTGTATGTTCATTAAGATGGCCATGGTACATTACCCTAATTGTACTAAGGGACCTATTATGCAAATTATGTATTCTTCATTTCAGATTAAGGAGTGAATTGCAATAACATTTATTGCATAATGGCTCGCCCTGGGCTCGCATTTTCAACAATCTCCCACTAGCCCAAAGAGCCATTGATGGGCTAATCATTTAAACCCACACTCATGTGACAATCATAGGCTATTTAGAAAATAGCTAGGTAAGCTGATCAGTCACTTTGTTCCCGCGAGACTACGCCAAGTCCTTTTACGGCACTTGCATATCCCCAGTAACAGTGCTCGCATCTAATGCGAATGTTGCATCTCATGCAACCAATACTCAATCTAGTTGGTTACAGTGTCCCTGACATCATAACCGGTTATCCCCATAATCCTTATTAGAATACCTTCATTCCCGGATATCTCTATCTCCTAAGGTATCTAAAGTTTAGACCTTTATAGATCACTATCTATATGGTCTTAAACTTTTGAAGATAAGACTTTGAGATCACTATCTCAAAAATCTCCTCATCTATGAAGATTTTGTTATTACTGCAATCAAGTGTTTTATCTTTACAGTAGGATTAGTAACAATTTACTACTCCCACTGCATGACAGACATCTGGTATTTGTACACTCTAGCATACACTCAGCTTCTCGTAACTAATGCACAAGTGCAAGTAGTTGTAGCATTTACTTCCTCAACTCTTTGAGATGCTATCCCTTAATATAGGTCAGTACCTTATCTTAAGGGTTAGAAGCCTTTCTTGGAATTTCTATGAATAGAATATGTCCAAGGTATACTATAAATGTGACAGTCCAATTATCCTCTTCTCTTGGCTTCTGAACAACTTCAGAACTAAGATCTAAGAGGTATCTTTGAAATCATATTTCAAGATATGGAATAACCAGAGAATAAAACACTTATTATTATCCTTATATCATTTTAAATGATCAGGATATCATCTACATTCAGTAAGATGAACACAAAGGCACTCCCACTAAGCTTCACATGGCTCATCAAGATTCTATCTGAAATCATAACAATTATAATTCCATCAAATCTTATGGTCCAACTTCAAGAAGATTATTTGAGTCCATAGATGGATTCCTTAGTTTGCACACCTTGCTTTCCTCAACCATGAAGCCTTGGGGCTACTTCATGTGAATATCCTCAAAGAGGTATTCGTAGAGGAATGCAATATTGACTTACATCTTGAAGATGCAATAGTCAAGTTGTGTAGCTAAGGTTAGCAACATTCTGATGATTTTAAGCATGGTCACCGAAGAGCAAGTCTCATTGCAAGCAATGTCTTCTCTTCCGGTGTGTGGCTCATGGCTACAAACCGTGCTTTTGAAGGTCTCTATCTTCTCATCAGGTTCCCTTTTTCTTGAAGATCCATTTACACCTTTACAGGTTTTACTCATATAGGTGGATCCACGAGGGTCCATATACAACACTTACATATGAAGTCTACATTAGACTTTTATTGCTAACATCCATCTATCCATGCTATGATCTTCATAAGCTTCATCACATGAAGTTCAATCATTGTCAGATTTCTCTGACACATGGAATCCATCCTCAAACTCATTTGAAGAGGTGTTAGTGTTTCATTTTTAATTGTCCTCTTAGTTTCCAATTTCAGGAGCCTCATTATCTTCTCAAGATTAAATGAGTTCCTATACTTCATTTATCATCTTGATTCGTAAGAGTCTCTACCTTTAAGAATCTCATTCTTAGAGATGAGATACTTTAAGAATCTCAAGGTCATAAAGTAGGTATCCAATACCATCCTTTATTTTCCTAATGAAGCAACACTCTCAAGTGCTAGATTCCATCATGCATGGAACCTTTTTAAGGATATACATTGTAGTCTCTACTACACATATATATACACCTGGAAACTAAGGGATAATTATGCTAAAATTCATCATTGATAAGATCATGTCACACATGATCCAATTGTATCTCCCTATAACTCCATTGAGTTAAGGTGTGTTAGGAGGATTGAGATAGAAATGATATTCATATCTCTATAAGGTATTCTTTGAATTTATCTAGTAGGTACTTGCTACCTAGATTAGATCAAATTCATTTTATCTTCCTTCAAACTTTGGTTCTAAACCAAAAATAATGAAATCTTTGAACATTTCAAAGGTTTCTTAGATGAAGAGAAGAAATCTCATATCATACATAATCATCAACAGATATCACATATCCATAATGTTTACTATGATATAGATGATCTACATACATCAATATGCATGAGATCCTGAATACCTTGGCATCTTACACCTTTCTCTAAGAAGGGTGTATTGGACATTTTACTTTGAATACAATATTCATAAGTATGTAAGTTTTGAAATTTTAGACATTCTAAAGTTTCATCTCTTACTAGTCTATTGATCAAATCAATAAACAAATGTCCAAAGCTTGATGCTAGATCATTGTCAAATGATCTTCATCCTCATATAGCTCTTAAGTTTTAATTTCAGCATTTAGAAATGTTAATGAGCCATTCATCAATTTTCTAATTTAGTGGAGTCCACTAGATTTTAGATTACTATCTGAAATATCTCCATCATAACTCTTTATGATAGTTCTACCTCAGAATTCATGTTTATTTCCAACATTTAGAAACAAATAATGAGTGTATTCTTATATCTAGGTCATAGAGACATTCTCTAAGACTAAGGACTCTCCCACTGAAATTAACAAGTCTATCAATCCAACAGAGATTGTTGCAACAATTGCATCAATATCCATGTGGATAACTATAAACCTTTAAGATCAAATTTTCCAGTCTTCTAAAACATATGCAACCTATTGCAAATGTCATCAGAAGATTGAGATACAATTATTTGACTTTATCTTATCAATGATTTATGTAGATTAATCCGATGCTCCATCCGAGTCCTTCTCTAAGGATTCTAGATAGACTTGATAGTCATACTATCAACACATCAACTTATTGCAGTATTAGCATTCATCCAACTCTTCGGATGACATATGGAAGTCAAAGATGTATAGTCAACTCTTTGACCATACTTCTTACTCGGGTCCAACCCATGCTTCCACTGCGCTCCTTTTATCTATATGCAACCATTGCTTAAGACTAAGGATCTCTTATGTAAGAGCATTTCAACATTTATACATGCTTCATTAAATTCATACAATATGAATATTATGAAGCTTCATGAATGACCAGAGTATAGATAGTAGAATGATGACACTCATCATCTACATCCATCTAAACTCTTAAAACATAGGTTCAGGTAGGTACTCAAACAATTTGAATACATCATCTCTTATAGAGCCACCATTCTGCATGATGCAGTGAACCATCTCATTCATGTTAAATGTCAAGAGCACATATGTATGCCAGGATATCTTCATTAATTTTATAAGGATTATTTGACAATTGCGATCATTATCGACATGTCACTTCCAAAGTACATCCGATGAGAGATCAAGACTATAGAGACATACAAACCCTAGGGTTGTAGTCCTATTATCTATTTAATTGTCATTCCTCAATATTATGAAGAAACTTGCACATTGCAACCACATACATTATGTGTCCAATTGCAAGTACAATATCTGGATCATGAGTCCAATCCATGATATTTTACTGGTTATTATTGAGTATATCATTGAGTGGGTTTTAATGAAGGATTATCTGAAATAAGAAATTTGCATAAATATAAATATATATATATTTTACTTTGATTTAGGATTTTTATTTCAAAGTTGTCTTATCTTGTCAACACTGAAAGTTCATTCCCTTAATCACTTTCAATGTAAGAGATATACTTACCATTATATCTCAACAAGATCTGGGATCTCCTTCCTTATCTTTGTTGCATCCCAATAATATGAGAACCTACAACTCGGATAAAGAGAAGCGGGAACACATTCGGCCTTGCAAGCCCAACTTGCATCTCCCAATTCGGTCTTTAACACCCGGGCCCACCACCCCTAAGGCGATGTTGACCCGTCGTTAATTGAACCAACCGTCAACAGGAATAGTACTCGCTATACGCAATCCAATATCGCCCCAATAATATGAGGATCCGATATTGGGGTCACTACGTATACGACCTTACTCTTTCGAGAAGCAAAGAGCCCGATCCAGATGCGCTTGCATACAGGAGCTGTCACTTCGGACATGCGTCTCCTACATACAATCCCTGGCGACGGAACCCTTCGCCTTGACGGGAGACCATGGATGTCACTTATGTGATCTTCCATATCATATTCAAATTCTAATTAATCATTATGAATCATATTCATTATGATTAATTCTTCCAAGGGAAATAACATCTCTATTCATAATAGAGTATTTTAATCTTAATTGGATTCTAATTAATCTAATCATATTAAATTAATGATCCAATTAATATCCAACAAACATTTTAATAGTTACTTGAATAATGGTATTATCTCAAATACGTATTATTTCGAATTTTAGTAATTAGAAATATATTATGATTTCTTAAGCATTATACTAACCTACCCGCTGTCATGGCCAGTACCGACGAGAGTGGGATGGACCACATACGTTACAACCCGCAACCCCAATGCTCTCCGACTAGACACCATATCCACCTCGAGAAAGGATAATGCAAAATAGGTCATTTTGTACTTGAGATGATCATCGGTTCTTCAACCGAAATTATACCATATAGTAATAATCAAAACAATTTTGATTAACATTATAATGAGATTTGCTAAACAAATCCCAAGTCCTATTCAAGCAACATGTTTGTTGGAATGTTGATCATGTAGATCATGTAACCAATCTTGATCTAGATCACATCTAATCATTTGTTGGTTAGGGCAAAGTCTGTAACGTCCCGGGCTTAGGTCCCCGGTCCGTTATCGAGGAAAACTGGCCCTGACAACTTGTTGGGTTCGAGCCCAAATGGACCCGTTGACAACCACCCAAAATGCTTAAGCCCAAGTTGACTCATTGCAACATGGCACATCACTTATTCCTAGTGATAGTGACGGCTGCACGCTCCAGGTAGCCTTTTCCTCCAACCTCTTTGTAGGGGCGGCTCCACCTCTCGGGTAGCCCTTTCCACTATCAGAGGGCGTTCGGCTTTGATACCATTTGTAACGTCCCGGGCTTAGGTCCCCGGTCCGTTAACGGAGCATTACTGACCCTGACAACCTCTCGGGATCGGTCCCATACGGACCCGATTAACCACCCCCAAAATGCTTAAGCCGGGTTGTTCGGTAGTAAGCCCCTCACTATTTATCCCACCCGGAATTTTTGTGTTCCACGGTGTGGGACATTGTTTGGGGTTTTACAACCTCCTCCACTTATATTCGCAACGTCCTCGTTGCGACATGGCCCATCACTTATTCCCAGTGATAGTGGTGGCTGCACGCTCCGGGTAGCCATTTCCTCCAACCTCTTTGTAGGGTGGCTCCACCATCTCCCCCACACATTCCAGACCCGCCCTCAGATGCAGATCTCGACAATCGCTCCTCGAGCAGGAGCTGCCTCTGCTGCACATCTTGCAACATCTCCATCATCGCAGCCAATTGCTGCGCAGTCTGATCCCTACGAGGTGGCATGATCTGCAAGTGTAGAAATAAAAAGGAATTTGAAAGTAGATCCTAGAGTAGAGGTCATTAGTCTACCTTGATCAACTTTTTTTTGACAGTAGTCATAAGACTAATTGTCTAATGTATAATGGCATTTCTCCTATCATACAGTTGTATATAACTGATGGGGTAATTGGGCTCTGATACCAAATGAAACGCCCCACCTCGACGGCACCCATTCACATTATTACCCAACAACAATCATAAACAACCTACATGATATACCATTTATACAAAAAAACATAGGAAAGAAAAATCTAAGTTTTCATTGATAACAAAAGTCCACATAGGAATAGCAATAAATCCTCAGAGTCTCTTTATTACATCATAAATACTTGGAAATGAAAGATAGCAACAACTACTAAGAAACTAGTCCTCAACCTTAACAACGTTCTGCAGATGCACCACCAAAGATGTGAGCCTCTGTCTCCTGCTCTACACTTCCTGTTGGATTTCCAAAGAATGTAACTCATGAGTCAATTGACTCAGTAAGGATAAAATAAATTATAAAACAAGAGAGTATAGGTAGGCAATGCAAATACAGTAACTTAATAAGTTTATAAGAGAACATTCTAAAAGCATCTAGCACTATACAATTGCTTATATTCTAGGCCTTTAATACGTATGCGATCAGAACAAAATCTTTGACATATCTTAATCCATACTTTCATTACTTATCCCGGACTCGCCCGGCAAAGGAGAAAGCATGCACTGTGAATGAAGCCTGCAACACTGCATTCAGAGTGCATCCTAAATCCCGCGCACAAGCGCGATCCTTCAGCTAGTCTAGTGGGTAGTACTCTGACACTCGATACGAGGCGTACAAGCCTGGTGAGTTTCAACTCTGATCAATCGAGTCTGCCGAAGGAGTCCCGCTCGCTCCAAAACAAGTACAGCAAAACGGATCCGTTTGGTGCGATGCACGCGTGCATCCACCTCAATTCTACCAGAGTACCTACCACCACCCCACTCTGTGATGCCCCTCGAGTGGGGATGACTCACTGTCGGTTCAGCCGGACTACAAGGGTGTGCACCCCATGGATACATCAAGAAGATTCTTGAACGATTCCGCATGGATAGTTCCAAGAAAGGATTCCTCCCCTTAGGACATGGTATCCATCTGTCCAAAGGGATGGCTCCTCAATGTGTTGAGGAAAGGAAGGCCATGGCTGGATGCCCTAACGCATCAGCCGTAGGAAGCTTGATGTATGCCATGATGTGTACTAGGCCAGACATCTGCCATGCAGTGGGAGTGGTAAGTCGTTACCAATCCTGCTATGGAGAGATACACTGGAATGCAGTAAAGAACATATTAAATATCTAAGACGGACGCAAGATTACATCTTGATCTATGGGGATGGTGATCTCCAAGTCTTAGGGTATACAGATTCAGACTTCCAGTCGGATATTGATGATCGAAAGTCGACATCAGGGTTTGTATTCCTGTTGAACGGCGGTGTTGTGAGCTGGAGAAGCAAGAAGCAGGACACTATAGCGGATTCAACAACAGAAGCCAAATATATTGCCGCATCGGATGCTGCAAAGGAGGCGGTGTGGTTGCACAAGTTCATCTTGGAGCTTGGCGTAGTTCCCTCTGATACTCCCGTCCCGTTACTCTGTGATAACACCGGAGCCATTGTCCAAGCAAAGGAACCCAGGTGCCATCAAAAGAGAAAGCACGTCGAAAGGAAATACCAGATCATTTGGGAGATTTAAAAGCGTGGTGATATCATCATCACCAAGATGGCCTCTGCCGACAACATTGCTGATCCTCTTACCAAACATCTGACACAGAAGATTTTTGACCAACATGCAATGAGTATGGGTTTACGGATTGTACTTGAATGGTTTTGAGGGCTAGTGGGAGATTGTTAGACTTGTGAGCCCTGGGCGAACCATTCTTACAATAAATGTTATTGTAATATTTATGTTTATTAATAAAAGTTATTGATGTTTCACTCCCTTTCTGAAATTATACGAATGAATGCACTATAAGGTCCCTCTGTACAATTAGGGTTATGTACCATGGCCAACTTGATGATCATATAGCTGTTGATTCAGTAAATGAATCATAGAGGCTGGTGTTTGGATGAATATCTAAGGAGTTAGATAGAGGACTCATCAAGCACCGTCAAATGATTGTCAAGTGAAGATCTCCAGCCTGAGTAGGAGATGTCAATCCTTTCTCACATAGGTTGATATCTGACCGACCTCTATGTAGGTCCTCTGCATGAGAATAGTGATTCGAAGGTGTCAGATTAGTTAGGTCAGTGGGTTGACTTAACGAGATCGAGATAACCTAAGTCCTATGTTGAATGCTGTAACAACATAGGCACGCATCCTCTGACCGGAGACATATGTATTGCTATATGTATGAGTATGTACATTTGGCAAACCAATAGGTTGATGACCTAACCAAGGTCTATACACCGGCGAGCTGGTGTGCATATAAGGGTATATGAGCAATATCATCTCTCGAAGGGATCATACAGTTTCACTTGTGAACCGGAAGACATGAGCTCACTCATGAGGTATTGGGACCGATCAAATTCCATGCATGGTCGTCGTGCTTTGGAAGCATGACATGAATTTGAAGGTATGATATATGCTTTCAGAAATCATATGATCGATACCAACTCCCAATGACCACGATTGAGAAACTTAATGATTAAACCCTGAAGAAGACAGTGTAAAAATGATCTTGATCTTCAGGTTGATCATGGGTTTTCCAGTATGCAGGATGTACAAGTATTGGGAATACCTGAGGGTGATGTGATCATAAACGATTGTATATCCATGACGCTTCCATTTAGAGGGAGTGATGAAACAAGTCTGGATTTTAGTGAGTCCTTTCAGTAGATAAGCAATCCGATCTTAGTCCAAGTGTTGGACATTGGTCTGAATGAGATTCAGATTCAATGAGAAGATTGGATTTGCGGTCTTGATTTAATCAAGCATCTGTGGGAGGTTCGTAAGATCTGGATTTGAGATAAGATCTCAATATCAAAGTCACTATACATGGAATAATACAATCGCCCTGTCCTTATCTCCAAGTATATGCGGAGAAAGCACATTATTCTTGAAAGGGTTCAAGAATAATTCATTTGATGAAATGCATATCCAAGTGAGAAGGATTTAATGATTAAATGAGATTTAATTATCAAAGCATAATATGAATATGATTCATATTATTATCCAAGATAATTAAATGGGATTTAATTATCAAGGATTAGAGAATGTGGAAATACTATCCATGATATATGTGTATTATAATATATATATATATATATATATATATTAGAGAATGTGGATAATACTATCCATGATATATATACATATTATTAGAGAATGTGAATATGATTCATATTATTATCCGAGATAATTAAGTGGGATTTAATTATGGGATTTATGTAAATAGCATTTGTTAATTAATAATGTGGATTGGATTTACATTTATTAATTAATTGGAAATACAGTTTACAAATTAGTTTGGGTTGTGAATATGATTCACATAATATTCAATGACATGATTGAAATATTCACAAATTAATTTGGAATTAATTTGGTGAATAATTTTGTGATAATTTTTATTACAAAATTAATTAAGAAATAATAAGATAAAGTAAGAAGGAGGCAAAACTACCACCAAATTCATAGGTGGTGTCACCTATGATTTATTCATAGGGGACGCCCCCTATAATCAAGGGTGATTGGTTGACTCCCTTTTTTGTTATCACATTATCTCTTAATTAGTTAAATTAAATTATGTTGATAAAGTTGAAACATATTTTAATTTAAATTATTGTTGATTTTTAACCAACAAAAATCATGGCCATTGATTTTACATGGACCAAGCCTAGCCGTTGGATCCATGTGTCCCATGGATTGAGATCCATTGGATCCTAAACTAATATTAAAGGAAGGTTAGGGTAGCCTTCCAAGGTACATCATCTAGAGTTGTAGAAGACTACTACTCTCTCTCTCTCTAATTCTCGTGTGGACTCTCTCTTAATATCTAAGTGGCCGTCCACTTTGCATATTGAGATGGAGAGCATCTTGGCTTCGCCTTCGACGCTTGGTTCATCATCAAAGATTGCGGGAAGGACGCGACTCATCATCATGCCCGCAAGTGCGTTCTTCGTGGGTCGGACTTGAGACAGGAGGATCTCTCATTGGGATCTCACGATCACAACCACGCTCCAAGAGGTATTCCTTGTACTTTGTGGTTTGATGAAACGATCCGAGAAATGTTCTCATGATCATGTGGTTTCATCTTTAATTTAAAAAAAATTTAATTTCCACCACATCTAGCATCAAGTACGACTAGTTGCTCCGATTGCATATGATGCGATCAACACACTTCCGTGATGCGCTTAAGGATACTCAATATCCTTCACAATGTAATCTCATTCCCTTGTGAAGCTCGGTCAATGTAACCGAGTCTTCACCAAGAAGCATGATTTTTTTGGAAGCTCAATAGTTGTGGAATTTCTGGTAAAAATTTATTTTTCAATATTTTCTTTTTGTTACATTGCTTTGAAAATCTTATTTTGACCCAATCGATATAGAATCTTTTGGTCCACCCACATTTTGGGGTCTTTAAAAAAGTTATGCTAGCAGACCATTCCTCATCTGAAGCATTCTTTCAATCTAGTCTCCAGTCGTTAGATGTCCTAGCTACCAGCGAAAGTGGTCTGAAGTACTGGTTTCAATAGTCCCCAAGAATGGTTCCTAAGCCAACATTGATGAAGCGACTTAGTATCGTCCTGACTTAGACTCCAAGATCTTTAAACAATCTATTTGGGTTGAGCTAAGTGTTAAGTATGAGGTTTCTAGTCAAGCTACTGTCTCAAGAGCCGTATGGATGGCATGACGGGTTGTATTTAGACACAATAAATTTACTCATGAACACAGTCTCATGGAATCTAAAGAACTAAGTAATGGTGACTTGAACCATCTCAATTTCAATCCTTGATGGGATCCTCTGAAATTAAGTGGATTAAATTCTCGACCAAGCTCCAATCTTCACACTTTATTTAGACTTGTTCAATTATCTTGATCATTCTGAAAATGCACATGCTATTTCTAATGCAAGAAATATTTTTTCGAAGTTGTTTTCTGATTATGAACTTCTTATGGACTTTTGAAAAAAGTTTTGTAAATTTTTAGGATTTTTTTGTAAATATTTAGCAAAATTTTATGGGTTTTGTTTTGAATTTTTAGAAAACTTTAGTAAAAGAAGTATATAGAAATATTTACACAGGCGTGACTGCATATTTACAACAATTAGTTTAAGAATTTACATTGGGAATTTGTACATGTTAAGTTAGTTGTTCTTTACAGGTTTTATATATATATACAAGGCTTGTAAAGAATTTCATTTGCTACAATTATGTATAAGGTTCTAAAAAAATTGAAAATATTTTAATAAACATTTTGAAAACCTTATTTTGCAATTTGACAAATTTCTACAAAATTTGAAAATCATCTTGCAAAGATTTTTCAAATAGTATGTATAGATTTATCAAAATATTTTTATAATCATTTTACAAATAATTTAGAAAAAAAATTAAAATTTTTTATTCAAACAGATGCAACAATTTTCCAGAAATTTGTAAAAGGTTTTTTTTTACAAATATATGAAAAAGTTTTATGAACGTTTCCAAATGATTTTAAAAAGATTTTTCAGTTCATTTTACACTTGTTTTTTAAATCATTTTGCAAAACTTCTTTAAACATATTATTAATAATATTTATAAAGATTTTATTTGAAATTTTTTTTACATTATTTAGACTATATTATTTATATTTTATTAATTGTATACCATTACCCATATAGTATTCCAACCATATTACTCAAAATACGAAAGTACAAGTTATGGATAAAGTATATACAACTTTTATATGAACCCCTATATTTATCATGTCATATGTCCTTGATGAATCCGTGATTCTTACTCTTTATTATTTTATTTTATCTCTTCTTTTTAGCAAAACCACATATAAATACCTATAAATATAATAAATTAGCTTTTTCCATGCATGTGTTCATATTTCATAATTACCATGTATTTTGCAAAATAAAAGAGAAGAACAAGAATGATTTATTTAGAATAAATACAGAGTGACCCAAATCCCAAGAGAAGGTCAACACTTGACCTGATCGCAAAATCAAATAAGTAGAGAGAGATATGGTCTACCATGTATTGTACATAACACCTATACTTGTACATATTATTTAATTTTGTAGTTTTGAAAAAAATAAAATTTCTTTTATTCTATTACACCCTTTTATATATCTTTAATAATATTATGAAAATCATAAAATAAAATAGAAATAAAAACATCCAACCCTTGTATAAAATACATACAAACACACCACACTCACTATATATTTTATACTAATAAATAATTAATAAAAATAATAAATAATATTTTATACTTCTAAAATCATGATGTAAATAAATAAAATACAAAATAAATTTATTTTTGTAAAAATCAAGAAGTAAAAATACTTCTACATAATGCATAAGTATATTATACTTGTATATTAGACTATATACTGTGTACACACTATTTTATTTTTCATAAAAATAATTAAAAATCATAGAAAAATAGTTTAAGAAATAAATATTCTTTATTTTATTCATTTTCTATTTTGAAATCATTTATTATTTTGTTTACAATTCTTCTTATTTACCTCCCTATTTTGTCTTCTAGCCTATTTTATCTGTTTCCTAGTTCGTTTCTGATTGGTCCTCCTCAGACTTGTTGACCTTGATCAACTGACTTGTCCTCACATTCTTTCCCTAGATCGGGTTTGCTTTATTTTCACAAATTTGTCTCAACCTGATCCAATCAAGAACTTCTTCGATTAGGGGCTCCAATTATAGGCTATGGATCCCTAATCCACGCCCGATCCTCATCTCCCAGATCCGCGCCTCGGTTCATGGGTTTTCACTCGATACGTATCGAATATGGGAAGCCTATAAAACCCATGCACCCTCTTTCACTTTGGGCATCCCAAGCTACTCCACCTTTCTGTTACGCCTAGTATCCTCTTTTTTAGAGTGACAATCGAGAGAGGAGTGGTTGCGTGCTATATTTAGAACAAAGTGCCCCAAGTCTGGCGATGCTTCGTCTAGCTCCGTCGCAAGGAGTTCTCCGCCTCTGGTCCACCGCCCATCGAGGCCATTACCTCGGAGGACCTCGTTCTCCAACCGTGTTATCAACATCCACTTGTAGGTACACTACATAGCTCCATCTCCTTTGCATTGTTCTCGTTAGTCCCAGATTCACATCTCCCATCAAACTTCACCTAATTTGCCTTTCGATACTTCGCTTCGCCCCTCGCACACCCCACACAACTCATGTCGGCTTTTACATCCAGCTCCGCACTTTATCCCTCGATTCAACCATTAAGTTGGATTTGAACTTCAGGTCGAATCCTTCACACATCATTGACCCGACCCATCCACCTCCCCTATTTATGATAAGTTCGTGCCTTAAGCCTTTGCCAAAGTTCTATGTTCGAGCAAGCGCTTACCCTTGCAGGACCATGCCCAAAGATCTCCGGTCAGGAGGATATTTAGTCCCTACGACCCTTCTTGAACGCTCCAGCTCATCACGATTCTCTAGGTCTCACTCCATGGTCCTAGACCCTTCAGAGCACCTTCATAGCTGCGGATTGCCACCAATAATCTTTCGCCCATCGGAGAAGCATTGGGGAACGTCGGATAACCATGCAAGGGCAAATCGAAACTCGCTAGAGGCGAGTTCTTCGTCAGTTCGCACTGATGTCTTCTCGTCCATTGGATCCACCCCTCCTAGTTCTAGTATCCACCGTTCAAGATTGAAGGGGTTCGGGTCATTAGATCCATCTGAGGATCATGCCAGAGCCATCCATTTCTGAAGGGTCATTCGTTGATCTTGACCATCCATCATAAGATCTCCCCTCATCGTTGGATGAAACGTAATATGGGGTAAACTTCACATAGACCCCTTTCTATCTTGCATTTGATTTCCAATCCTGTAAATATTTGTCATAGTTTATTTTGCATTGGTAATTTGCATATAAAACCTCATTGTTTTTAGTATTTGCATTTTAGTACTCCTGAGTTGGAAGCACGTGTGTACTCATGTGATTTCTGAGCTATTTGCAGTTCGTGTCCTGGACTTATTTGTTGTTATTCAATGGATGATAACTTTTTATAAATTGCATTTAGACCCATGTGCGTACATTATTAAGAATGTGAGGGAATTCAGTGGGCTTTTTGCAGATAGAACCATTAGCTTTTATATTGTGTTATTGCTTCAGTCCAAAAACTTGAAATAATTGTGATTAGGTCTCTGTGAACTGTGCCTAATTGTAGTCTTCGCTTTGGACTTAATAAATATCAAATTAATTCGAAAAATTACATAAAAATTACCATTAGCTCCTGTTAGTGTGTAATATTTACTGTAACTTTGTTGGGTTGATTTATTTGCATTTTCTATTTTTAGAAATTTAAAAACCCTAAAAAATGTCCCTACCGGCCTTATAAAAATTATGAAAATTCAAAAAATGCTTTAAAACTTCCATAAAAATTATTATGTTCCTTTTATTGTGTTTTAATTTCTATATCAATTTTGTTAGAAAATCCACTTTAAAAACACTAAAAGTTACAAAACAACCAAAATTTATGAAAATCATATAAAATCATATAAAACTCTAAAAATTCCATTTTTAGTTCATGTGTAAAGCTTTTTATCTCTATTTTAGCATAAAATTGCTATACCTTAAGGAACTTTAGATAATTTTAATTTGCAATTTGGTATTGATTGTGCACTGTTTTGATTTTTGTGCCTTGTTTGATTTTTATGAATTCACAAAAACATCTTAACAACTTATCAAAATCATCACAAACACTTTGAAAACCAGAAAACCTAAAAATATTTTTAGTTATATTTTTAGACTATTTTTTGTTATTTATAAAAATCCAAAAGGATCATGGTGTTTGTTTTCTTTCATTCTTATGCTCATGTGTTTTATAAAAAATAAAAATCTAAGAAAATACTAAAACTTGTTTTATTTCTTTGTAATTGATGAATCTCGGATTCATCACTCTAAATCTCATTTTTTAAGCTCAAATCCCTTAAAATCAACAGCATTCCTGCATCTATTCTGCATAATTAGCATTCATGCATGTTTTCATAAGAATTACATTTTAGCACTAATTTCTGCACAAAATAAGAAGCCAAAAAGCCAAAAGTCCCAGCCAAAATCGACCTGTAAATAGCCTAACTTCCCCGATTTTAACTCACTCATGCCGACCCCGAATGACACAAATCCACCTCTATTTATACATATCACTAATAAGAATAAATGAAAAATACAAAAAAATAACTAACCCAAATAAGTGGACCAAAAACCCAAACCCTAATTACATGATTTTGGGACTAAAACCCTCAGATCTACCTCATCAAGTGTCCGTTTTATTCCTACTCACTTTTGAACTAATATACATTCAATTACCTTCAAAACAAGACCAAGTTTAAGTGAATTGGAGCTCATATGTGAAAGTTGGATTTTGGGTCTCTTTTGTATATTGGGAGTTCGGGTATAATTTTGGGTCTCTTTTGTATAAGTTCCCAATTGGTTATGATCGGGTATAATTTTGAGCGGGTTTAATGTAGATTATCCAAAATAAGATAATTTACATAAATACATATTTTACTTTGATTTAGGATTTTTATATTAAAGTTGTCTTACCTTGTCAACTTTGAAATTTCATTCCCTTAGTTATTTTTAAAGTAAGAGATATACTTACCATTATATTCAAGCAAGATCTAGGATCTCCTTTATTACTTTGCTACATCCTAGGAATATGAGAACTTGTAACTCATATAAAAAGTAGCGGGAACTCCTTCTACCTTACAATTCCAACTTGCATTTCCCAATTCGATCTTTAACACTCGTGCCCACTTCTCATAAGGCGATGTTGACCTTTCATTAATCGAATCAACCATAAACATGATTAGCATTCGATATATGCAATTCATTATCGCTCCAATAATATGAGGACTCGATATTGGTGTCACTACGTACACAATCTTACTCTTTTAAAAAGCAAATAGCCCGATGCATGTGCACTTGTATGCAGGAGTTGTCACTTCGAACATGCGTCTCCCACATACAATTCATGGTGACAAACCCTTCACCTTGACGAGAGATCGTGAATGTCACATATATGATCCTCCATATCATATTAAAATTTTAATTAATTATTATGAATCATATTCAAATAATTAGTTCTTTAAAGGGAAATGCTACTATATTCATAATAGAGTGTTTTGATGGGATATAATTATTTAATTGTATCAAATCAATTATCAATCCAATTCAATCAACCAACAAAAATTCCTGATTATTACTTGAAGGATGGTATAATCTAAAAATATGTATTATTTAAATTTTAATAATTAGAAAAATACATCATGATCATTTCAAGCATTATCCCTTACCCACTGTCATGTTCAATATGCACAGGATGTGTGACAAACTGCTCATGGAGCAACCTGGTACCCCAACGATCCTCTACTAGACACCATATCTGCCTCAAGTCTGGATAATGTGATTTGATCAATTCTTATATTGTTGATCATGGTCATTCAAAAATTATTATCTTTATTATATATTTAAAAAATTTAAAAAAGTATTTAAAAACTAATTATTTCAGGAGATTAATAATTTCCATTAATTAATCGAACAATCGCAAGATTCTTGTTCGAATTCGTTACGTTTCTAATAGTGACACATATTTACAAAATGTAACAAATATTGAGAAAATAAACTCCAAATAAATAAACCTAAATTTTCTTGGTTTGATAATTTCATTTTAAATAGAATCCAAGTGATAAACATGCATTTATAGGCATTTTAAAATCATGATTATCTCTTGATTACATCCAAAACTATTATCCCATAACATTGGTCACATGTTCACTAAAATGATCATACCTTGAGCAAACAAATTCCAAATAATGTAAACTCAAGTCCTATGGATTCATAATAAGACGGATAACGTAATCCAAGCGATAAACTCACATTTTAAAGCATTTAAACATGATGAAAAAATTGCATAAAACATGATTGCATGAACGAAATGCAATGAAAATTCACACAACCAAAATTGCCCATGTCATCTTACGTTTATGGATCATATTCAAAACCTCCAACCTGTGCCTCTAATACCACTTAAAAGTTATGGTAAAAACCTTAAGCACGTCACAAAAGTGTGAAAATCACATCATATGCGATCGGAAGCGACTAGTCATACTGGTTGCTTGGGGCAATGGAATTTAAATTTTAAAGTGATGAAATGACATGATTCAAGAATAGTTCTCCGATCATTTCATCTAAACCATAAACACGATAAAGGAATATCTCTTGAAGCATGGTTGCGATCGTGTCTCTAAAGTAAGAGACCTCTTATCTCAAGTCTGATCCAACAGAGGAGACGCTTGTGAGCGCGTTGATGAAATGCGTGCTAATGACAATCCAAGTTGATAATCCAAGTGGAGAATCTCCTGATCTTGTCACATAGTATCCGGTGTCTTCTTCATGATCTAGGTGCACCAAAGGAGATGGAGATCCACAAGCAGTCAAAGTGGCAACACGACGGCGTAGCGACGACAACGATTCTCTTTAGGGCACCAAGGTAGACGACCACAATGAGAGAGAGAGAGTAGACATGTAGAGAGAGAGAATTATGTCTCATGTTGTGTACAAATAAAAGTCTAGGGATACCCTTATATATTATTTTGTATGCATATGGATTACAATACACGTGCACACAAATCTAATGAATGAAATAGATTTGTGCTTTCAATCAGTGGCCCTGATCTTGTTTTGTTTTATTTACCGATAATTTTTTGTTGGATTTTAATTAAATTAAATATATTGAAATCAATCAATACATTTCAATCTAAATCACACAACAAAAATGGAATCAATCGGAATGGGAGGATCCTCATTCCATATGGGAAGAGTGGACGACCACCAAGTTGAGATCTCAATTTGGTCGCCCCCCTCTCCATTATGGTCAGAGGACTCTCATTCCTTTTGTATTAATATCTTGTATCTCAATAATTATTCCACATTTGCAATAAATTTTAATGCATAATTATTCACCAAAATAATTCCGAATTATTTTATGACAATTTCAATTATACCATTGAAAGAATGCGAATCTTATCCACACCCCTAAAATAAAATGTAATATGCATTTCCAATTATTTATTCAATGTGAATCTAATTCACAACTATTTATTCCTAAATACAAATTAAAATTCTCTCTCTCTCTCTCTAACATATTATAAATTACATTTATAATATCCATGAATAATTTGGGTAGTGCTATCTACATTATTCACATCTTGATAATTAATCACATTTAAATTATATTGGATATCCATTCTCATGAGCCCAAATAATATGAATCAAATTCATATTATTCATAATAATTAAATCACATTTACTTATCTATTTTACTCAATGCTCATATAGAATATCAACAATGGAATTATTCTTGAATTCTTTTAAGAATATTGTACTTTCTTTACAGATACTTGGAGATAAGGACATGTCAATTGTATGTTCCACGTATAGTGACTTGGATATCGAGAACACATCTCATATATTGATCTTGGAGACCTCCCCTAGATGTTTGATTAAATAAAAGCGGTAAATATAATCTTTTAATTGCATCTGAATCCCATTTAAATAACTGTCCAACATTTAAATCAAGATTAGATTACTTCTCTACTGAGAGGAGTCATTAAAATCTAGATATGTTTCATCATTCCCTCGGAATAGAAATGTCATATCATTTATGATTGCATCACCCTTAGGTATTCCTAATTACTGTACATCATGCATATTAGAAGACCTAGAATAAACCCGAACATATACATCGAATTTAAACTGTCTTCTTCAATGTTTTATCGTAAAGTTTCTTATTTGATCGTTAGAAGTTGGTATCGATCATATAATTTCCAAAAGCATATATCATACCCAAGTATTGATGATATACCTTCCTAAAAGCATATATCAAACCTATAAATTCAATAAAACTACCAAAGTGAGATGACCATGTGCGAAGTTTGACAAATATTTCATGAGTGAGCTCATGTCTTTCGGTTCAGTAATGAACCTATATGATCCCGTTGAGAGATTGCATTACTCATATGCCCTTGTATGCACACATGCTCGACCTTGATTAGACCGTCAACCTATCAGTCAACAGATGTACACATTTAAACATATAGTAACACATTTTTCTTTGGTCAGAGGATGCGTGCCTATATGGTGACAACATACAACATAGGTCTTGGTTATCTTGATCTTGTTAATTTAACTCTTCAACCTATCTTATCATACACCTCAAAATCTCTATTCCTATGTAGATGACTTGTATCAAGAGGTCAGTCAGATATCAACCAAAAGAGAAAGGATTGTCATCTTGTACTCAGGCTGGAGATCGTTTCTTAATAATCATTTGACGGTGCTCGATGAGTCCTCAATCTAACTCTTTAGATATTAGATAAATATACAATTTTCATTCTTTATCTTTTATTTTATCTTTATCTTTTAGCAAGAAACACCAGTAATTATGTGTAAATTAAATAAATTGACTTTGAGCATGCCATTGTTAATATCTCATAATTAACACATATTTTTAAAAAATAAAAGAATAAAGAGAAAAGGAAAAGAAAGATCTATTTAGAATAAATACAGATTGGCCTAAACCCCAAAGAGAAGGATAAGCCTTAACCTGACCGACAAGAAATAAGTAGCGAGAGATAGTGTGCCATGTACATATTACCTATAGTTGTAAATATAATTTTATATTTTTATTTCTTGTGAAAACCATATTATTTTTTAGTACTACATAAAGTCCTAATAAAAATATAAAATAAAAATAAAATCAGAAAATACAAAATTAAGTGAAAATAAAATACACAATTCATTGTACAAAGGTCACATGTATGTATACTTTACCTATTTATTTAATACACTTATATATAAATTATAATAATAAATAAAAATCATTTTATACTCCTAGATTTATTTTGTGAATAAATAAAATATAAAATAAAACATATTTTTTGTAAAAATAATAAAATAAACATAATTGTATATAATACATAGGTGTAGTATACATGTATATAACACTTAATACTATATATATACCCTATTTATATTTTCCATAAAACTAATTAAAAATTACAGAAAAATAGTTTATAAAATAACAAGCATTTTTTATTGGGATTTTTACCCGGCAGACCCTATAATATTTGCCAATTACCTCTACAACCTTCGAAACATCGTAATTCCTCCCTGGACCCCATAAAGTTGCTAACTCTTACCCTATAAACCCTGTGGTCAACCCACATCCATTTATTCGTTAAAAGTAACCAGATTCCGTTACATTCTTTATATTATACCCATTTTATTTATCGAAATTACATCAATTGCCACTCCCTTACACCTTCCTCTTTTTTTCCCACCACCCATCACCCACCATCTCCACCGTGAGCTTCCTTTGTCACCGGTGGCAGTCGACGCTTGGATGAAGTACGTGATGCAACCAACAGCAGTGTGGCTGGGAGTGGACATCCTCACCTCCACCATTGCCACCATCTACCAGGTGCAAGGGGTCAAAGAAACGCGTCCTCGGTCGAAGGCTTCCCCCGGACTGGCACCCCGCTTGCACTGCACCGACCCCGTGCCTCCTGCACTGACCCCGCACCGACCCTCTCGCCCCCACCCTGACCTTGCCGCCTCTGCACCTCCCCCCCTGGAGCCCCCCCGGCCTCCCGCAATGAACCCGCTGCCTCCGCCAACCCCCCTGGAGGCCCCCGGCCTCCCGCACTGACCCCACCACCCCCGCCCGACCCTCCCACCCCCCATTGAGCCCCCCGCACACACTGACCCCCTCCCGCAACGCCAACCGACCCTCCCGCCCTCCCTGCACCTGTGGCTCGCACCCCCCCGCCTGTGGCTCGCACACCTTCCGTCAAAGTCGCCCCCCTCCTCCGCGGAGCCCCCCCTGCGCTTGTGGCTCGCACACCTTCCTCCCAAAGCCGCCCCCCTGTGGTTCGCACACCTTCCGCCAAAGCCGCCCGCTGCCTCTCCCCGCCTCCCTTGGATCGAAAGCCCCGCCACCTGCTCAAAAGGCACCCCCACCGGATTCGAGCTCCCCACCTGCACCTCTCTGCCCCTACAGCTAGACCCCGCATTGGTTTCGTTGTCAGTGGATTGGTGAAGTGAAGATGAAGAAGAATATAGAAGAAGGAAGAAGGAAGACAGGAAGAATTCCAACCGTTAGATTTAATATAGTTTGATAACTCAGTTTTAACCCACTCAAGTTAGGTCAAGATGTGTCAATTTAACGACAGGGTTCGTGGGGTAAGACGGAGCAAGTTTATGGGGTCCAGGGAGGAATTACAATGTTTCGAAGGTCGTAGAGGTAATTGGCAAAGATTATAGGGTCTGCCGGGTAAACATCCCTTTTTTATTTTGAAGTCATTTACTATTTTATATTTAATATTCTTTCATTTTTGTAAATCATAATTCATGATTGGTCAACGTAGGACTGTTGACCGTCAGTCAACCTCTTCCCCCCAAATGGGTTAACCTAATTCGTGCTGTCTTGAGCATCTTCTCGGATTTTTCCCGATCAGACCCAACCTCCTTTTGCCTTGATTCCACTATCTGACTCTATTCGTAGGATCTATGATCCTCGTGGATCCCTAGGCACAACCAGATCTTCCTAGGGTTTCGCAACCGTCTCCGATCTTTCCAGACCCTTGAGCACTTCTATAAATATGCTCTTCCTTCTCCCATACCTGGCAACTTGCTCATCATGCCACTCTTCTCCCGTTAGCACCTTCAGCATAGTGACAGGATCCTGTAGGTGTCCATAGGGAGTTAAATCAGTGACCAGGAGCATTTGCTCAGCTCGTGGCCCGATGTCTCCGCCACGACGAGCCTCCCAGTCTTCCATAGCTAGATAGATGCCATAACCCCACCAACCCTCTCCGCCTGATGTTGCTGAACTCTTCAGAAGCTTCAGGTACCCTATATCACTTCTAGTTCTTATATCGCTTCAATTTCATCTCCCATTAGCACTGCAGTTCACCAGCTCCAACCAGCTGGTCGGTGCCCCGTTGCACACCTTCATCCGCACTGATCGAATTGCCAACTCACCCTGTATCTTCCTACGCATCCTTACCCCCCTTAGTCTCGCTCATCAGATTTAGATTGAGGTCATATCTCCTTCCCCAACATTCGCCGGAGATCGAGCACCATTCCCCGTCGCTTCTCCTTCTTTCGACATGCAATAACCTGAATGGAGAGACCCCTCCGAGTCGCTCTACTCTTTGCAGGAGCATGCATGCACAAGAGACTAGAATAGCATCCCTTCTACTCAGTCAGAGCAACTCCAGGTGCTGGACCACTACCATGCTAATCCGGTCATCTTTGTTCTCATCGGCACCATCTCATTGATGAGGAGCACTTCCGCGATTGTGTCAGACCCCTCAGAGTCTTCATCAGAGCACAGGATCTCGGTCCTTGCTCAGTTGAAGTTCTCCTGGGATGAGGTCATCGAGGACCACTTTCTGCTGTTCGATCAGGGGCTGCTTTCCAGATCCGATCAAGGTCGTACGACCACACCTTCATCCTAATGGTCTGATCAGATCTTGGGGGTTATCTAACACGCACAATCCAACCTTGTCATAGCCTTCAGATCCGTACAGAAGTAGTGAATCTAAGATGCACGTCTTTGACAGTAATAGAGCCGTCCATCTCCGCCTCCACGAGCGAGCGCCATGTGCCCCTACCTGGGTATATTTCCTTTTTACCCTATCACTTTCCTACTTTAGTTTTAGTCCAATAAATGTAATTAATACTTAATCACAATTGTAGTTCAGACCCTATATTTTTATTTATTTGCTTTTCAGTCCGGTCGAGTCGAATGCACCTACGTCCCCACGTGATTATCTAGGATATTTGAAAATTATGTCCTAAGCTTCTTGCTAGTTATGAAATAAATGTTTAGTTTTATATTTGCACCTATACCCATGTGCATTGTACATCACTTTAGTGAGTGAGTTTGTTGGACTATTTGCATCTTTGACCCTAAGGTTTTGATAAATGTTATCTGTTTCACCTCCCGTATCATTTTTGTTTGAACCTCAACAAAACCCTAAAAATTACAAAACATCAAAAAACTTATAAAAATTGTATAAAATTAAAGAAAATCAAAAAAATAGTGTTTTTAGTTTCTATTTGTAGATTTTTACTTATATTTTCTCATACAATTACATCGAGGAGCTTTGGGCATCTTAAATATTTTTAGTTTGCAAATTGTTCCTGGCTGCGCACTGTTTAGCATTCTTGCCACTGTTTAATTTTTAGAAAATTACAAAAAATCTAAAAAAGCCACAAAAATTACCAAAAACATTTTAAAACCTATAAAACTCAAAATTATTTTTACTACATTTTTTGAGCATTTCTAATACTTTTGAAACTCAAAAAAGAGTGTGATGTGTGTCTTTTACCCTTTGTGCTTGTTGCTATTTTATTGAAAAGTAAAAATTTTGAAAATTTTAAAAATAACAAAAAATCTTTGTTTTCAGAAATTTGACTACTTAATTTTTAAATCATGCTCCCTGTTTTCGACCCTTATCGCTATACCAGGTAAATAAAATAGCGGCGGCGCTTACATTTGAGTGACTTATCTTTGAGTAGTTATTTTTCTCGTTGATTTCACTGAGTGATTTGGGTGGCAACGACACTGAATTAATTTCTTAACTCGAGTCTTTTGGCGTGCCATCAATATTCATCCAAGCACCAGTCTCTATGATTTAACTATTGAATCAACAAATATATGATCATTAGGATGGTCATGGTACATAACCTTAATTGTACTAAGGGTTTGCAAATTAGGTATTTTTCATTTCAGATCAAGAAATGATTTGCAATAACATTACTGCATATTGGCTCGTCATGGACTCGCTTGTCCAACAATTTATGTGTCATTTATTCTTCATTTAAATGCAATTAATTAATGTTGTGCTTCGTTTGATAATGGAATTGACTCACTTTTGTTTGCTCAATAATTGAACTATTTTGAGGGCATAATCATGCTTACATCATCATATCATCTTGCATCATTTTTATTGCCTAAAAATCAAAATAAAAATTGCATGATATTAATTCCTTGCATTGCATTACATTATACATCGCATTGCATTTATTCTGCATACAATTAAAATTTAAATAAAAAGGGTGTTGAATGACGTTTCTTGTTCATTTTGTTGCATCTCATGTACCTTGTTCATTGCATCTTTAACATTTCATGCATTTTTGTGCTTGCAAGATTAGTCTTTGCATAATGTTTGTCTTAATTTTGTGTTGTGCATGTGTTTGCATAAATAAAACCTGGATCAAAGAATGTAATCATTCATTTTCAATTGATAATTTCTGATTAATCTATTTAGAGGCGTGTCTCCCTGTGTTTGACCTTGGTATGCTTGCTAAGTAAAATTTCACCGTCACATATTCAAGCATGTGGTCAACTCTGCATAGATTCAAAATCACCTCATGTGCTATGATAAAAATGACTTTTTAAAGAGGTGATTTTGCGATTTATTAGATGGCATCATTGCCGGGGACACAACTCATCCTCGTTTATTTATTGTATTTTATTGAATTATTTTTAGTTGATTATTTCCAAAAACTTAGGTCTATTTGTTTTGTGTTTTTGCATCATTTTTATTGATTAAACTCTTTGATGTATTTCTAACATTTTTCTTTTGTGGAAGAGACCATGGAGATGGAGGACGCTCAATCAACATTGAGGCATGGAGTTGGGAGCTCTTGCTGCAAGGAGCCACATAAGAAATGGAGGAGAAATTGAGTAATTGAATTAGCAATGCATTTCATTTCAATTATTTTATAAAATTCTAACAATTGCATTTTTAGCGATCCTTGTTCGAGATCTTGTGTATGTACATGAAATTGGACATTGCATATAATGTATGGAGCCTATTTTACCCTAGTCCAAGTGGGGCTTCACTTGAGTGTTTGAAGCTAGGGTTAGGCACACGACTCTTCGAGGTTTACTTTCAAATACTTGGTTTCTTTGACTTCATGCATGCAATGTTAAAATTTCAATACAGTCTTGCACGCGCATGGAGAACACTCCATGTACTGTAAGTTTCTCTCTCAAGAATGCATTATGGATTTTGCGATTACATCGGTTTTTCTCGATCTTCCTCTTGATTATTACTTAGGATATTAAAGGAAATTGAGAATGGCTGATTAGTTGATGAATGCTTGATATGTGCTCACCTTAATACTATGATAACCTAAAAATAGGATAGTTCAAGTCGGTAAAAAAATAATAAAATTGAATAAAATGAACCTTGGATTATGGGAGAGCAATACCCACATTGTACGTAGCTTGTGATTGAATTTTAATAGGTGAGGACGTATCCCTAGGATAGTGCCCAAAACCTCTCTTTAAATCCTGTGCAATAGACTTGAAATTTGGATGATAACTAATTAAAATAAACATGATAAATTTGGTTGTACCTTTACAACCCTCATTGTGAAGTTGGTGAAATCATGGGTATCATTACTTGGTTGAGTCTGAATGTATTTTTCACCCAACCCTCCCATACCCCTAGTCACTTGAGGAATCTCGGATTCATTACTCTAAATCTCATTAAATAAGCTCAAATCCCTCGAAATCAACAACATTTCTGCATCTATTCATCATAATTAGCATTCATGCATGTTTTCATAAGAATTGCATTTTAGCACTAATTTTTGCACAAAATAAGAAGCCTAAAATCCAAGCCAAAATTGACCTGTAGATAGCCTAACTTCTCGGATTTTTAACTCATTCATGCTAACTCCGAATAACCCAAAACCACTCTACTATGTACATATCACTTATAAGAATAAATGAAAAATACAAAAAAAATAAATAACCCAAATAAGTGGACCAAAAACCCAAACCCTAGTTTCAAGATTTCCGAACTAAAAACCTCATATCTTCTTCATCTAGTGTCTGTTTTAATCCTACTCACTTTTAAACTAATGTACATTCAATTACCTTCAAAACAAGACCAAGTTCAAGTGATTTGGAGCACATATGTGAAAGTTAGGTTTTGGGCCTCTTTTATAAATTTTGTATTTTAGCAGTTTGTTGACCTGATATTTTATGTACATATTTTAATCCAAAAAAATTAGATTAATGTGTAATTATTTATCTCTGATTCTACCATATTTTTTTTAAATTTTTATCTGGTTTGAAAATGATAAAAATTACAAAACCCAAAAACCAAGGTATTCTATGTACATGGGATGCCCCAAAAATATCACCTTTTGCAATTAATCAATTTTGGTTTTGATTTATTAAAGTTATAGATCTCATCGAGACGAGAAATTTTCATGAAGAAACTTTTTCGATCCGAGGCCATTTGCTATTTATTTTTGATTTTACAAAAGATTAATTCTTTGAATTTTGTGGTGCTCGGCACGTCATGTCATCATGCCACGTCATTAGTGGGCACCACGCTCCTACGTAGGATGTTGCAGCTCGAGCTCCATCAAGTGCCGCCGAACACTTGTACTGTGCCAAGGGGAACCCGCGGTTTTCGACCTTCGTGCGGTAAACCCCATCCTTAGCCATCCGCAAGCTAAGGTGAAGTCCTCCATAACTTCATAGTGTGGCCATGAACCACACGGGCGTTCAATACCGATACTGTACGCTATTCCCGTACCTCGGAGTTGGGGGTGTTACATGCCTCCCCCACCTCATCCATCAGGCGTCCGCGATTGATCCTGCGTCTTCAAGAAGTCCTCGATGAGGTCCTCGAACTGCCACAGGTTTGTATCACGTTCCCAGCTTGCCTCCTCCTTCGGGAGTCCCTTCCATTTGACAAGGAAGAAGATCCTCCGATTCTTCTTGCTCTAGCCCTCTACGCGCCTGTCTAGAATCTTCTCAGCAACCCTCGTGTGTTGAACCCGGACATTAGGAGGGGCACGTTTTGATGCCCTCCTGGAGTTATCTTCGGTGTCCTCATGGTACTCCATCAGGAAGCTGACATGGAACATGGGATGTAGCTTCAGTCTCTTTGGAAGACGTAGTTGATAGGAGAGCAGTCCCACGCATCGTACTATCTCAAAGGGCCCATCGTAATGAGGAATCAACCCTTTGTATGCCGTCTTCCTCAGGATTTTCTTCCAAATCTGGGGAGTAGGCTTCAACAGCACTTTCTCCCCAACCTGGAACTCGACCGGCCTACGGCTCTTGTCAGCCGCCTTCTTCATCCTACGTTGAGCATGAGCCAACGCATCCTTCACTTCCTCCCACCGATCCTGCCTCTCCAATGCAAAGCGATGTGCAGCAGGGCACCGTCCTTGGCTATTATGCTTAGCCACTTCATGCGGTGTCATGAGTTTCCTACCCATCACGATCTCGAATGGACTCTGGCCTGTGGTGGAGGTCTGCTGCAAGTTGTAGCGAAATTGGGCAGTGTCCAATAAACTCACCTAATTGTGCTGGTTGGCTGTCACATAGTGCCTAAGGTACTCTTCCAGCAATATTTTCCTCAAGCCGCAGCTCGAGGGGACATAGGGCCTCCTTCCTTTGCATAGATGATGCCATCCTCTATTTAGAATCTCCGGACGTCGCCATCGTTCACGCGTTGCACCAAGCGTGAAGTGACCGGATCCTCTTGTGTCTACTCCCGTATACGCTCCAGCATGTCTCCAGACACACGGGCGATTGATGCAATCACCGTAACCTTCAGCTCTTCTGGTTCTCTCTTCCTTGAGAGAGCGTCTGCTACTTGGTTGGTCCGTCCAGGCCTGTAGCGAAGCTCGAAGTCGAATTCGGTAAGAAAGTCTTGCCATCGTGCCTGCTTGGGAGTCAACTTCTTCTGTGTGGCCAAGCAACTCGTTGCCACGTTGTCCGTTTGCACCATGAACTTTGAGCCGAGAAGATAGTGGCGCCATGTCCTCAGACAGTGGACCATTGCTGTCATCTCCTTCTCGTGCACGGAGTACCTCATCTCCGCTGGATTCAATTTACAGCTCTCGTACGCCACGGGGTGCCCATCTTGCACCAGTACACCTCCAAGTGTATAATCAGACACGTCGGTGTAGACTTCAAACGGCTTCTCGAAGTCTGGACTCGCAGAATAGGTTCTTCCACCACCGCCCTCTTGAGCTTCTGGAATGCCTCCTAGTATACACGCGTCCATCTCCAAGGTTGATCCTTCCGAAGCAGGTCCGTCAGGGGTGCCGCCTTCTTGTAGTATCCCTTGATGAACTTCTTGTAGTAGTTCACCAATCCGAGGAAGGATCATAGCTCTGTAGCCTTTGTGGGGATTGCCCACTCTTCAATCGCTTGTGTCTTTCTTAGCTCCATGCGTATCGTGCCTCCGCCCATGATATACCCAAGAAAAGAGATGGTCTCCTGACCAAAGGCGCACTTCTCCGGCTTCAAGTATTAGGGGTGCTCATGGGGCGGGTACCCGACCCGTTGAATCATGACCTGACCCGACCCATTGTTTCCGGGTCAATGGGGCGACCCGACCCGTATCAACGGGTTTCCAATTCTAATGGGTACCCGAACCTATGTATGGGTAACGGGTACCCGTGGGTACCCATGGAATCATCAAATAAAACACTCATGTTAAATCAACAGTGTTAAATCCTTGTTGTTAATATGTTATCGATTTTAGTACAAACGTTAATTGACACGCCGAACCCCCAAGCAGTACATAGTTAATGGACGCATGGTTGATAATTGTAACATCTGGAGGGTCACTGAAGCATATGAAATTTCCTCGATGTTACTACCCATTGATCGAAATAAAAATTCCATGGAGATACTTCAGAAATCGATAATCAATACCAGAGTATAACGAAGTTCAACAAATCCTTCCCAAACAAATAATACATATGAAAACAAATGGAAATGGCTCGCTTAGATTATCTGTTCCCGAAATTGTGATGCGCAGAAGAGAATAAATTTCCACTCTGAACGCGTTCGGCACTCAATTGAAAGACACAGAGCTGTGGAAAGGTTGCGGAATGAATTGGGAATGGAATGCAAATCAAGCATTCGATGAATACTCGAGTGCTGTAGCAGCTGTGTGCATTTGGAAACGACGCCTCCGACCAATTATATGATCTGAGATGGAAATCGAGGTGGTTGTGAATGCAATTGGTGATGGGTGTAATCGAGACCTGAACAGAGATGAAAACACGAAGTTGAGTGGGGTAATGCTCCCACTACCAAACTGGGTACCTGATTCTACCCGTGGGTTTTTCCACCGGGTCACTCAAATTAAGCGGGTCGACAGCTTACGGGTACCCGACCCGGATATCTTTTCATGGGTACCTGTAAAATCCGGGTCAAAATTTGTGGGGCGGGTCGGGTACCCATTGACTCTAATAAATTGAACACCCCTACCAAGTATAGTCGATTCTACCTCAGCTTTTCAAGCACCATCCGTAGATGCTTGACATGCTCCTCCAAGGTCCTATTGTACACTACTATGTCGTCCAAGTACACTACAACAAACAAATCGATATACTCGCAGAAGACATCATTCATAAGCATACAGAAAGTTGTCGGGGTATTAGTTAACCCAAACGACATTACAAGGAACTCGAAGGACCCATAACGCGTCACACACGCAGTCTTTGGCTCGTCTCCCTCCTTGATGCGGACCTGGTAGTATCCCGACCTGAGATCCATCTTCGAGAAATACTTGGCTTGGCCCAAGCG
This sequence comes from Ottelia alismoides, assembly GCA_037367405.1. NCBI lineage: Eukaryota > Viridiplantae > Streptophyta > Magnoliopsida > Alismatales > Hydrocharitaceae > Ottelia > Ottelia alismoides. Next base: position 65,064 of record JAZKJV010011808.1, on the reverse strand, counting down.
ATCAAACATGTCTTCAACGTTGGGGACAGGGTACTTGTTCTTCACTGTCACCTTGTTCAGTGCGCGGTAGTCCACGCACATCCTCATGCTCCCATCCTTCTTCTTCTGGAACAGCACCGGTGCTCCATAAGGTGCTTTGCTTGGACACATCAGACAAGTGTCCACCAATTCCTTGAGTTGTCTCCGCAACTCCTCCAGATGTGCAGGGGGCATTGTGTAGGGGGCAAGTGGAGGGGGCATCGTACCTGGTAGTAGCTCGATAGCATGATCCACGTCTCGCTTCGGTGGAAGCTCCTTGGGCAGCTCCTTCGGCATCCCATCCTTGAACTCACCCAGCATCTTCTTAACTGCCTTGGAGCATGGCTGTGTCTCCTCTACATTTTCTTCGACGCATACTGTAGTCAGATACGTCGTCTCCCCTTTCTTCAACCTGTTGTAGACTTGCATTGCAGACATGGCTCCAGTCTGTCCTTTCTTCTTGATAGCCCTGATGAAGCAGGGGCTATCTACAGCCACGAAGAAGATGCCTCCCAAATAAGGTGTTACAGACGCCTTCGCCTTCTTCAAGAACTCGACTCCCAAAATAAATTGGAAGTCGTCAAGAGGTACCACGAGGAAGCGTACCTTTCCCTGCCATTCACCCAACTGAATAGTGCAGTTTGCCATACCTTCGATCTTTAATGACTCGGAGTTGGCAAGCTTCACGCGTCACTGTCTCTTAGTGATACATCTCTTCATCCATGAAATCCGATCTTTTAGGAACCCTCTTCTCCTAAGTGACATCCATAGGAAGCTTGAGTCCACATAGTCATAAGCTTTTGCAAAGTCGATCTTCCACAATACACCGTTTGCTCCATTGCATCTCCACTGTACGAAAATCTCCAACGCCACCACCAAGCCATCTGGCATTTGCTGACCAGGAATGAATATGGATTGGCCCTCCAGAACAATCGACTCCAAGACCCCCCTGAGCATGTTTGCCAACACTTTTACCACAATGAGATAGATCCCGTTTGATAGAGCAATTGGTCTGAAATCTTCAAATCTTGATGGGTGATCTTTCTTTGGTAACAAAAACAGCATTGCCCTATTAACCTTCTCGAACCCCTTGTTCCCTTCTCTAAACTCTTCTAGCACCTCTAGGATCTCATCCTTCAGAAGGTCCCAAAACACTTTGTAAAAAAATAGTGGAATCCATCCGGCCCTGGTGCTCCTTCCGCATTCAGACCCCAGATTTCCCTCTTCACCTCGGCCTCTGAGAATGGTTCCACCAGCTCCTCTGCCTACCTTGGAGACAGGGACTTCACCCCCTCCCCAACCAACCCCACCCATCTCCCCGCCTCCTCTACGACATCTCCATAAAGTGGTCTCTTAGAGCACTACTAATTTGCACCTCCTCGGAAAGTCTCAAACCTCCCATATGTAGTTCTCGAATGTGATTCCTTCTGCTCCAGCCAGAAGCCATAGTGTGAAAGAATCTGGTATTAGCATCCCCTTCGTGAAACCACTTCTGCCTGGACCTTTTTCTCCATTCAATATCTTCTTTCTTATCTTCCATCATAATCACCTCTAAAAGCCTTGATCTCTCCATTGTCTCCTCCTGATCCAACCCTCTCAGATCGTCCATCCCATCCAGTCAAACCACCTTTTTCTGTGCCGCTCTTCTCATCTCACTTCTCTTCATTCTTACTTCTCTCCCAAACCCCTTCAAGAAAGACTTAAGCAGTGCCAGTTTAGACACTACCTGATTCACCACCGAACCCACCGAACTCCATCCCTCCTATAGATCTGTCACCAACTTTTTGAACCCATCTTCAAACAACCAAGACTGCTCAAACTGAAAGAAGAACCTGTTTCTTCCCTCCTCACCAGAGGACCAGATAATGGGTGTGTGATCAGAGTGAGCACGCGGCAGTGCCCACGCTCGCGAAAGTAGGAACTTTCCAACCCCTCCATGGAAAGTATGAACCTATCCAATCTCGACCTCAACCTAGTATTGCGCCATGTAAAAGCACACCCTGATGCATCCAAAATTGTTAATCCCAAAGAATGCACCAACTCCAACAACTCTGCCGATCCAACATCCCTCCAACTCCTCCTCGAGGGCGATCATCTGACAGCAACGTAATGTTTAGATCCCCTCCCACAAGCCACACCCCATCAACCTGTTCGGAGTACATCTGTGCCAAATCCGCTGCTAGGAGACCGCTCCCATTACCAATGGGTCCGTAAACATTTGTCACCGTAAAGTAGAATCCATCCACTCGACGTCTGAGTCAAACCGAGATTGAAAAAGAGGATCTCCACTCGGCAACCGCCTCAAAGTCATCCTTCCTCCATCCTGTGAGCAGCCCTCCCACCACACCATGCGCTGCCATCTATGTGGCCTCAAAGTCTCAGGCAATTCCTAAATCACAACCCACCTCTACGAAACTGTGAGATAGCTTCATCTCTTGCAATAAGAAGATATCCGCCTTGCCATCACGAATCAACTTCCCGACCCCTAGGCGCTTTTCAGGTCGGCCCATATCCCCTCACATTCCAAGAAAGTATCTTCATTAAGCAACCAAATGATTCATCTTAAGCGGGTGTGGTTGTGATGAATCTCCATTTCATCACCTTTATTCTATCATTTTGGCCTTAAAAACCCTAGCAAATGCATGTAAATGGCCTCAATTTGTACATAATAGCATCCATTCTTTATTGTATTTATTGTACATTAAATAAGGTTTTTAATGCCAAAATTATAGAATAAAGGGAAGAAAAGAAAAAGGAATAAAATATTGCAAATATTTTATGACCCTAACCCCGAGACCAAGGCCAGCATGGAATTGGTCGACAAGGAATAAAGTAGGGGGAGATAAGGGCCAATAATACAATAAATACCTCATTTATTCATGCATTTTTGACACCTATTTTGTATATAATTATTTATTCATCAAATAAAGAAACTTTGTACATGAAAGTTGTAGATAATAATGTAAATAAAAATACAAAACTGAGTTTGTGTAAAAGGGATACACGGTCTACATTTTATATCCAGAATAAAAAGCCAAAATCTCAACTTCACAGACCCATATCTTGCAAATAAAAACTCCAAATCACCCAAACTCACCTTTAATTGTATATAGCTTTCCAAGAACTATTTAATAAAATTGGTTTCATAATTTTTGGAGTTCATCTGTAGAAGTTAGGTTTTTGACCCTCCTTGTACATAGTACTGATTAAAATATTCATTTTATTCAATACTTATTATTTTTATAAATTTATATTTTTAGAATTTTGTAAATAATGTATAGAATACATGTACATATTAAAACTAAAAGAAAACTAAAAAGAATTTGTAGAATAAAATAAGCCTATGTAATACATAGGGAAAATACTTATGTTAAGAATGTACATAAATAAAAAGGGATTTTATTCTTTTATTCTTTATTCATTTATATTTTTATAATAATGTATATATTATATATAACTTATTAAGAATACAAATCCAATATAAAAACAAGTAAAATTCATTAAATAAATAAAATGTGTATAATAGATAGGTAAAATACCTATAAGTATACCTACATATACATAAACACATTTATTAAAAATGTAAATAAACTCATAAAAATTAAATAAAAATATATTTATACTCATAACAATAAGTTATAAATTTATAAAATAAAGCCAATAAAATAATAAAATAAAATAAACAAATTAAAAATAAAATACACAAAAATACATGTAAATACATACATATACATTAAAACCGTAATAAAACACTTCAAAAAAATAAATAAAAATCATAAATAAATACTACATTATTTAATAAACAATTTTTATTCAATAAATAAAACCTAATTAATTCATTTAGTACATTAAATAAATGGGTCAAGATCTGGCTGACGTGGGCCAATCAGGGGCCAGGGAGTGTTGACCTCCGGTCAACTCCCCCTGCGCCTCTGATGCCCGTCGGGCCAGTCTTTTCCCCGACTTTCGCCATTTATCTCGCTCGATTGGTTGCTCCTTCGACAACCATCTCCTCACGGATTTTATTCTCTGATCACCCGTGATTTGCGCCGTGATCTTGGAACCCTTGTACAACCATTCGATTCTTCAATAATCGCCGGTCCATGGGGGTCCCCAGGAATGTTTATAAATAAGGTCTTCTTCCTCCTTGGCCGAATTTGGCCAATTTTATTCCTCCCAATGAGCTTGAATCAGCTCCTGGTGGAGCCACCTCGTGACAGGAGACGCTTCCCAGCACCTCGATTCGGTCCATGGAGGAGGAGAATTTTGTCGCGGCGGCGCTCCGGCGGTCGCCCTGCTCCCTGGTGGCCCCCAGGTATAAGAGCCGCGCATTTATCTTTTCTAGGTAGATTTCTATTCTTGCATTTCATTTCTGCATTTTATTTTGCATTTAGATAAGTAAATTGGGCGAATAGAAGTTCGCCGGAGCGGAGCTCCGGCGACTTCTTCACTGTGAAACCAACCGTTTTTTGACCACCACTTCGCCTCCATTTCCATACCCCTTCATTTCCCTACGCCCCAGGCATTCCCATTCACCTAGATCTTCACCAGATCTGGAGATCATATCTCCTCCTCCGGCCTTCGCCGGAGATCACGCCCCGTGTTCCCTTTCGCTCATTTTGACCCAAATAAGCTCCCCAGCCCCTTGTCTTTGCGCCCTAAGCTTCCTTGCAGGTGCTGGAGGCCAAAGGACCCCCGTTGGGGTCGATTTGATTCTTCTGCAGGTACCTGGGACCCGCATCCTTCATCGACCTCGCTGGACCACTCTGGTGAGCCTCCGGCTTTCCTGAGCACTTCAGTCGACAGAGCAGGGCCCCAGGTTGCTTCTTGGAACATAAGATGCCCGAGGGACGCCGGACGAGCGAGCAACATCGGATCGAAGGTCGGGGAAGGGGGAGTTCTTCCCTATTCTTCGAGCCTTCGTCTTCACCGTCCGATCGCGCTCCCAGCCCAGATCGAACCAGCAATGTCAGATGGAGCACCGCATCAACCGTCCGATCATTGAGGCTGATCTAATCTCAGCCCTCCATCGGCGAAGCGTCATCGGGCGACCAGGTGGCGACGCGTGGCAAGTGAATCAAGCACAACCGTTGGATAGTGCGCCTTTGGGGGTAATTTTCACTTGTACCCCCGCCTTTTTGTATATTTAATGTTTAATACTGTAAAATAAATAGCACGTTGTAAATAAGGTGGAAATTTTGCATGGAACCCCGGTATTGTTTTTCACATTACACTTGGGTCCAGTCCACGTCACCTCACGTGTCATCCCACGTGAGGTGGTAAAATTGCACAAGTCCCCTGTATGTTTGCATATTTAACTTTAGTCCATTAAATAAAATCTCCAGTGTATTATTTTTGTGAAAAATTGCAACCAGGACCCTAGAGTTTCCGAAATTGCGTTTTGGTCCCTATGGGTGCGGATCACGTGTAGTCCCACGTGATGGTGAAATTGCAAGGGGGCCCTGGCGAGTGTGCTTATTTGGTTTTAATCCTTAAAAAAGCAGAATACGTGTCACACTTTTGGTAATTTTGCACAGATGCCCCTGGTATTTATTTTATTTGCAAAAATACTCCTGCAAGGCTATTTTATTTTTGTGTCCTTTATGTATTTATTAAAAATAGCTATGAGGCTTCTAAAAATCTAGAAAAATTAGGATAGATGTTTCATGTGATGCACTTGCATGCCCATATTTTATTTCACAATTTTGGCATTTTTCCTAATTATTAAAAATGAAAAAGAAGCCCTTTTTGCACTGTTTCAATTAGAAAATACCAAAAAAATATAAAATGTTTTTGAAAAATCCCAAAAATATTATATATGGTATATTTATACATATGTTGAGTCCAGAAAATGAAAACCCTAAAAATAGAAAAAGAAAAAAATATAAAAATTTCAAGAAGCTCCAAGATCCTAAAAAATAGAAAAAACCTTAGAAAATCCAAAAAAATATATTTATCTCTTCTGTAATTATCTATATATTATTATTAATGTATTAAAATTAATTTGGGTAATTTTGGAGTTTAATTTATATTTTTAAAACCTAAATTATATTCGGCTATCTATTTAGTCCTATATTGTGGACATTTTTGAAATTAAAAATCATAAAAATTAGCAAAATCCCAGAAAAATAAAATAAAAAATATTAAAACAAAAAATAAAAATATATATATATATATATATATAATTTAAAACCCACAAAAATAATAAACAATTTGACATGAACAAAGGATTTAATAAATCATTCATCTCATACACTCCCTTCGCCTCCCAGTGTTCGACCTATACCTGTACTTACGCCTATACACATTTGCATGTAGAGTTATAATAAATTTTAACTCCTCATTTTTGGATATTCATTGCATATATTTATTGTGGGTTAATTATTGATCGATCTGGGGATCTTTAAGAGGTCAATTCAGCGACTAGATGTCTCGCCTTGTGAGATATCTCGACCCTTGATCTTCCCCAGTCATCAAATGGCACCGTTGCCGGGGAGGCAACGGATTTTGTATGATTTTGTGAGCTTATTTGTTCATTTATTCAATTATTTGCTCATCTCCATGATTCAGTTATTTGTTTGGTTTTTATTCCTATTTGATATTATTTGATTGACTGCTCTGACCATTTCTTTCCTTTGTCTTTGATGCGAGGGACCGCCAAGCGAAGGAGGACCTCCTAGGAGGACCTATGCACCCAAGCACGGTGGAGTTGGCTCTTCTATGCCAAGCCAACAGGAGAGAGCATCAAAGGGAGAAGAAAGAGAATTTTTGAAGACAGTTTTTATTTTTATGCATATTATTTTATTATGTATATTCATGTGAGAGAGTGACACTTAGAAATATGTAATAATATAGGACTCTCACAGATACACTCCGACTCCCGAGGTCCATTGCCCGAGGGATTGTTCCCTTGAGGACCTCGACGGTTTTGACGATTTTTTCTTTTTATTTTATTTTTATTATTTTGTGTGAATGAGCCCTAGCTTAGGAATTGCTTACCGATAGATTAGGTCCAAACACCCTAATATTTTTGCATGTACCTATAGCGCGTTTTGGATCTAGTCAAATCTAAACAGTCGGTTCATTTATCTCTTAACCCATATGCCGTGAGCGAGCCCCATCAAGCGCTACTCCTGAACTCGAGTGTGTCGAGAAGAGGAGGGGTGAGCCAAGATCGGACTCTTAGGTTAAGGATAAGTAACCGACTTGTGGTGCTTCACGATAATAGCAGTTACTATCTTAGGGCGATTTCTTCGGCTTGCATTTGCATTTAGCATAGGTTTCAATTCTGTTATGCATCCCGCATGGAGAGAGCTGGGAAGCACTGTAAGTCTTCTTACTTAGCATGCATCATCGATTTCCGACTTGCATGGCTTTTCCGACCTTCTCCCTCTGTTTTTGCCACATAGGATGCTTAATGGAAATTGGAACCTCGATAGGCACGTGCATTGAAAATACCCAAAAAAAGTGATAACTAAAATAAAAACGGGACTGCTAACTCTATTGACCTAATAATAAAACGCAATGGATTCCTTGTCTTGGGGAGAGCAACCCCCTCCTTGTATGCGTTTTAACTTGCTTACGTACACACTAAGGAGTAGAGCCCAAATCCCATCAAGCCTCCTAAGTGTTTGTACAACTTTGTGATTCTCACCTCACTCTAAAACCGAAAAGAAAAATGACCGTCACCTGACGGTCTTCACTGTGTCGAGTAGGTGAATTGGGTGTTTGCCTTGTGTGTTGATTGTAACTTGGAGTCCGTTGTGTTTCTCATCCATCATTAGAGTCATCGGTCCCGTCCGTGTGAGTCATGCATTTTTCACCTTTAAGACTCTCTATCTCTCTTATATATACCTCTTCGCCATTTCATCATTTCATCACCTTTATAGGTGGGCGATGAATCTCCATTTCATCACCTTTATTCTATCATTTTGGCCTTAAAAACCCTAGCAAATGCATGTAAATGGCCTCAATTTGTACATAATAGCATCCATTCTTTATTGTATTTATTGTACATTAAATAAGGTTTTTAATGCCAAAATTATAGAATAAAGGGAAGAAAAGAAAAAGGAATAAAATATTGCAAATATTTTATGACCCTAACCCCGAGACCAAGGCCAGCATGGAATTGGTCGACAAGGAATAAAGTAGGGGGAGATAAGGGCCAATAATATAATAAATACCTCGTTTATTCATGCATTTTTGACACCTATTTTGTATATAATTATTTATTCATCAAATAAAGAAACTTTGTACATGAAAGTTTTAGATAATAATGTAAATAAAAATACAAAACTGAGTTTGTGTAATAAGGATACACAGTGTACATTTTATATCCAGAATAAAAAGGCAAAATCTCAACTTCACCGACCCATATCATGCAAATAAAAATCCAAATCACCCAAACTCACCTTTAATTGTATATAGCTTTCCAAGAACTATTTAATAAATTGGTTTCATAATTTTTGGAGTTCATCTGTAGAAGTTAGGTTTTCGACCCTCCTTGTACATAGTATTGATTAAAATATTCATTTTATTCAATACTTATTATTTTTATAAATTTATATTTTTAGAATTTTGTAAATAATGTATAGAATACATGTACATATTAAAACTAAAAGAAAACTAAAAAGAATTTGTAGAATAAAATAAGCATATGTAATACATAGGCAAAATACCTATGTTAAGAATGTACATAAATAAAAAGGGATTTTATTCTTTTATTCTTTATTCATTTATATTTTTATAATAATGTATATATTATATATAACTTATTAAGAATACAAATCCAAGATAAAAACAAATAAAATTCATTAAATAAATAAAATGTGTATAGTAGATAGGTAAAATACCTATAAGTATACCTACATATACATAAACACATTTATTTAAAAATGTAAATAAACTCATAAAAATTAAATAAAAATATATTTATACTCATAAAAATAAGTTATAAATTTATAAAATAAAGCCAATAAATTAAAAAAAGAAAATAAACAAATTAAAAATAAAATACATAAAAATACATGTAAATACATACATATACATTAAAACCGTAATAAAACACTTCAAAAAAATAAATAAAAATCATAAATAAATAATACATTATGTAATAAACATTTTTTATTTAATAAATAAAACCTAATTAATTCATTTAATACATTAAATAAATGGGTCAAGATCTGGCCGACGTGGCCCAATCAGGGGCCAGGGAGTGTTGACCTCCAGTCAACACCCCCCTGCGCCTCTGACGCCCGTCAGGCCTGTCTTTTCCCTGACTTTCGCCATTTATCCCGCTCGATTGGTTGCTCCTTCGACAACCATCTCTTCACGGATTTTATTCTCCGATCACCCGTGATTCGCGCCGTGATCTTGGAACCCTTGTACAGCCATTCGATTCTTCAATAATCGCCAGTCCATGGGGGTCCCCAGGAATGTTTATAAATAAGGTCTTCTTCCTCCTTGGCCGAATTTGGCCAATTTTATTCCTCCCAATGAGCTTGAATCAGCTTCTGGTGGAGCCCTCATGATAGGAGACACTTCCCAGCACCTCGATTCGGTCCATGGAGGAGGAGAATTTTGTCGCGGCGGTGCTCCGGCGGTCGCCCTGCTCCCTGGTAGCCCCCAGGTATAAGAGCTGCGCATTTATATTTTCTAGGTAGATTTCTATTCTTGCATTTCATTTCTGCATTTTATTTTGCATTTAGATAAGTAAATTAGATGAATCGAAGTTCGTCGGAGCTCCGCTCCGGCGACTTCTTCACTGTGAAACCAACCGTTTTCCGGCCACCACTTCGCCTCCATTTCCATACCCCTTCATTTCCCTACGCCTCAGGCATTCCCATTCACCCAGATCTTCACCAGATCTGGAGATCAGATATCCTCCTCCGCCCTTCGCCGGAGATCACCACCCTGTGTTCCCTTTCGCTCATTTTGACCCAAATAAGGTCCCCAGCCCCTTGTCTTTGCGCCCTAAGCTTCCTTGCAGGTGGTGGAGGCCAAAGGACACCCGTTGGGGTCGATTTGATTCTTCTGCAGGTACCTGGGACCCGCATCCTTCATCGACCTCGCTGGACCACTCCGGTGAGCTCCGGCTTCCCTGAGCACTTCAGTCGACAGAGCAGGGCCCCAGGTTGCTTCTTGGAACATCAGATGCCCGAGGGAGCGCCGGACGAGCGAGCAGCATCGGATCGAAGGTCGGGGAAGGGGGAGTTCTTCCCTGTTCTTCGAGCCTTCGTCTTCACCGTTCGATCGCGCTCCCAGCCCAGATCGAACCAGCACCGTCAGATGGAGCACCGCATCAACCGTCCGATCATCGAGGCTGATCTAATCTCAGCCCTCCATCGGCGAAGCGTCATCGGGCGACCAGGTGGCGACGCGTGGCAAGTGAATCAAGCACAACCGTTGGATAGCGCGCCTTTGGGGGTAATTTTCACTTGTACCCCCGCATTTTTGTATATTTAATGTTTAATACTGTAAAATAAATAGCATGTTTAAAATAAGGTGGAAATTTTGCATGGAACCCCAGTATTATTTTTCACATTACACTTGGGTCCAGTCCACGTCACCTCACGTGTCGTCCCACGTGAGGTGGTAAAATTGCACAAGTCCCCATGTACGTTTGCATATTTAACTTTAGTCCATTAAATAAAATCTCCAGTGTATTATTTTTGTAAAAAATGCAACCAGGACCCTAGAGTTTCTGAAATTGCGTTTTGGTCCCTGTGGGTGCGGATCACGTATAGTCCCACGTGATGGTGAAATTGCAAGGGGGCCCTGGCGGGTGTGCTTATTTGGTTTTAATCCTTAAAAATGCAGAATACATGTCACACTTTTGGTATTTTTGCACAGATGCCCCTGTTATTTATTTTATTTGCAAAAATACTCGTACCAGGCTGTTTTATTTTTGTGTAATTTATGTATTTATTAAAAATAGCTATGAGGCTTCTAAAAATCTAGAAAAATTAGGATAGATGTTTCATGTGATGCACTTGCACGCCCGTATTTTATTTCACAATTTTGGCATTTTTCCTAATTATTAAAAATGAAAAAGAAGCCCTTTTTACACTGTTTCAATTAGAAAATACCAAAAAAAATACAAAATGTTTTTGAAAAATCCCAAAAATATTATATATGGTATATTTATACATATGTTGAGTCCAGAAAATGAAAAACCCTAAACATAGAAAAAGAAAAAATTATAAAAACTTCAAAAAGCTCCAAAATCCTAAAAAAATATAAAAACCAAAGAAAATCCAAAAAAATATATTTATCTCTTCTGTAATTATCTATATATTATTATTATTAATGTATTAAATTTAATTTGGGTAATTTTGGAGTTTAATTTCTATTTTTAAAACCCAAATTATATTCGGCTATCTATTTAGTCCTATATTGTGGACATTTTTGAAATTAAAAATACATAAAAATTAGCAAAATCCTAGAAAAATAAAATAAAAATTATTAAAACAAAAAATAAAAATATATATATAAAATTTAAAACCCACAAAAACAATAAACAATTGGACATGAACAAAGGATTGAATAAATCATTCATCTCATACACTCACTTCGCCTCCCAGTGTTCGACCACTACCTGTACTTACGCCTATACACATTTGCATGTAGAGTTATAATAAATTTTAACTCCACATTTTTGGATATTCATTGCATATATTTATTGTGGGTTAATTGTTGATCGATCTGGGGATCTTTAAGAGGTCAATTCAGCGACTGGATGTCTCGCCTTGTGAGATATCTCGACCCTTGATCTTCCCCAGTCATCAACCACCCCCAAACATTCTTCAAAGCCTCCGTCTAGATGACTAAACCGACTTGGCTTTCCCCAAGGCGAACCTCCAACTTCTTATGGCTGAGAAGAAGGCACCGGATGCTCTACTTCCATCATAACCTCCGCCCTTCATCTCCTTCTAGCTAACTTCAAAGCATCCTTTTTTCTATGCACATACCAGCCCTTGGACCCTCGGTGGCAGCCAAAGCGACCACTCCTTCATACTGCAACCCCAAATACCCAACTCTCCCAGCCACCATTACCTGCTTCACTCCGGGTAGCATAGCCTTATGTACCCCCTTCCTCCAGCCCCCTGGTATCAGATACCGCCACCCCCCCAAGCCAGAAACCAGCAATGCCTCCGACAACCCCTCCACCAATTCATCCGAACTCCTGAGCCTCTGAGCCAGACTCCACCACCCTCCATTTCCTTCGAGCCTATGTTCCTTCCTATCTTCTGAGCCCCCGAGGCCCCCAAGTTTCGAAATCGAATCCAGTGCCCCCCGACCCTCCGAATCTACTTCCACCAACTCCCCGGCCAACCCCTCCACAAGCAACACCAGACCCCCCTCTTAAAATCCCTCCGAGCTAGACCCCCACGCAACCTTCGCCATTCACGCCCTCCATCCCCTTCGAGCCCCCCTCCAGACCTTCATTCTCAACGCACTTCTGGGGAACCGCCTCCACCACAAGGGCGATCGAAACCCCCTCCCCTTCCCGTTGCTCACTCCTTAGCCCACCAACCCCACAAGGCTCAGTCCCCCTACCCTCCTGGACCGCCTCTTGGGTCACATCGTAGGGCTCTGCATCCAGTTCGGCACTCGGACGGGAGCAGCAATCCCCTGAACAAACAACACCAGAAACTCCATTAGTGCCCTCCTGTAGCGTTTCAAATTGAAGCTCCACTTCCAGATTAACAAAACAACCTGCACATCATAAATCGGGCCAACGTCTGTGACTCCTCCCAGATCTGCTTCGAATTCTGTATCTGCCAAGGCCCACACACTTGAGCGATTAATGTCGTTCTCACCAAAATTCATAGCTTGTGCTTTTCCCTTACCAATCTCCACATGAATAGGAAACGTGATTCTAGGCTTTGCATTTGAATGTGGAACAACTTGCCATTACCTAGGAATAGGAAATGTCCCCATTAATTTTGGCTTTCCCCTTGAATTTGAAACATCATGCATCTCGCGCGCGATTCCCGATGTTGGATTCGTGCTGCGACAGAATGTTGTAGCTTTCCTAAATTCACCTTTGTTGGCCGGCACTGCCACTACTCAATGCTTAATTACTCCCGTCCACTCCTTGCGAAGGCTGACTTCATGGAGCACTGCCTTCCTGGGTAGGCCACAGGGCTCGGTCGTTGCCACCTCAACATCTAGAACCTCAAGATGATATCGAATTCTTTTCCACCATAACATCGATGGACTGAAGTTTTGCACACGGACCACCAAATCCTTATCTTTCCTTGCTGCCATCCTACACGATTCTGATGACTGGGATCACTACTTTAAGGATCTCCCACACGTTCTCTAAGCCTCTCCAGACCAGCGGTATACCCCGCACCCACACCGAGTTCATCCGCCGCAAATCCAAACGTCCATCTAGAATACTAGGGCACCGGCATTGGATGAGGGCTTGCTTGCTCTCGCTTAGGCATAGCAGTGTCCCTGACTCACGGTCTGACAGGCCGCGCACCAAAACTCACCACGAACCTAGCCTCGCAACATCCCCCATAGCTTTACCTTCCGTCGCTACTCCCTTGTCAGACGTACCGAGAAATAGGGTCCGAGCCCCTGCCTCCTTCATCGATTAGCACCTCACCTCATCGTGTCGCCTCCATTGCGAATCCACGATGCAAGTCCTCGCTCTGTGTGCAAAACCAAGGCATCTGAAGCAGTGCATGGGCTCATGACAGGATGCCTCCCAATGTTGGAGCGACCTGCATCGGAAGTATCCCTTACCAAAGGGTATGCCCCTTTGATTCTGGCATTGATCCTGGTGCTGGCCGCCACGACGATCTTTCCTCCTCGGCTTCCTCGAGGACTCTGGGAGCTTATCTGGTCACCGTCGCTTTGAACGAACGAGCACCCAAGGTGTATCGTCGTTGCCTCTCCTAGACACCCTCTCTCTCTCTCGCTCTCTCTCCCTCTCTCATCTCTCTCTCCAGTCCTATACATATGCATCCATTTCGCAATGAATAATATCGTTATTATATATTTAACAACGGCTAACTTAGCGATGGATTTTGAAAAAAAACCATCACTATTGAGGTTTTCAAAATCGAACCAAACCGGCCGGTTGAACTAGTTAAACCAAGAACCAAAGGAAAAACCGTCCAACCACTCGATTTTTATTTCGAATGTAAAAACCAGTCAAAACCCAGTTAGACCGTCAAAATCTGGTTGAAACAATTAAACCAAACCACTAGTTCAACTATCCATTTTTTGATAAAAAAATAATTTTTAATAAATTAACAAAATACAAACTTTTCAAAAATATTCATAATATAGTCGTATTTTAATCCATAGTATAGTACATCTTTATCTCTTCTCCTTTGCATGGACCAATGGCTCACTATCACTTGTCCATTCTTATCATATGAGCATTACCGCTCTCTTCCCACATTGTGTATGGGGTTGTGCACTTATGACAATTAAGCTTGTAAAAGTCGGTCGACTAGGCCGACTAGTCGGTCCAATTAGTTGAGTCAGGTGGGGTAGCCGACTCGACTAGGCCTAGTCTGCTATTAGTCGATCATTCCAACTAGTCAGGCCGAGTAGTCCGCCTAGTCAGCCGACTAATCAGTCGACTTTTACATCAAGCTTTTATTTTTTGTTTTTTTTGTTTTTTTTAAAAATCAAACTTATTTTAATGTGCTTAATGTTATATTTAAAGTCAATTTCTTATTTTTTTTCAATATGTAAGTATAGAAAATATACAAACTTATGTTAATACATATGCAAACTTATTCTAGTATGCAATAATGTTATATTTAAATTACTTATTTTATTTTATTATGGAAGTATAGAAACTGTATAAATCTATGTATAACAATGATTTATAAACTTAAAATATTTAAAAAAATTCAGAACTGACTAACGGTCAATGATGAATCCTTGATCATCACTCTTTATTCTTTTATTTTAGGTAATTATCTTGGGAAAGTGTCATGTAAATAGATGTAAATGCAATAAGTTAGCATTATGCATGCTTGGGTTAAATATAAAAAATATCATGTTTTTTGCGTAAAAATAAAATAATAAAGAAAACGTAAAAGGAAGGATGTATTTAGAATAAATACAGAGTGACCCGAACCCCAAGAGAGGGCCAAGCATTGGCCTGATCGCCAATTAAAATAAGTAGAGAGAGATAGGACCTGCTCTATATTGTACATATTATTTTATGTAAATAAATAATTATTTTTGGAAAAATAAAATAAAATATTCTTTTCACCTCCTTATATAATGCTAAAAGTAAAATAAAAATCAAGAAAATAAAAACAAAAACAAGAATAAATTCTCTCTCCCTTGAACATAAAACATGTATATATGTTTCCTTCTCCATTTTCTACATACCTGTAAATAAGAAAAAAAATACAATAAAATTATTTTATACTCCAAAAATTATGTTGTAAATAAATAAAATACAAATTTAGGTTATTTATGTAAAAACAATAAAATAAAAATAATTGTACAAAATACATAGGTAGATTACACTTGTATATAATACTCTATATTGTATATGGACTAATTTATTTTTCAAAAAAAAATTGTAGAAAAATAGTTTGAAAAATAACAAATATTTGTCATTTTATACATTTTTTGATTTAAAATCATTTACTATTTTTATTTAATTTGTAAATATTTTTGTAAATCCTATTTCCAGATTGGTCCACGTCAGGTCATTGACCCTGGTCATGAAGGATATTGAGAATCCTTAAGCGCATCACGGAAGTGTGTCGATCGCATCAGATGCAATCGGGGAAACTAGTCGCACTAGTCGATAGATGCGGCGGAAATTAAAATTTTTAAATCTAGTGATGAAACCACATGATCATGAGAATATTTCTCGGATCGTTTCATCAATCCACAAAGTATAAGGAATACCTCTTAGAGCATGGTTGTAATCGTGAGATCCCAAACAAGAGATCCTCTTGTATTAAGTCCAATCCACGAAGAACGCAGGCGCGATGATGAGATGCGTTCCTCCCGCAATCCTTGGTGAAGATCCAAACAATGAATCCCCTGATTTTGTCAAACGAAATCCGTTGTCTTCTTTTAGAGCAAGCTGTCCCAAGGAAGAAGGAGACCCTCGTGTCGTCGAAGGCAAAGGCGAGAGAGACTCTCCTTCTCAACACAAAGTGGATGGCCACTGCTTGGAGAAGAGAAAGAGAGAGGGTGAGAATGAGAGAGAGAGAGAGAGTAGCAGGCTTCTTACAACTCTTAATTATGTTGTACCTTTGAAAGGCTAGGTTAGCCATCCTTTTATATTAGTTTAGGATCTAATGGATCTCACCGTGGGACACATGGATCCAACGGCCATGTTGGTCTATGTATTAATCAATGGCCATGATTGTTGTTGGTTAAAAACCAACAACATTAATTTATATTTAAATCAAATATATGTTGCAACATTATCAGTATAATTTAATTTAACATAAATTAATTATTAAGAGATAACAATATAATAAAGGGGAGCTAACAAATTTCCTCCTAAAAATGAGGGGGTGTCACCTTTGACTATGTCATTGGTGACGCCACCTCAATTGGTGGTTATTTGTTCCTTTTATTTTATATTATAATTTCTTAATGTACTTGTAATAATCATTATTACAAAATTATTCACCAAATTAATTCCAAATTAATTTGTGAATATTTCAATCATGCCATTAATAAATATGTGAATCATATTCACAACCCAAACTAATTTGTAAATTACATTTTCAATTAATTAATTAATGTGAATCTAATCCACATTAATAATTAACAAATGTTATTTACAAAAATTCTCTCTTTTTAATATATGTATATTATAAATGATATTTATAATACACAAATATTATGGATAGTATTATCCACATTATCTAATCCGTGATAATTAAATCCCATTTAATTATCTTGGATAATTATTCTCACAATATGAATCTCATTCATATTATGCTTGATAATTAAATCTCATTTAATCATCAAGTCCTTCTTGCTTGGATGTGTAGTTCATCAAATGAATTATTCTTTAACCCCTTCAAGAATAATGTGCTTTCTCCGTAGATACTTGGAGATAAGGACAGTGCGATTGTATTGTTCCACATATAGTGACTTGGATGTTGAGATCTTGTCTCAAATCCAGATCGCATAAACCTCCCACAGATGCTTGATTAAATCAAGACCGCAAATCTAATCTTCTCATTGCATCTGAATCTCATTCAGACCAACATCCAATATTTGGACCAAGATCAGGTTTCTCCTCTACTGAGAGGAGTCACTAAAACTCATACCTTTTTCATCACTCCCTCGGAGTGGAAGCGTCATGGTTATACAATCGTTTATGATCACATAACCCTCAGGTATTCCCAATACCTGTACATCCTGCATACTAGAAGACCCATGATCAACCTGAATATTAAGATCAATTTTACACTATCTTCTTCAGAGTTTAATCACTAAGTTTCTCAATCTTGGTCATTGGGAGTTGGTATCGATCATATGCTTTCCCAAAGCATATATCATACCTTCAAATTCATGTCCTGCTTTCAAAGCACGATGACCATGCATGGAATTTGATCGGTCCCAATACCTCATGAGTGAGCTCCTATCTTCTCGTTCATAAGTGAACATGTATGATCCCTTTGAGAGATCGTATTATTCATATGCCCTTATATGCACACCATCTTGCCGGTGTATAGACCTTGGTTAGGCCATCAACCTACTGGTTTGCCAAATGTACAGACATAGACATATAATAATACATCTATCTCCGGTCAGAGGATGCGTGCCTATGCTGTGACAGCATTCACCATAGGACTTAAGTTATCTCGATCTTGTTAAGTCAACCCATTGACCTAACTAATCTGTCACCTCCGAATCACTATTCCTATGCAGAGGACCTGCATCAAGAGGTCGGTTTGATATCAGCCTATGTGAGAAAGGATTGCCATCTCCTACTCAGGCTGAAGATCATCTCTTAACAATCATTTGATGGTGCTTGATGAGTCCTCTATCTAACTCTTTAGATATTCATCCAAACACTAGCCTCTATGATTCATTTAATGAATCAACAACTATATGATCATCAAGATGGCCATGGTACATAACCCTAATTGTACAGAGGGACCTTATAGTGCATTCATTCATTTAATTTCAGAAAGGGAGTGAAACATCAAAAAATTTTATTGATAAACAAAAATATATTACAATAACATTTATTGTAAAAATGGTTCGCCCAGGGCTCACATGTCCAACAAGTCAACCCCCTCTTCCAGGGCTTAACCCGACCCGACTGCTTCACTGAACCGATTTCTCCTATTTCTTCTGGGCAGATCACACGTGCCCTCAGCTCAATTTCTCTCCTGTGGACCATCCTAAGATCCATCGCTCTCGCAGATCCCTAGGAAGGCGCGGATCTCCTTCAGTTCACGTGCCCTCGCCCGATTCTTCTGGCCTCCTTGGAATGCTATAAAGCTTCTCATCCGCTTCCCCAAGATGGCAGCTCATGCCTTGCTGCCATTTCTAACCCTAGCCACCTCCAGCAGAGTGACAACTGCTCAGAGCACTGCTTGGTGCTTGATTTGGTGTAGTGTAGTCGATGCTCAACCTTCGTGGCCGAATCTCCGCCGCGAGCAGCCTCCCCCACCTGACACAGCTCGGCTGAGGCCATCACCCCGACGTTCATCCTCGACTTGAGATCAGGAGCACATCTCGACCTTCAGGTAAGCCTTTTATCCTTCCTGTCTTTCCGTTTGTTTGAATCTTTCCATTTAGCACCGCCGCACGTTCGCCTGCTCCGACCAACTGGTCGAAGCCCCATTACCTACTTCCAGTCGCTCCAATCGACTCGCATGCTCACCCCCCATCTCGCTCCACAACCTTATCACCCTGAGCCTAGATCATCAGGTCGAGATTAGGATCCAGATCTCCCCTACCATCTTCGCCGAAGATTGATGCCCGCCTCCCTCCGCTTCTTTGGCTTTGAGTTCCAATAACTCGAACCATAGCATCGCCCTGAGTTCCAGCTGCCCTTTGCAGGTGAAAGCATGCGCTAAAGGCCCCCCACTCCATCCATCCGACACTTGCCGGAGTAGCTCCTGGTCCCCTTCGTCGTCACGCCCATCCGACCGGTGTCTGCTCCATCGGGTCCACCCAATCGACGCAGAAGCCTTCCATGACACATCTGGTGCTTCTTGAACGACTATCAGGTAAGGAATATCTCTTGTGCTCCGGTGATGTTTGCCCCAGCGTTGTTCGTCCAGGATACTCCAGCACCGTTGGGCTATCCCTGTACCTCCAGATTGTATCCGAACCACCGACACAACAGACTTGTAGACCGTTGGATGTTAGACTTGACGTTCATCTACGCCCCCACATCCTCGTCCACTTCTGGAGTGTCAGATCTGACATCTGCACCGATCAGAGCCGTACATTCACACCCACACCAGCATCCTCCACGTTTCCTCATGCGACTCTCACGTGCTGCAAGGATATATTGTTGTTTTTACCCTGCATTTGTGATGTATTATGTTTTAGTCTGTAAATAAAAGTTGTAGTTGAACTAATTTGCACTTTAGTCCCTATAGTTTTGGGTATTTGCGTTTGGGTCCTCCCTGTCTGGAGACACATGCTTGATCATGTGAACAATGGTGTTTTTGCGTGTTTGGCCTTGGATATTTGTCATGTTAACGTTTGATTGAAAGGTTTTCCAAATGTACACTTATGCCCCTGTGAACGTTCTATTACACTTGCTGGAATTGATTGGAAATTTTACAAAGACACCCTTGGACTTTTTGTGTCTATTATTGTTTAGTCCAGAGACTTAAACTATTTGCATTTAGGTCCCTATAACATGTGTGTCTTGTCTTTGATTGAATAAATACCAAATCTACTCCAAAAAATTCTAAAAAAATTACCAGCACTTCCTGCTACTGAATAATATTTTTGGTAATTTTTGTGATGCAATTTGATTTTACTTAGCCTCATCGCTAAGATCGCTCATAAGCTGAGTAAATCCAATTAGTCGCCCAACTGTCGATTAATCCTTAGTCAATGACCCCGTCGACCGAGCTACTACCGATTTCTGCAACCTTGGTAACAATAAGAAACGAAAAAGATGATGTCATAGTCGTCCTATGAGATACAATAAAATAACAACACTTATATTAATTAGAGTATAAATAGTTTAATATTATTATTTTTTTACATCATATATGCATTATAAGAATTTTACGAAATATACTTATTATGCCCTTTTGAGTTTTTTAATAAATTTTATTCCTCTAACTTTTAAGCAATTTCATCATTGCTTCTATATTGTCTTTAAAATTCACAATATTATGCTTATGTTTGTATAATATAGGAGCACATGTGTACGCATAAAAGGACACTACTATGCATTTTGTAAACGTATAGGGGTACACATGTAATTGTATAAAAAATATGAGTATAAGTGTTATTGAAAGAAATGATAGGAAAAGAGTAAAGAAACTCTCAAAAGATATGATATAGCATTTTTCATATTTATTTGTATGATATACCGGTCTAGCTCGGTTCGACTCGGTTGAACCAGATAAACAAAACATATATTACCACGGTCCGGTCTTTTTCGATTTTTATGAACTACTAACGTCATCACCGGTTTGACTGATCAATCCCATTGGTCCGACCATAAAAATAAAAAATCGATACCTGCCCAGTTTGATGTCCGATTCGATTTTTAAAACCTTGGTCACTATAGCTCAATTTTTTTAGTGGGTTAACGACACACATATTTGTTGGAATGGTAGGAGCCAGCATTTAATTTGTCATTGACCCTTGGTTTTTGCCATGTCATGATGAAATGAACTTGGATTTGCATACATAAATATGTCGTCTTTTGAAATTCAACAAACACATGCAATAGATTGAATAAAGCGGATTCGTCTACTTTGAACAGCAGTATTAATGTCCATTCAACTGCAGCGAGAAATCACTGCTGTCCCACTATGGACTGATATTGCTACATAATTTCGGCAGTGAAGATGTCGTCATCTTTTTATTTATTTATACTTTAAAAAGACGGTCACAAATGGAGAAGGCTGCTCGAATCCACTGGTAGGCCGTAATTCTGGAAGGGCCTATGGGCCGCAATTAATAAAACGCTGTAGGGCCTAACTTGTGGGTCCATTTCAGGTAACACGCTTTCATAAATATAAATAAATAATCCATCATCATCTCCTGCCATTTCTCCATCCCACGAATTATCTCGATTCCGTGACATGTGGAATATGAAAACTATTTCATTAGAAGAAAAGAAAACAGCGGCACCTCATTTCAAACGTCTTAGGAAAAACAGAAAAGACGGCGTCAACTCCTGTGCGCCTTTAAGATAATGGAGAGCACTGCTTGATGCTACTGTTTGCTCACATTCAGAACTCTGAAGAAGGATAAGAAGAAAAGGGAAGCTGATAATTCGAAAAACCCTACCACCACTCGAATAATGAAGGTGACACCTATGAAGCTCTTGAACTCGCACTTCCACTGGACAAACCCAATCATTGCAAAGCTCCCGAAACGTATACACAGATTATATATAAATAAAATATATATATCTACATGCATG
Source organism: Ottelia alismoides (assembly GCA_037367405.1). Taxonomy (NCBI): domain Eukaryota; kingdom Viridiplantae; phylum Streptophyta; class Magnoliopsida; order Alismatales; family Hydrocharitaceae; genus Ottelia; species Ottelia alismoides. The sequence continues at coordinate 43,442 of JAZKJV010011808.1, read as the reverse complement.
CACACAGAAAGAAGGGGAGAAGAAATCCACAAAAGCATCACTGTGTAGCACAGTGCTAATTTGGCTAAAGTGGACTCGGCATGCACCGCCCCTACTTTCCATTCAAAGGACTCGTTTCCATAACCTTATCTTGAGCAGTGGCAAGGAGGGGCTGGTGTTTGGGTTTCGGTTGGCATGTCAGCCAAGCAACAAGCATGGCAAGTTGCGGCCACCCCCCCTAGGGGCCTCCATTACTGACCAACCGATTCCAACCCCATCCAAACTTTGGATTCCACGTATCTGAGTTATGTGGCATTGTCTGTGACATAAACTGTACCAACATATATGTATATATTTATTATATTCTGCGTGTATTACTGTTCCATTCCAGATATAATATGATATGATACAACTGGTGATGTGCTGTGCCTGTCAAATGGGCTGTGTGAATAGCAACAGCACACCCTTATCCGGCGCATTGAAGAAGAGGAGAGGGAGGGAGCCATTGGTTTATTTGGACGGGTACGTTTGTTGTGTTTCTTGGGACTGGAATATATCTTAATTTCTTTCTTTCGTTTTCGTGGTGAGGGAGGGAAGGAATCTTGGTTTTGTTGATTGGACATGGATCTTTAATCTTACTCTGAGGGTAATTGTCGGACTGGACCGAGCACATCGCAGTCGCAATGAGTGTCCTCCATTATTGATCGTATAAGTTTTGGAGATCTTTCTCGTCAGTCAATACCTTTCGTCTATCGTCTATAAGTTTTGAAATTAACAGTGTTTGGAAAAGGGTAAACATAAACCTGACGGTGGAGGCAGTTTGGATTATAATATACATGTGCAGTGCATTCCCTGGAATTTGATTCCTGAGATTTAAGTCACCAAAAAGTAACATCGGACTGAAAATTTAGAAAACATGATACGGAAAAGGCTTTTTCGATGACTGCTTAGTTAGATTTCCATGATTGATCCAGTTTAGTTTTCTTAATCTGAAATTTAATCTGTGCGGTTTCGACTATTTAGTTTTAGATAGATGGCTTCTTGTTTACATGGTCAGTAAATACATAAAGCATAGACTCGTTCTCTATATGGTGACAAGTTGAGTGAGCACCATTTATGATGCTCCTGCATCATATGCACCCGTGAAAATACTTGCAGGCTGAAAACGTACAGCGACAACGAAATCAACCAAACAAGATTTTTACCAACGTGGTGAGTTTAAGGCACTCCATCCTGTGGGGGAAGGATTACTTCGTGTTCATTGAATAGGATGACTACTATAGGCTGAGAAGCTCTTAGAATGGGAAACTGTGATGGAAGATACAAGGACGGAATCAGAACTTTCTTTAAGGAGAGAAGCTTTTTTTTTAAAAAAATATGTGATATCTTCCTTGTAGTTCGATCATACAAATGTGGATAATCAAACATGTCATCAAGGTAGGATATTCGCTATCAATTTACGAAATTATCCGTTATAAGTTGACCAAGGTAAAATATACTACCATCGTGTGTGGAAAATTAATGGTACTTTTTCCAGTGTGTAATATTAGCGGTACTTTTTCCCCCAAAATCAAAAGCAATATATGTAAATTTGTTAGAGAATAGGAAAGCGGAAGCGGAATCGAAGAAATAGAGATAAAATATGAAGAACAAGGGATTTAACGTCGAACCCTACTCCCTAAGGAGTGTGATGAAACCATGGGAGACGACCTCAAAGGGTCATATGTTGCATTCAACTTTCTCAGTGGATACAGGAGGTCTGGGGCTCCTTATATAACCTCCACAGAGCCTTAAGTCCCACTACTAGTAGATGTGGGACTAAACACATGAATGGAGTAATGGATCCTGGAGGGTTCCATTTACTCTCTTATTACATAAGTGACACATGCTCCAAATACTCTAAAACTCCCCCTCAAGCTGGAGCATTCAATGCTCAGCTTGGACAAACAAAAAGAAACTAAACTCACAATACATGACTTTACAGACAATCGGAACTTAATGGGCACAATTGTCGGTTGTTGTCGAGGATGTTGCTTCTCATGCCGTGCAGGTGAGGAGGACGAACGGGCTGGAGTGTGAGTCGACTGAATCTCCTCGTCGAAAAGCTTGTGCTCTGAACTACGTTTGTTAGAGTCACTGCAACTGGAAATGAGTCTCCTCATCGGAGTACTCTAGCCCACCACAACATGTGGACAACTGCTCCATCTGAAACTCTCCTCGTCAGAGAACTAGGTCTCTCCCATCTAGCACAGAGAATGGTACTCTACTCTGAAGCTCCTATGATACCACATGAAAACCCTTGCCCATATGGCATAGGTAATGGTCCTCTACTATGGAGTCCCTATGGCTCACATGAAAACTCTGGTCAAAGCAACAAGAATGATGGGGAGCTCGAAACTGAAGATCGCACATTTCATATATCTTGAACTACAGACTCGGAACCTTAATGTAGAGTCTGAATTTACGCATCAAACTCTGGACTCGGAATCTGATCGTCGAGTTTGGAACAGTGCATGGATAATCTGATAACTTGTGGAGTCTGAGAAACTGACTCGTCTGTATTTGGAGAATCTAAATAGACCTATGACTCTACATATACTCCCCCTTTCTCCCATACTGGTCGGAATAACAATCATCGATCAAGTTGGGAAAAGACAATAAAATAGGGGTCAACAAACCAAATAAGCTATCACATTTTCAGCTTTTCTTCCCAATGAAAAATCTCTCCTTCAGCTATTCATCAATTTTTTTTAATTTTTTGCAATTTTTTTTAAGTCGACTCCCTTTTCTAACAACTTTTATTTCTCATAATTTTTTTAATATGTATGCCTTTTCATATGTACATGTCTTTTCTGATTTTTTTATTTGACCCAAATAGGGCCCAAACAAATGCCACCTCTTTTTTTTAAATCATGTGTCTTTCTTTCTTTCTTTTTTCCATTGACGGTCCACTTGGGTCTTTACATCACAAAGCCCACTTGGGCTCTACTTAGGGTTTCCAACAAGACAATCGTCAATCGTAAGAACGCCCCATGGGGACAAACCTCTGATGTCTATTCTGCCATCAGCAGGGATGCCAGGGGGAAAATACTAAAGCGCCCCTTCTGCTATGTCGGGGAGATACTGCGAGGATGTGCTAGTGCAATGTCGTTACTAGGGTTGGGGCTTATTGGAAGGTGCAACATCGACTGGGGTCTCAGGGATCGCCTAGGGATGAGTCGTGCGTAGGAGGGAAGAAGCACGCATTGGGAGATCGCAGATGTTGTTGAAAGATCGTGGAGCCCTATGGGGTTGCGTTGGGTTAAAGAAGGTGAGGAGAACGTGTTCTGAAGAGGGCTCCGCCTCCTAGAGACAAGGGGAGCCTAGCTTGTGGGTTGGACAAATCGCCAGGTTAGGTTTTTGCGGAGGAGGGGATCTCGAGGGAGATCGGGGCTTCACCACGGGCTGTCGGAGGCCATGAGGCCAGAACACCTTGGTATCGTTGCTTGAGTCTGGGCATGGTGGAGAGGTGCAGTATGGATGGTGCCATCACGACATGCCTGGACTAGAGATCACTTATGGACCGGAGAACACGGAACAGAACAAGTTCCAAGAACCACTTCTTTTTTGGAGTACAGAAGCGTAAGATATGGTGGTCTTGCATAGGCCTTCTTTGTCTTCGATATAGAGGTGCACCAGGAAGCAAGGAACCACTTGGAGAGCCTGACAACGATCTGAAGGGAGCTGCCTTTTTGAACATGAAATTGAATGGATAATAAATCTTCAAAGAACATAATTAGGGTTTCAGTAGAAACACTTGACTCGAATTTCGAATCTCAACCCAAAAGTAAAGAGCATAAAAATCCTTGAGAATTGATCCGCTTTGATAACATGATTGAAAATAGGAATGCAGAAGCGGAATCAGGAAAATAAAGATAAAGTATGAAGAATAAGAGATTTAATGTGGAACCCTACTCCCCAAGGAGCGGGATGAAATCATGGGAGAAGGCCTCAAAGGGTCATATTTTGCATTCAACTTTCTCAATGGATATAATAGGTCCGAGGCTCCTTATATCGCCTCCACAGAACCTCCAAGTCCCATAATTGGTAGATGTGGGACTAAAAACATTGATGGGGTAAATGGAATACTAGAGGGATCCATTTACCCTCCAATTACATAAGTGACACATGCTCCAAATACTCTAACAAAAGTGATTTTCTCAGTGAATCAAAATGGGGCGTGTGTCCCTCCAACCCCCTCTGCCAGGATTCCAAGTGTGTCACCAAGCATTATATTCTATAAAAGTATATATAATGGCAAAGAGGGGGAAGGACCTTCACAAACCTCTTTAGATGTAAAATAGGGGGCAGGCATTCGCTTCGTTGACCTTGCATCCTCTTTAAGAAGAAGACCGACTACCATCTCTCCCTCCACTTGGAACTAGATTTCCGACCACTATATATATATATATATATATATATATATATCTTGGGCTCACATCTCCAAAAAAATCTTATCTTCTTGTCTCTTCTTTTCTATACATTCCATCTTTGGAAAGAAACGAGATCGTGATTTATCAATCGTTAGACAATTCGTAGCTACTGGACCCATAGACAACATGATCCAATATCGAGGCGTGTATAGAAAAACAAGAGAATCATCAATACCTGAAGAATGTGATCTTTTATGAGAAGTCTCCATAATGTGGTACTATTCCTTGATTTATGTTGAAGATAGACCCCTCTAATTGTTCCAATATAGTTTATTTACACAACTTCCATTTTCCTTTAGAGGGTGAAGAAAAAAACACCTCCCTACATAGTGGGAGGAGAGACGAGGAAAACCAATTCAGAAGAGAGAAAGCGCATTGACGCGTGGGGGAAAGCTATGAGTGATATTAATGATTACTAGTTGGATATTATTCTTGTTTTGCAGTGTCCTTTAAAATCGATTCAAAACAATAAAAGAAGACTAAACTTGAATAAAGTCCTTAGGTTAAACACAATGACGTAATTCTTATTAAAACCTCCAGTTTGATGAGCTATAGAAAATTTTGGTAAATATGTTTTTATTTTTGGTATTTAAAGTTGATTTTTATTATTTCTAATTTATTGAATTTTGCTATAATTTTTTATTATATTTTTATACTTATGTGATAGTGGTATATAGGTATACGTTGCGTAAGTTTTTATGATTTTTATTTATTTTAATTTTTCAAATCTTTTGTTTATTTAATTTGTAAATCTTTTATTTGATATTGAAATTTAAATTTAAAAGCAAATTTCTTTTGAAGTAAAAATAGCAAGAGGTTGAAAATATATGCATAATATTATTTCTTTTTTTATTTGTATACTAAATTGTAGGTAAAATGGAATAAAAGAACATGTTCTTTATTTTTCTGACTTTTGTTGATTTTATTTGACTTTCTCAATTTGCACGGAGTTTTATTTTTTAAAAAATTTGAAAAGAATTCTGGATGAAAATATTGTTGGTACTAATAAATGATGATGAAAATGTGATAAACATTCTTATACTTTTCTAGAATATCTATGAATTTTTGAAAATTTATTTATTATTTTTTGTTTTTATTGATTTAAATTTTGAGAATAGAAAGTTGTAACACCTTTTTAAAATTAAAAGTTATGCATGGATTACATAGTAATAGATTTTGTGAAAATTTTCTGATTATTTTATGTATTTTGGAAATTTTTGGAATTTTTATCGATCATTTAAGATTAACACGAGAAGACTTATTCCTGTGAAGAGTGATGGAAAATACTCTTGTGAAGAAGTACCTATGAAATTCAATCCTATTAGTTAAATAATATATTTTCAAAATTTTTCATAAAAATATTAAAAGTTAAATTATTTTCAATATGATATGAATTCGATTCATATATTAACTCGTTTTATAAGATTCTTGCCATAACTTAGTAACTTAATATTTTACACATTTAGGGAAATTTTTGTATGAATTAATATTCTTTTGTTAGATTTTAATAAACTAGTTTTAATGTTAGAATAAATAGATAGATGCGAAACTCAAGTAAATATGAATTCTTGAACTACATTAATTATTTTTATGGCTTTATTTTTTGTTCCTATTTTATTTGGAAAGTACAATATTATGGAAATAATTAAAAATTGAAACCGTGATTAAATTAATTAAGGATTGGACTGAAATTGTTTGAAATTCAAATCATATGTATATACAACACTATAAAAGGATCTAAACTGCAACTTTTACATCTCAACTTTCTGCTTTGAATGAAATAATCTTCATTACAAAGGCTTCTAATCTAAACTTTAAAGGTGAATGCAATTATTTAGAGTTTTTATGAGAGATTTGAAGCCTATGGTCTTGGCATTAGTGCATCATGGAAGTGTAAACATCGCATTGAATACGACCAAGGCCAACTAGTCATACTAATTGCGATAGTGAATTTAAAAAATAATGTTAAAAGCACGTGATTCGAGAACACTTCTCAAATCATTTCTTCAATATCACCCAAGATTAGGCTTACCTCTTGAAATGTGATTGTGATTCTCGGAGCTTTTAAAGGAAGGAGCCTCCTGACTCAAGTTCGATCCAACGAGAGTGTACTTATGGGCATGATGATGAATCGTGAACATCCCAAGCAACGATCCAAGCAAGGAACCTCCTGATTTCATTGCACTAATTTCGTTGTCTTCTTCATGAGCATGTGGCACCGAAGAAGATTGACTTCCTCGAGCGATTAGTCCGACAACACAATGATAGGACAACAACAATTACAATCTCCACCAAGGTTGTAGATAGAGAGTGGATGTGTGGAGAGAGAGAGAGAGAGAGAGTTTAATGCAACCATTGCATTCAACTTGTGTAAAGAGGGATCGGGTTGGACTCCCTTTTATAGTATTTTCGAAGTACATGGATCCGAATATATGTCCTCACACCCTCACACTAATCAATAGTTTAGATTGATTTTTATTTCTTTCCACGGATCTCCATCCATGTGCTCTCACTAATCATTGGTTAAGATTGATTTGTATTTCCTTTTATTTTACAATAAACACAAGAAAATACAAAGAGATAATTTGAAAATAATTTCCAAATTCTCAATTAAAAAAAATTAATCCATAAATGGAAGATAACTAAGAGAGCTCATCCATATAATAAAAATAGGGTATATGTCCACCATTGTTTAAAAAACCCATGGATATCCATTCTAAGGTGGAATGATTCAAAAAATTAATTGTCCAATGTACTAATTAATTGAATTATTGAATTATCACCAAATAATTTTAAATTGTTTCTCATAATTGCAATTATACCATTGATCATTATAATGAATTTCTTCCTATTAATATTTAATGAAAATCATACTTACATTAAATTATGTAATGTGAATAAAATCCACATTAACATATAAATTGTGAGTCTCATTCACAATTAACTCTTTCTCCAGGATATTATGGATTGTATCCACATTATCCATGATTATTGTGGATAGTGTTATCCACATTAATCCTATCCATGATAATTAAATCCAATTTATTATTTTAGATATGTCTATCCATACATTAATTGTGATAAATAAATCCTATTTAATTAGCTAATTTTTCAATGCTTAGATAAAATTGCTCATGGAACAATTCTTGAACTCTTTCAAGAATTGGGTGCCTTCTCCTCAGAGACTTTGTGGTAAGGTCAGGCCGATTATACATTCCATGTATAGTGACTTGGATATTGAGATCATATCTCAAATCTAGATCTCGGGAACCTCTCAAAAATGCTTGATTAAATCAAAGCCAAGAATCTAATCTTCTCATTGCATCTAAATCATATTTAGATCAATATCCAACATTTCGGTTAAAATCAGATTACTTAAATCATGTGATCGATAAACAATTAACCCAAGTAATATATAGAAAATCAATGCAAGCACTGTGGATCAAAATTTATTATACCATAAATAGATTGTATTGAAGACAAGTACAATAGGGGTCGAACACAGGAAATAACTGAGGATAGACAATCAAAATTGGCAGATAATGATAATAAATGATTTTGGGGTTTTTAAGGTATTTTTGGATTTTGTGAGTTTTCAATTATATATTTTTTAAATTTTGTTTTTATATTTTTAATGTTTTTTAAATTTTATATTTTTTTGTTTTCTTTTATCATATTTTTATTTTAATTTCCTTTTCCTTTTTAATAAGGTAATATAGGTTTATATATAACTATATATGAAGTATAAAGAAATATATTTATAAAAATAGCTAAAAATAAACAAAAATTGTATAATAAATTTTTTCTGTATTTTTTATCTTTTTCTGATGTTTTAGTTTTTTTACATATTTTTGCTAATTTTTAGGTATTTTTTAAATCCAAAATAGTAAAAACATTGACTAATTAAATGGGTCAGATTGATTTGAAAATTAAAAAAACCAAAAAATGTCAAAATTTCTCCAAATAAATTTTAATAATTAATATTAAGAAAAATAAAATTCAATGATATAAATAAATAATTTTGAATTTTCCAAAAATATAATCTTTATATTGATTTTGGAATTTTTATTTTTAAATATTTCCTTTTTCTATTTTTAGTGGTTTTTTATTTGGAAGCACAAAATACAATAATAAACTATTACAAGTTTTTTTGAATTTTTAAATGATTTTTTGCAATTTTTTTAGAATTTTAATTCAATTAGGGACAAAACCATGCTATTTTGATTTTTAATTGCTAGGAAGAAGCCGAAAATGAAAAAAAAAATAAAGCGTGAAAGAGCATGCAAGCAGTCACTTAAACCTATTTTTTACAATTTTTGGATCATGTTTGATATTTTTAGAAAATAGAGAACCTGTGAACCCTCAAATGTAGTTAATCGTGCCGAATTAATGTTGATTTGTTCGTTGCAGTTGGGCAAAGTTGGATTAATCAAAAACCACAAATTTAAATGTTTGTCCAATTAATGCGAACGGTCAATTTTTTACTTGAGAAATCCCAAGATCGATCTCAAGGAGACCACTATCTCCTTAGGTTGATTTAAAGACGATCTCGAGTTTAGGTTTTCAAAGAGGCATTTTTTTGATATTTTCTTAAATGCAATGAATGAGTAAAATGCAATGTTGGTGAAGTTCAGGGGATAAAATGCAAATTACAATCAAATTAAGTCCAAAAATCCCCATTGGTCATAATATGAAATATAATGAACTTAGGCTACTGTATTTTTTTCAAATTTTTGGATGAACTATGCATTAATTATGAATTAAATAAGCAAACTAGGTGATTTTAAGTTAATTAATTTTAACAAATACTAAATGTCAATAGTTTCAAGAAATTAGTTTATCCTAGATAGGAGTATGTGAGAGATATCTAAAACATTTTTTATTTTTAAATATATTAAGTGAGGAATTAATTAAAAATTGAATTACTAAATCCACCATTTCATTTATTTTGACCTAGATATACGTGCAAATGAGATGAAATTTGGGCAAAGTATAAAACGTCCTACAATATACCTATGACGAATATTTAGGATTTTTTAGATCAGCCAATAATTACATATCAATTTCAGAGCATAAAATAGGTAAACTCAGAAAATTTTCATGAAATTAATTTTAATAAATAATCTACTAATAAAAAAATGTAAAATAAATGCTCATTAGATAGAGAATTAGTTGCTCTCCAATATGTTATTTTTAAAATAAAAAAATGATGTGAAATGATAGTTCAAATGAATGTATAAACACCAGGGTATGAATGCAATACATCAAACAAAAACAAAATAAAAAATAACGCACAAGGGTGCTTCTTTAATTACCAGAACTTCCAAGGACCTCCAAGCATTTTTTTCCAAGCAGGACATGCGTGGCGCATGTACTTTTGAGCGGTGGAGGAGGAGATAAAGCCCAGGGCGTGTCGGACACGTATATGTAGAGAGGCCCTCTCCTCCTTCGTTCCTTGCCGGTCCATATTGATGAGTCCGTATATGCCGCGTTAAGAGGTTGTTTTTATCGTTGTGCGTGAAAATAAAAAATGTGTCATTCATTGTAGGCGGCGATCGGAAATGGTCAAGAAGTAACCACAAATTTTATTCAATTTCAATTAATTGGTTTTTATGTTTATTTTACTTGGGCAAGTCCCAAGGTCGATCACAAGGAAGCAAAGGAACAACCTAAAATTATGTCTATCCAATTTCGTGTTCGGTTTTCGAGGTGGTCTTTTTTTTTGGAATTTTCAACGCAATAAATTGATGCACAATGCACTTTTGGCCTATTTTAGGGACTAAAATGTAAAATTCAATCAAACAATGTCTGAAAAATATGAAACTTGGCCACAATGTAAATGATGATGAAATGAATGCGCTATAATTTTTTGGAATTTTTGGATGCAATATGAATTTTTTTATGAATTTCTAAATGCAAACAGGATGATTTTTAATATTTAATTATAATAAATATTAAACCTACTTATTTTCAAGATAGAAAATTATCTAAGATTTATCACTAGGTAATGGATCTTAGAAAAATCCTAAACTTCGAAAAGGTGAGATCTAATACTTATTAAAATTAAATAGTGAAATGTGCAAAATCAATGGCAACGGTAAATCAATGGCAATTTTAAGAACACAAAGTGGGCAAAATATGCAATTTTCTAAAATATAATTAATAATTAATTAACCAACAATCATAGAAATATCCACAACGTGTCAAACTGTAGAGAATTAGATGAGGAACACAGTGCTATTTTTAAATAATAAAATAATGTAGAGAATAGGTTCAAAACAGAGGTAGAACACAGGGGTATGATTGCAAATATAATAAATAAAACAAATAAGAAAATGTGTAGTGGGCATGGATGTAATTATCGAAACTAAGGGGGGAATTCTTGCAATTTTTCCAAGAGGCACGTGCACTGCACGTGCCCTCTGGTCGGCTCGATTGGCGCGCAAATCAAGGGGTCCTCGGGGGTGTCCTTGCAAATGACCCAGGCGGTCGCATGCATAGCACGTGACCCCTGGAGGGTGTTGCTAACGTTCTCCCTAAGCACGTGCCTTGCACGTGCTTGGGAGCCTCAAGCCTAGCGCCCGACGGCTGATGGCGGAGTAGCGGAGGGCACGGCCTTGGCGTGCCAGTCGAGGCAGACTGCGAGGAGGGGTTGCGGCTGAGTCGCTGAAGATCGGAGCTAGAGCATCGAAGTAGGCAAAGTGGCTCGGGTAGAGGAGTCAATGTCGTGGCTTGGAGGAGTCGTCAGACCGCTTGCGGTGGCGTTGAAGCTCGGAGGCGGTGCTGCGAATGGCGGAGTCGATATCGATGAAGACGGAGTCACCGGTGATGGCTATGGAGTTGGCGGAGTCGGAGTAGTTGGAGACAAAGACGTAGGGGGCTCGATGACGAGTTGCTGGAGATGTAGGTTGATGACGGTAGGGAAACTTGGAGCTGTAGTTGGCGGAGTCGTACGGCGATGGCGGAATCGTAGGCATTTGCTCGACGTAGGAAGCAGAGCGTGGCAATACGCCGGGAGGGCGCTGCTACGAGAAGGTGGGGCTCGGATCTCACCGGAGCTCGGAATGAAGAGGAAGCAGCACTGTCACTGCCGCTCCTCCAACTTGAAGCTTAGTCAGCTGATAGGGTTGATGAGGCGACGGTGGCGTGTTTAAATAAGGACGAGGGTGAGGGCAGCCGTCGGTGGGGGGAGTTGCAAGATGAGTGGGGCTACGGTTCGGCCGTTGTGATGGCGCGAGGATGATGGAGGAGGGGCGGCGGTCGTTGCTAAGATAGAGGGGGCGGCGCGTGAGGGGAGTTGTTGAGGGTTTTGCGGAGAGGTCGTTGGGAGGAAGACGATGAGGGTGGGTCGTCCAATCGGCCGAGATCGGACGGCCCCAGATCGAGACACGTGGCTGGGGTGAAGAGAAGGGAGGGGCACGTGCGTCGCACGTGCGGCGCTTTTAATTAATTTTTTAATAAAAACGAAAACTTAAAAAGTCCAAAAACTGCTGACACGTGGCGGCTGCTGGGGCGGCCACGTGTCAGCACCAGAAAATTCGAAAATAAAACCTTTTGTAAAATCGATAAAAAATAACAAATGACCTCGAATCGAAAAAGTTCCTTCATGAAAAATGCTCGTCTCGACGAGATCTACAACTTTTATGACACCAAAGCCAAAATTGGTCAAATGTAAAAAATGAATTTTTGGGGTATCCCTTGTACATAGAATACCTTGATTTTTGGGTTTCCTAATTTTTTTGTCATTTTTAGATAAGACAAAAATCCGGAAAAATATAGAGAAATCAAAGATAAATAAAAGACATCTAAATATAATTTTTTTAATTGTATTGATTAAGAAAATATATACATAAAATATAGGTCAGAAAACCGCTAAAATACACAGTATTACAAAAGAGGCCAAAAACCCAACTTTCACATACGAGCTCCGATTCATTTGAACTTGGTCTGTTTTGAAGGTAATTGAATGTACATTAGTTCAAAAGTGAGTAGGATCAAATCTGCCACTGGATGGGGAAGATTTGGGGCTTTTAGTCCGAAAATCCTGAAACTAGGGTTTGGGTTTTTGGTCCACTCATCAGGGTTAGTGATTTTTTTGTATTTTTTATTTATTCTTGTTAGTGATATGTACACAGTGGAGGTTATTTTGGGTTATGCGGTGTCAGCATGGAGGAGTTAAAAATCCGAGAAATTAGGCTATTTACAGGTCAACTGTGGCTTGGATTTTTGGCTTCTTATTTTGTGCAGAAATTAATGCTAAAATGCAATTCTTATGAAATCATGCATGAATGCTAATTATGCAGAATAAATGCAGAAATGCTGTTGATTTTGAGGGACCTGAGCTTAATTAATGAGACTTAGAGTGATGAATCCGAGATTCATCATCCCCCTATACTTAAACCATGCTCGTCCCTGAGCATCAAAAAGAAATGCCATGAAGTGAAATGAGATTGGGTTCCATACCAAGACCATGAGATGAAGGTGAAAATGAAACTAAACTCGACCTTTGGATTATTCGTGTGTCAAAACTTCTATGAGACTTAGAATTTTAAAATCAACAGCCCTCAAGTTCTACACATCATTGTCACAGTTTTGACTCAGAAGTCATCTTAGATCGATCCTCTTCCCTAAGTATACCCTATGAACATTGAATAACCGACTCATGTGTATGAAGGGTTTTAGCTCTTCCCATCCAGAATGCCGGACTACCATACTCCTCTCCTTTCCAGTAACTCGTCCTCGGGGAGTCAGGTATTTCCTTCTAAGGTCTGTCGCGCTGTGTTCACAACCGAATTGAGGGAGGAGATAGAAGAAGGGGAAAAGAACTAGAGGGTGGCCAGTGTAGTCACCTCTCCTTGTGAAGATGGCCAGTATAGCCGAGTCTCCACCAAGATCTGCAGGTTTTCTTGAAGCTTGGACCTTTTTGGTCGGATTTTATTTGGTAGTTGGTTCTTTGTATTTGAGATTTTTGGTGGTTCTGCTTAGATCTTGTTGTGCCCCTACGGATATAGAATCTTTTTGTTAAGTACATTTTTTGGGGTCTTAGATAAAATTGTTCCCAACCGTCCATCCCTAATCCGAAACTTTATTTCAACCCGTACTCCAATCTTTAGATTTCCACGCTACCAGAAAAGAGACTCACACAGTCTTCCAACATCCCGTCTGAGTTGAGCTAAGTGCATAGTGCGAGAGTTCAAATTAATTCCCTATTCCAGAGTTGTACCCAGAATGAAGAGACCAGGTTAGACACTAAGAGTCAAACGTTGCACATTGTCATGTGGAACTTAAAGAATTAAGTCAAAAGACCTGAAGCTCTTAAAATCCTATTTCTCGATGAAGTTCCTTTGAAAATTAGGTGGATTAAGGTCAAGTTCAGACCACTCTCGGTTTTTGCTCACAACTTGGTTCAGAACCCATTGTCTTTTCACAGATGCATATGAATGCGATGCTGGATGAAGTGCATGTGTGTGAAATGCAGACACTTTTTTTGTGTGATTTATTATTATTATTATTTTAATGCAAAAATGAAATAAGAAACCTTTTTTTTCAAAAATTTTGGGCAAGTCAGTGTTAATAAAAAAACTCTCCTTTTTTTCTTTTGTTTTGTTTTTTTTTCAAAGAGATTAACCACCCCGTAAATACATATAGACTTACGCGAAAGTACGAGATATGGGTAAAATATATACAAAGTGTATATACAGACCCCCTATACTTAGCGAGTGCTGTGTCCCCGGAGCACAAAAAGCGTAATGAAGACATAGCTCGGGCTAAGCGTAAGAGAGTTAGGAATTTATATACAATGGTTCGTCCCCCTATACTTAGACTGCAAACAATCTAAGTATAGAAGAAGAGCGGGAAAATGAAGCGGTCGGGATATGTGGATGAAGAGAGTATATACAGGTGGATGTCGGTTCCCCCTATACTTAGGCTCTGGACAGCGAAAGTATGGAAGAAGGGTGGAAATGGAGCAGTCGAGAGAAGGAGTGTGATGAGAGAAATGGTATAAACAAATGGCATCGATCCCCCCCTTACTTAGGCCTTGGCCTAAGTAGAGGAAGAAGCTGTACAAGGAGACCGATGTGGTCGGAAGGGAGGGTGGGTAGCTGATGATTAAGGCGGTTTTCGGCTGATCTTCTTGTGAGCCTACGGTGGGAGATCGTAGTGATGAGTTGGAGATGAGGCGTATGATTCCCAACTACAATCAGTGTCATCCTCAGAAAAATCATGATGGATAGTGGATGAAGGGTTTGAGTCAGATGAAAGATATCCATCATCACAGTTATCCTCAGAGGAATAATATTTGAAAGTGGACATACTCCACATATTTTGTTTCTTCAGTTGTTTTCTCCGAATTCGTTCCTTCTTGGGGTCAGGCGGTTTGCCCTCAGATGAATACTCAGAAGCACCGATCTCAGTCAGCTCATACGAAAGAATTCCAGTGTACTTGAAGAGGGCAGGAGCATCAGCTTTGGATGAGTAGTAGTTAGGAACAGGAGTTGTCCAATGAGAATTGAATTTTGGATCCTTGCGAAGATATGGCTTTAGAGCTGCCGAACATACTTCACTCATGTATACTACCTTTTTCGTACCTGATGAGGGATCGTGAGCTGATTCCTCTTCCGAAAGGTCAAAGGTGACTCTCTTTTTATTTCTTCGTGAAGGTGTCGGTTCACTTGAGTATCCAGATGAATAGCCATTGGAATTCTCCTTGGTCGGTGTTGGGTTTGTGTGCTTTTTCTTAGTCTCTTGTATGTTTGAGCACTCTTGATTCGGGATGATTTGGTCAAGATATTCAAAAAATGTTGCTCTAGGGTGTGACCATGCATATGTCTCAGGATCGTAGTAGAAAGATTGTCTATTTTGAGATTCGTGGGAATTGAAATACTGGGGAGAGTCTCTGCATGTTCTTTCTCAATTGATTCGATGTTGGCGCATTCCTGTGTCGAGTTGATGTAATCCATGTAGTCAGAGTAGGTTGACCCAGGGTGTGCCCATGCAAAGGTCTCCAGATCATATGATTCATATACATGATTCTCCATGGTGAGAGCGGTTGGGAATGGAGCAGGGGGAGATTTTCTAAACCAATAGTCTCATCAACAACTGTTATCTCAGATGTGGCTGCGGGGTAGGGCTCTTCTACCATTTCATGGTTAAGGTTGTCAGGGACTTCGTGGGTTGCCTCAGAAGATCGTGATTCCTCAAAGATATGGTCAGATCTAAGTGCTTCCAATGCTATGAATTTGATTTCCCGACAATCAATACTTGCCTTGGCCAATGCCAAGAATGGCTTTCGAAGAATGATTGGAGAATGGGTGAATTCTCCTTGGTGCTCAATATCAATGATCGTGAATTCTACTTTGAGCGGAGCACCTTGGAATTTTATGACGACAGAAATGATTCCTCTCGGCCGCTTTATTGATCGGTCCGCTAATTGAACAATCTCTCGTATCTTTCGAATCGGTCCGAGTTTGAGTTCATGGAATACAAAGGTCGGAAGGATATTGATCGGTGCATTGTCATCAATCCAAGCATGGGTGAAGATTGTGTCTTTGATTTCACAATCAAATCTAGGCAACCGCTTCACTATGCGGCTCTTGGTTTTTCTCCTCAACACCAAGGAGGAGGCCATTGACAAGATATGTCTCTCGGTCTTGGTTCTAATCTTACCCGGCTTTTTATTCATTAATTTATCCATTATAAATCCTTTGAGGTCGGGGAAGTGTTCAATGGCCTTTATAAAGGGAAGTTCAAACATCAAGTGTTTTTCCAATGCTTCTCGTAAGTCGGACCCAAATTCCTCAGATCGTCTTCCGTCTCAATTTTTATGAAATTTTCTGAGTTTTCAATTTTTTTGTGATTTTCAAATGTTTCCATTTTTTTGGTATTTTCTGGGTGGTGTGTGGGTGTGGTGTGTTCTTCATATGAAAAGGAGCCTTGATATTCAGAGTGATAGTCCGCGGCATAGTCATTTCTAGAGAGCAATGTGTAGAAGTGAATTTGTCAGAATCGTCCCTAGGTCCCTGAATTTCCTCAAAGTTTTCATTCTCAGATCCAATCATTTCCTCATTCATTTTCATGTCCGAGCTACCAGAGATTAGTCGATCGGCAAGTTCTTAAAATCTATCCTCCATTAAATCAAATTTCTTATTCATCATCAAAATATTCTCCAAAATCTCTTTATGACCAAGCATGGGAGCAGTTGGGATATGTTTTTGTAATTGAATGTCCTTTTCCATTTTTCTATATGTACTAGGAGAGGAGTCTCTTGAAATATCTGGTATATGATCATCGTTCTCTAAAAGTATCTCCTCAATAATCATGGAAGGTGGCTGCTCATATGGTCTAGGCATGTGGAGTTGGTCCAAGGGGAGTTCAATTCTTTGAGTGGTCGGACCTTGATATTGTGGAGTCAGCATACAGGGTTGATGTGTTCCTATGTGGTCGGCCCAGTCCTCTGTATGAGTGAAAAGGGGGTTGTTATGTTCAATCCAAGATAATGATTATTCATTGGTGTTCAAGATCGATGGAAGAGGTCAAGAAGTGTTCAATTCGATCATGTGGTTATCATCTCCCATGAATGATGGATTGACATTTACCGAATATGAAGGATGTATTCTATGATCAGCATAAAGAGGATTGATAAATGAAGAAGTAGAGCCCTCAATCATTTGTTGGTTTGTCTTCTCTGAATACAAAGGGTTGTCATTCATGAAACAGGTCGGATTAGCAGAGGGAGATGGATTTATTGGTGGTTGAGGGGGAGGTGTTTTGGGTCTAACCGATACGAATTCATTTTCATAGTATAGCTCGGATGGATTCTCGGATAAACGTTCGGCTATTTTTGAAAGAACTGAAAGGAATGAGGGGTTGGGTCTGCAAGAGTTATTGGACAAGAATTCCATGGTGAATTTTAAATCAAGGAAGAAGAGAGATGATTGCACGGCATAATCAAAACAAATCAAATGTGCGACTGTTGATCTTCGATATCGGTTTACGCACACCAATGCAAAAACAATTCAAACACCGGGTTCACCAACGCACACAATGAGCCGTAAGAGTTCGGCTATTATCTTTTCAATTTTAGTTGGTGATAAATCAATCTTGGCAATAATTTAACGAGCTGAAATTTCGGATTTGGGCTCTAGCCTTAAGTGTCGTCTCTCGCTCACTTAGAAAAATAGAAACATCCAAGGTCGGGGTTGCTCTCCCACAAAAATTCTTGATTTTATGGGTTATTTTGATCGGCTATATTTAGCAGTCCTAATTTTTAATGAGGTGATCACTGAAAAATTAGATGAGCACAAAATCATGTCTACCATCCAGTCCCAATTTCCTTTAGAATTATATGATAAAACGGAAGGGAGGAGTTCGGGAAAAGCCGATGCACGTGAAAACAATGATGTATGCTCAGTTAGAAGACTTACAACTCTTACCTCTCTCTTGAACTCACTCAACATTTTCATCAAACTGATTAACTTCTGTGACAAGTGATAGGCAGCTGAACCCACACCCTCAACTGATCTCTAATGATCGATTACCATCTGCCGGGAGCCATCTTCAAGTAACCACGCCTTCTCAAATCTAAAAAAGGAGAGTGGGATATCCACATCACCACTATCCCAAACAAGAGGTGAATGATCTGATCTAGATCTCGAACGAGAGGAAACACCACACAATGGGAACACTTGTGACACATCGGGGAGATGAGGAAATGATATAATCTAAAGCAGAATCTAGAGCTTCTCCATGTGTATCTAATGTTGGTCGCATCTAGAACTTCCAGTTTCAAATCTCCAACCAAATCAACAAAATCTTGTGAGCTAGGGTCCTGACCCCCGTTCATCCCCGGTCTGTCAGCCACAAATAAAGTGATGTTGAAATCAGCAACCATGATCCAAGCTACATCAGAGAACCCTGAAGTGAGCGGTCAGATAGGCCATAGACACAAGAAACCACTAATCTGGAACCAAGACGTTTCACAAGAAGTCAGTGCGAATCTGCCTCGTCCTTCTGATAGTGAGTCGAACAAGTCACCATCCCAGGCCACATCAACGCCACTAGCACTGCCCACTGCATTAGTCACAGAGATGTTTTTTATACGCCTCAAACCGAGAGAGCTCCACAGCACTTCTGAACACTCATTGAAATTATTCTAAATGAATGCAAGCCGATGAAAATCGCACCTAAGCAGAAAGTTCTATTAGCGTGAAGAATTGAGTTAAATTTTTGGCTAAGTTGAACGATCTAATGTGCGTCTCAATTAAGTACAGTGTGGCTTAAGTCCTACGAGCATAAGCAAAAATATAAATGCTCAGAGAGCTGTATGTGCAGGTCTATCCTATTCACCACTCAAGTTGGGCCCCACCCTCACCGGAGAGTGAAATAGGCCACGACACACCACAAAATAGTTCAAGGTCTTTTTTACATACGCGAGAGTCCAAACGGACACCGCTGTAAATGAGAAAGTAAATAAAATTGCAGAAATTTAAAACCTAGACTCTACGCTCTCTCGTGACTCGACTCGATCTTAATTTAATTGCAGCTTCTTCAGATGTTAGTGAAGATGTGTCGGTATCTTGAAAACCGCTCCACGTACGCCAGGTACCTCGTAAGACAAATAAGAGAGATTTGTGTAAGAGCGTGACTCAGAAAATAGAACAAGTGAATTAAATGCTGAAAAATAAATGCGGAAATAAAATGGTATTCATAATGAAAAATTCGGGAGTCAGACTACCCGAATGCGGAAAACCGAGCGAAAAATGTCAAAACACAAAACTAAGTCGTTTGCCTCCCCAGCAACGGTGCCATCTGACGAGTCCGTATATGCCGCATTAAGAGGTTGTTTTATCGTTGTGCGTGAAAATAAAAAATGTGTCGTTCGTTGTAGGCGACGATCGGAAACGGTCAAGAAATAACCACAAATTTTATTCAATTTCAATCAAGTGGTTTTTATGTTTATTTTACTTGAGCAAGTCCCAAGATCGATCACAAGGAGGCAAAGGAACAACCTAGAATTATGTCTATCCAATTTCATGTTCGATTTTCGAGGTGGTCTTTTTTTTGGAATTTTCAATGCAATAAATGGATGCATAATGCACTTTTGGCCTATTTTAGGGACTAAAATGTAAAATTCAATCAAACAATGTCCGAAAAATATGAAACTTGGCCACAATGTAAATGATGATGAAATGAATGCGCTTAATTTTTTTGGAATTTTTGGATGCAATACGAATTTTTTTATGGATTTTTAAATGCAAACAGAATGCTTTTTAATATTTATAATAAATATTAACCTACTTATTTTCAAGATAGAAAATTATCTAAGATCTATCGCTAGGTAATGGATCTTAGAAAAATCCTAAACCTCGAAAATGTGAGATCTAATACCTATTAAAAATTAAATAGTGAGATGTGCAAAATGATTTTTACAGGTCAAATGATGCATGCAAATGCAAATCTTTTTGGGCACAATGTCAAGCAAAATTATCTCTACAATGTATGATTTTCGAGGATTTTTAGAGCAACGGTAAATCAATGGCAATTTTAAGAACACAAAGTGGGCAAAATATGCAATTTTCTACAAAATAATTAATAATTAATTAACCAACAATCATAAAAATATCCACAACATGTCAAACTGTAGAGAATTAGATGAAGAATACAGTGCTATTTTTAAATAAATAAAATAATGTAGAGAATAGGTTCAAAACAGAGGTAGAACACAGGGGTATGATTGCAAATATAATAAATAAAACAAATAAGAAAAGTGCAGTGGGCATGGATGTAATTACCGAAACTAAGGGGGGAATTCTTGTAATTTTTCCAAGAGGCACGTCCAGCAGTCGGCTGGATTGGCGCGCAAATCAAGGGGTCCTCGGGGGTGTCCTTGCAAATGACCCAGGCGGTCACGTGCGTAGCACGTGACCCCTGGAGGGTGTTGTTGACGTTCTCCCTAAGCATGTGCCTTGCACGTGCTTGGGAGCCTCGGGCCTAGCGCCCGACGGCTGGTGGCGGAGTAGCGGAGGGCACGACCTTGGCGTGCCGGTCGAGGCGGACTGCGAGGAGGGGCTGCGGATGAGTCACTGAAGATCGGAGCTGGAGCATCAGAGTAGGAGAAGTGGCTCGGGTAGAGGAGTCGATGTCGTGGCTTGGAGGAGTCGTCAGACCGTTTGCGGTGGCGTTGATGCTCGGAGGTGGTGCTGCGAATGGCGGAGTCGATGTCGATGAAGACGGAGTCACCGGTGATGGCTATGGAGTTGGCGGAGTCGGAGTAGTTGGAGACGAAGACGTAGGGGGCTCTACGATGAGCTGTTGGAGGTGTAGGTCGATGACGGTAGGGAAACTTGGAGCTGCAGTTGGTGGAGTCGTACGTCGATGGCGGAATCGTAGGCGTTGGCTCGGTGCAGGAAGCAGAGCGTGGCAGTACGCAGGGAGGGCGCTGCTACGAGCAGGTGGGGCTCAGATCTCACCGGAGCTCGGAATGAAGAGGAAGCGGTGCTGTCACCGCCGCTCCTCCAACTTGAAGCTTAATCGGCGGATAGGGCTGACGAGGCGACGGTGGCATGTTCAAATAAGGACGAGGGTGAGGGCAGCCGTCGGTGGGGGGAGTTGCGAGATGAGTGGGTCTACGGTTCGGCCGTTGTGACGGCGCGAGGATGACGGAGGAGGGGCGGTGGTCGTTGCGAAGATAGAGGGGCGACGCGCGAGGGGAGTTGTTGAAGGTTTTGCAGAGAGGTCGTTGGGAGGAAGACGATGAGGGTGGGCCGTCCGATCGGCCGAGATCAGACGGCCCCAGATCAAGACACGTGGCTGGGGTGAAGAGAAGGAAGTGGCACGTGCGTCGCACGTGCGACGCTTTTAGTTAAATTTTTTTAATAAAAACGAAAACTTAAAAAGTCCAAAAACTACTGACACATGGCGGCCTCTGGGGCGGCCACGTGTCAACACCAGAAAATTCGAAAATAAAACCTTTTGTAAAATCGATAAAAAATAACAAATGACCTCGGATCGAAAAAGTTCATTCACAAAAAATGCTCGTCTCGACGAGATCTACAACTTTCATGAAGACACCAAAGCCAAAATTGGTCAAATGTAAAAAATGAATTTTTGGGGTATCCCATGTACATAGAATACCTTGATTTTTGGGTTTTCTATTTTTTTGTCATTTTTAAATAAGATAAAAATCCAAAAAAATATAGAGAAATAGAAGATAAATAAAAGACATCTAAATCTAATTTTTTAATTGTATTCATTAATAAAATATATACATAAAATATAGGTTAGAAAACCGCTAAAATACAGAGGATTACAAAAGGGGTCAAAAACCCAACTTTCACATACGAGCTCCGATTCACTTGAACTCGGTCTTGTTTTCAAGGTAGTTGAATGTACATTAGTTCAAAAGTGAGTAGGATCAAATCAGCCACTGGATGGGAAAGATTTGGGGCTTTAAGTCTGAAAATCCTGAAACTAGGGTTTGGGTTTTTGGTCCACTCATCAGGGTTAGTGATTTTTTTTGTATTTTTTATTTATTCTTGTTAGTGATATGTACACAGTGGAGGTTATTTTGGGTTATGCGGTGTCAGCATGGAGGAGTTAAAAATCCGATAAATTAGGCTATTTACAGGTCAACTGTGGCTTGGATTTTTGGCTTCTTATTTTGTGCAGAAATTAATGCTAAAATGCAATTCTTATGAAATCATGCATGAATGCTAATTATGCAGAATAAATGTAGAAATGCTGTTGATTTTGAGGGATCTAAGCTTAATTAATGAGACTTAGAGTGATGAATCCGAGATTCATCACATATCAAGGATTGTAAAGTCCACCATGTAATCTTTTCCCTCGATATTGATGATAATGTTCCTCAATTATCCCTTGGACCTCTCAGTGGATTTGTCAGCAAAATGGAGTTGGGCTCTAGATTACCTAAGAGTTCCTAGATTTATCTTCTCATAAAGGGTTGTTGATATCAGGTTAATTGAGGATTCATTATCCAAGAGAGTGCATCCAAATACAGTATCATGGACATGACTCACCAGATAATGGGCACACATGTCCCTTCATTTTCTTGGAAACACATTATTAATGGCGTAAGTAGTGGCTACTAACAAAATGTGCTTCTCAATCCGGCTTCTTGTTTTCCTGCCAACTCTTATAGGTGTGCATGTAGCCTTCAGGTACTTTAGGAATGTAAGTGTCATATACACATACTTATCAAAGGGTATTGTGACTTTGATGTACTTGTTGCAAAACTCTGCCATCTTAGGGTCATCCTTTTGGATTTTTTTGGATTTATTCTTTCCTCCCTTAAGAGCATGGGGGAAGGGATTATTGAAGACAACTCAGATTCTGAAACTGAAATATTTTCATTCAAACGGGAAACTAAGTTCTATACAGGATTGGGACTCTGACTATGATCGGAAATAAATTCATGAAAAGAAACAAGGGGTGCATCCTCCTCAGATGGAGGTACAAGCTCTTAATCAGGCTCACTTGATTCACTATTTGGAGCACCTCTTCGTCTTTTTGTTTTTCTAATTTTTTTTGATATTTTGGGGATTTCGAATCCCTTTTATTCTGCAGAAGGTGATGGTGCTAATGATGGTGATGTTGCTCCTCTACCTCCAAGTTCTCCTCGGGTAGAGACTTGGCAGTGCCCCCCTCATATTCCCGTGCCCGATCAAGTATGGTCACAATCCTTTCGCTCCTAAGGGACATTTGATTTACATTATCATACGAAAGGATCTCATGTTCATATAGGGAATAATCTGAATAGTATACCTGATCTCGTGGTCGTTGCTGACCCTGATTCAGGATATTGGGATTGGCCTGAACCTAGGTGGGAATTGGAGTCCTTGGTGCCCTTTGTTAATCGTGGTGGCATGAGACACGGTTCAGATTTGTCCTTATGTCATGGTAATCATTCTGCATATGTTGAAACCTATCAGTCAAAGACTTAATGGCCAAGGTGAGGGACCCTAGATCACTCGTGGGTGGGATCTACTGCTAACTAGAGGATGGGTGATTTTTCTGTCTATATTGGCCATGTTGTCCATGTCGATACTATTGTGGGCGGTATTGTGAGTTGTAAGGTGGTGGTGGTCCATGTTGGCTCAAGTAGAACGTGCGCTGCTGCTGGTGCTGTTGAGGTTGGTACCCTTGTCTTGGCTGAGACTGCGCAAAACACAGTACGAGGATGGAGCTAGTTTCATGGTAAGCTTGGGAGGGTCGGTGTGGTTGACCACTCCCTATCCCCGATTGTATGTTGATGGAGTCATGGTTGTACCATAGGCTGTTGATCTCAAACACCTGCGAAGGCTCCTCATAGACTGACTCCACCTGTGGGGGTGTGTGTTGCTCCCTGTTGAGTGTATTGTTGCCCCTCAACCCAAGTGCTCTGAGTCCCCTGTACCTGCTCATGTACGAGGTGAACTTAATGTACAGGTGCAGGTGGTGCAGAAGGGGCAGGTAGTCATATCTTGGCTACCTTCTCAGATATTCCTCCACTTGTTTTGGCAATCGTAAAAGCGTCTTAAGGTCAGTTACCCTCTTATAGTTCTGTTCTACCATGGTAAGTTTATCAGCTATTATCCACATGCCAGGGATTAGGTCATCTATCAGATCCTCTACAGTCCTCCTAGATGTCTCATAAGATAGTCTTGAGGGAGACACCTAATAGGCCCTTGTGGCCTAGATCTGCCTATTTCAGCTATTTTCTCTAGGATCTTCCATACGACATCTTTGTTCTTATTCAAATAGCTACCTCCACAAGATGCACTCACTAACCCCTGCATTTTAGGGGTCATGCCACAGAACAACATCTAGACTAAGATCGCCTTAATAATGCCATGGCAAGCACATTTCTGCATCAAATCATTGAATCTATCCTAAGATTCATGAAATGGCTCATGGGGACCCAGGGAGAAACTAACAATATTTGTCCTCATCTGGTTATTCCTACTGAGTGGGTAGTACTTCTTCAAAAATCAGTATTTGAAATGCAACCAGGTTGTATTTCTAACCCTAAGATCCTTCAACCAATGGGTAACCTTATCTCCTAAGACGGACAGGGTAGCCTTCAGTCAGATGTAATCTTGTCCAACCCTAGGACTTCTAAAGTTGTTACATACCAACTCGAAGTCTCTCAAGAACACATATGGTTCTTCTGTTGCATTCCCATTAAACTTCAGTAGCAGCTAAGGAAATGGGGTTTCAGCTCAAATGCCTCTAGTGGAACCTTAGGTACGAGCCAACTATGTATCTCATTCTCTGTTGAGTTATAGGCATCTACCATTAGTCTGTTTATACCACCCACCTCAATTACATGTCCCATCCTAGCCATAAGATATGCATTCAATTGCTCATCTCTAGCTAAACAGGCAAGGACTTGCTGCATGGGGTCATATATATGTTCCTCTTCTTCAGGGTTTCTCTTAGGAGGCATCTTGGTCTTGGGTTCGTCTTCTTCACCTGGATCGACAATGTGGTCTTGATTAGAAGAGGATTTATGAATGAAGATATTTTCATCAAGGCGAAGGTCTTCCTCGGTGAGATGGGAGGAGAGAAATGGAATGGTTTGAAGGTAACCATCCCGAGAGTGAGAGATCCTAAACTCAAGAGGAATATTGATGATCGAAAAACTCACGTGATCCTACTAAAGGTAAAAATAACTGGGTCATTGCGACCTCGATCCCGAAGCTCAATCAACAAGAAAACTAAGACCACCAAAATAGAGTAATCAATCAATAAAATCGAATAGTGGTCTCGCTATTTTTATTTAACCCGATATAGGGACCGGGGTCGAACTCAAGGAGCACGGGTTGGCTTAAGAAGCCGACGAAGTAGTCAAAATTCAAAATAAAAGGAAGAAAATATTTTTGTTGGATTTTATAATTTTATAATTTTTTATGATTTTTAGTTATGAGGAAAAATATAGAACAAGGCTAAAAAGAGCACATTCAAGGGATTATTCAACACATCAAAACAAATCAGAAAATTGCAATAAAAATATTTTTGGGTTTTATAATTTATAAGTGTTTTAGGTAATTTTCTCATATTTTTATACTTTTTAGTTGAGTTTATAAAAATGAAATAAGACAAAAACTGGAAATCAATGTGCAACCAGATTTGAAAGGCTCTTTAAAAATATGAAAATAGCCTTTAAAAATCTAGAGACAATTTTACGAAAAACTTCAATTAAAAATCTAACTACAAAAGAAGAAATTGCATTTTTTGATTTTTTTAGAATTTTTAATGATTTTTATGAGTCTTTTAGGATTTTCAATTTTTAAGGTTTTTATAAGTCCAAATGCAGCAAAAATTGAATTAAAGCAAGAAGACAACAAAACAAACATGCACTATTTTTTTTAGAATTTTCGAAGGCTTTTTAATATTTTTAGTTGATTTTGTAATTGAACCAGTAGCAAAAATGAAGGTTTTTGAGTTTTTAAAATAGAAAATAAAGACAAAATTTTCCCAGAAAATCATTGGAATTTTTACACAGTGGTAGGGGCTACATATCCAAATTTCAAGAGATTTGGAATTACTTTGCTATTTTATCCAACCAATAGAAGAGGCACAACACACAGGGACTGAAATGCAATTAAAACTACGTTCCAGGACTAAATATTAACATGCATTAAAAATCCAAGGACTCTACTGTAAATTTCCCAAGGTATTCAACACATGTCGCAATTTAACATTCACAGGGGCATAAGTGCAAATATGAAAACTATCTAATCAGAACATAACACTCAAAAGCCCTGAGGGCATACATGCAAATAACGCAGATATACACATGACGAAGCACGTGCGTCCACAAGAGAAGGACTAAAGTGCAAATATAATAAACAGTAGGTCTTAATATGCAAATTATCCCAGAGTGCTAAGTTATGTAATAGACTAAACAAGAACTGAAATAAACTGTAGGGGGGTCTAGAGCAAATTACCCAGCCAAAGCATGTGCAAGTCACGTAGGGGACCACGTGTCTGGTGCTGATGGGTCGGTGGACGTGCGGTTCTGATGACGCCTTCTGGCAGATCGGGCGGTCCTGATGAGATGGCAGATGTGGGGTGCACGTGGCCGTCAGATATGGAATCTAACAGCCAGTCAGTGGCAGGTCTCGAATAGCTCAGATTACGTCTGGAGTTGAGGCATGATCCGACGGTGGAGAGAGGGTCTGGATGAACACCTCCTGGGCGAACTTCGCCGGCGAACTGGAGGAGCTCCGCGCGTCCGATTGAAGATCGGGAAGGGGGGTTCGTCTCACGATGATGCTCCACGTCGGGTGGTGGTGACCGATGGAGCTCCCAACGGTCCAATCCTTCGACGAGGGAGTGGGGATCTGGGCTACTCCGACGAGGTATGCGAGAGGCGATTTGGGGGGTAAACTCGCACTTATTCACTTGCAAATGAAAGCTTGGGCTCGGAGGATTTCTCCGGCATGGTTTATTGTATGAGAAGCAACGGGAAGCAAGGTGGAATGGGGAAGGGGGGTCCCATGGAGGTGAAGGGGTGATCGGAAGGGAAAATGGGTGGTCGGAGTACTAGGGAAAGGCCGATAAAGGGTTCTGGTCGTAGATCAAAAACTTGAGAATCTAAGCTAACTGAAGGCTATCTACGCTACCTGGTGGTGGAATCCGTCTGGGCTGGAGGTGCTGGACCTTCGAGGGCCATGGCCTCAATGAGTCGATGTGTCCAGAGGCTGAGCTCACCTCGCGGTGGAGCACGACGGAGTGTACGCCGGATCAGAGGCCTCCAACACTCTAAACCTCGCTACAACTCTCTCTCTCGCATCAGCTGCCACTCAGACGAAGAGGAGGAGGTCATCGGAGAGGAGTGGAATGACCAAAGATGAAGGAAAAAGGCATCTCCATGTGAGCTTATACTCAAGGAGATCCGACAAGGTGGAGCTTGAGCGCGCGGTTCGATGAACGGATCCCTAAGAAAATCAATAGGCGTAGATCACGGATCATCCATCGATAGTCGGAGCCCAGGTTGAGAGGATAGTGATCGGATCGCTGTGGAAAAATTTGGAGAAGATCGAGTCAGCACAAGGATCCGCGAAGAAGGTGGTCCAGGAGGGGAGTTGACCGGGGGTCAATAATCCCCGTGGACCAATCAGAATTCAGTTATTGGAAATTATTTGAAAATTAAATTAAAAATAGTAACTGATTTTATTTAAAATATTTTCAAAATGAAAAATGTATATTTTTTCAAAGTATTTTTTACTGAATTTTATTTATTTTTTTGAAAAATAAATTAATGTACATACATAATATTATTTTATATACAGGTGTAAATACCTATGTATTTTCAATTTTTATTTTTATTAGTTTATTTTTGTACAATTATCCCAATTTTATATTTTATTTATTTACAAATAAAATTTGGGATATAAAATAATTTTTATTTGATTTTTATTGTTTATTTACAAGGGTCAAATAAATAGAGATAGGTAAATATATATACATGGAATGTACAAGGCTAGGAGAGAGAAATAATTTTATTTTTCTCACTTTTTTTTATTTTTAGAAATATGTATACATTGATAAAATCCCATTTTTATTTTTGTTTTTATAAAAAATGAAATATATACATGAAAGAGGAATATATGAGGTGAATGGCCCTATCTCTCTCTACCTGTTTTATTTTGCAGTTAGGCCAATGCTTGGCCCTGCCTTGGGTTCGGGTCACTCAATATTTATTATAAATATTTCCGTCTTTTTCTTTATTTATTTATTACTTTATTTTTGCACAAAAACATGCTAATTATTGGCATTTACACAAAACATACAATTTGGTAATTTATTGTATTTACAAGTATCTACATGGTGTTTTGCAAAGATTTTTAGCTAAAATAAAAGAATAAAGAGTGTTGAATGGGGATTCATCACCCCCCTATACTTTACTTTTGCTAGTCCCTTAGCAAACACTTATTTGAAAAAGAAGTGCAAAAGAGAAAGAAAAAGAAAAAGGACAGGAAATCAAGGTTGATTATTAAACTTTCCTTCATTAAATTGAAATATGGAGCTCAGTCAGACCTTTGGATTATTAATTTGTCGGAACATTATTTGGACTTAAGATTAAAACTCAACAGCCTCTAAGTTCCACCAATCTATGGTCAAGACTCCTTAATAAACCAGATCAGAACAAGTCTACATACACAAATTCTAATGACCATGAATCTTTCTTTGTACTGTGTAAGTGATATGTAGCTCCCCACCTCAGAAATGATAAAGAAACAACCCTCCTTGACAAGATAACTCTAATGCCTCAGTCTAGCAACTCTTTCCTCGAGGAGCGGGGTATTCCCTTCTAAGTTCAAGTACAACCGGCTCAAGAAAAGGGGAAAGAAGAGAATGGACCATGACCAGTGTAGCCATGTATCCTTGGGAGCCCTAGCCAGTGTTGCTGAGTCTCCCGCTGCAAGCTTCATGAGATGGTCATGTGTAACATAAGCTTTGCTTTATTTAACTATATACACTCCGGTGGGTATTTTATTTTCAATAAGACCCACCATTTTTTTGGATCTTTTCTTTCTTTGCACATTTTTTATGGGCATATGCACAACATATCTACATGGTGCTGCATATATACATAAGGAGTTTTTCCTCTTGAGCTAGTAGACTATCCCTCTTTTGAAGCTTTATTGCAACCCACAACTCTTGTCTTTAGACTTTATCACCACGAGACCAAGATGAGACACACTTCCTTCACTATAAGAAGAAGAGAGGTTCTGCCTAGAAGTACTACCCTCATATGCTACCCCAAGCCAAAGGAAACTACCTCCTCACCACCTCATCCGTGGAGAACTATGTGTAAAGTGTTGGAGCAAGTAAAGCCATTGTCTCTGAGAGTCATGTGTGCATTGTTAAGTGCTCTACTTAGGCTCATCAAGATGACATATGCTCATAGCCTAGTGGACTCAAAGAATTAAGTCCCAAATGGACCTTAAAAGTCTTAATCCTAAGCCCTATAAGGTTCCTCTTAGAATTAGGTGGATTAAGGTCTTAACCAAGCTCCATTTTCCAATTTAATTCCAAGACAGTTTAAATGTCAACTATGATTTGGAAAAACTGTACAAATCTTTACAAATATGCAAATTTTTACAAGATTTTTGAAAATGTGCAAAAATTTGAAAAATGATTGAAAACATGGATGTATGCATGAATGCGAAGTTTTGCAAAATGTTTACAAAAATTTACACAAGGTTTTGTAAGTTTTTTATTTTCCAAACATTTTACAAAAATTTTGTACTATATACATAATTTTGATATCAAAATATTTACAAACTATTTACAGAAATCATTTTTACAAACATTGGTATAAAAATAATTTTTATAAATAGCTATGTATGTGCAAGAAGAATTTTATGTACAAGGAGAAATTTTTAAATTTTTATGGATTTTTAGCACGGATTTTTAGCCATTTTATTTATTAACACACTCACACAAAGTACGAGTTATGGCTAAAGTATATATGAAATATATACGACACCCCCTATACTTAGCTCGAACGATGTCCTTAGAGTGAATCAAGAGCGATAAAGAAGACATAACTCGTGCTTAGTATATGGAAGTGAAAAGGAATGGTATACTACAAGAATGAATCAACGAATAGAATAAAGAGGACTCGGTGTTTCCCCTTATACTTAGGATCAAGTAATCCTAAGTATAATAAGTTGTACATGAAGGGAAATCCGAGTGGAAGAATGTTCAAGGTCTACCCCCCTATACTTAGGGTAAAATGTCCCTAAGAATAGGCAGCAACAGAGGTAGAAAGAGACGAAGAAGATAAATATATACAAGATGGAAGGAACGATGTCACTCCACCTATACTTAGGATGAAGACTCCCTAAGTATAGGCAACGACAGGAGTAATGAAACAGAACGAGAATGAGCAACTCGGTGTTTACACCCCCTATACTTAGGATGAGATATATCCTAAGTATAGCAAAAGTAATCCTAAGCAATACCTAGGGTGAAAACAAAGCAGAAGAGACTAGGATCAAATCATGACGAAACATGTATATACAAAGTGAACAATGTTAAGGTGCCTCTCAACAAGCGCTAGATTTTACGCCCCTAGCTGGGTGCAAAGGCTAGGATAAATTTGTGTCACAGTTCAGGACAACATCTGTAAGGCGAATGCTGTATTGTTGTCGTAGTCTCGGTAGATGAACTACGATCAAATCAACACTGTAAAGGAAGACATCCAAGTAGGCAATCAGGCGGGTATCTGCTACCGGGCAGCGACATGGGAAGATGTGATCGGGATTCGGTAGCACAAAAGAAATCATTGGCTCAAGACCAGACTAGAATGGAAGTGTAGAGCTGAAGAAATCAAACGTGGAGAAAGAAGGATCAGTTATGGAATCCTCCACGTCAATCAACGTCTCAAAAAAGTGTGGAAAGCTAAGATCAGGAGACTCGCTAAGAAAACTGATATCTGATGCATATAATGGAAAAGAAACGGACAGATCATCGAATATCTCAAAGATCGGCTCATCCTTGTGAGGGTCGTCGAGGAGGAAAAACTCAGACTTAGAAAGAGCAACAATATCAGAAGACTTGATTTCGTGATCTGCCAGATCGGATTCACTCTCCGAAAGTGAAATCGAGTACGCAAAGTATATGGCATTCTCCCGCAGATAACCCTCAGGGAGAAATGGAAAATCATCAGTGAGAAGGAGAAGATCAGAATCTAAATCGAAATCTACGCCACTGTCTAGCACTAACTCCTCGGCACCAAGATGTCTCATGAGCTGAAGTCGTCCTCTGAAAAATATGGAAACATGAAACAGTGATGGTCAACAATGTGGAAGATGTCAAAGTGTCTGACACTGATCCTCGAGCTGCGACAATGCTGGCTATCGTCTGGTCCTTCTGCAATATATCTCTCTCATCAAACTAGAGGCTAAACGGCTCGAATATGGGACTATCTCTATCTGTCATCTCAAAGTGTTGTCCCACATCTAGCTCTGGCTGCTGGGCTAAATCAGGATGTCTATCAGAATCCGAAAAGTACCTCTGCATAATAGAAGCTGAGTCGTCTGGAAATGGGTACTGAAATGTCTGGACTGATGGTTGTAGTAGTGTGGGCTCCTCAATTTCCTGGAATATCAGAAGATCTGATATCCAAGATTCGTCAACTGAAAAGTCCGGAACTGACTCGAACTCAAGCTGGAAGACCAACGAGAACTCTAGCAGTCTTTGGGTCAGAACCTCCACTGCGACAGTCATGTCATCCATCATCCGTGCTGCATCAGAATCCACGGTCTGGTGTGTATAGGTTGTATCCCTATGAAGTGCGGCACACCCTACTGGTACTGCATCATCCTTGTGTGTTGTCCCGACTAGTGTATCTCGTGAAGATGGCTTCTGTGAAAATGCTCTCGAGATGGCATCAAGTAAATCAATGTCGGAACTGTGGTGTGAACCACCACACGAGGTTAACTACCAGTGCAATCTGATCAGCGATCATCCCCTCATGGAGATCTCAATAAGGTCGGTCTGTGAAAGTTCGTGATCTGGAAATCTCCTCAAGAGGTCAAGAAACCTGAGCCATGCATCGTGTACTGGCTCTTGGGGATATACTGAAAAATATGTGATCAAAGACCGCATCATATCGGCTCTACACTGGGTATAATATCTCTGTAGAAACTCTAAGTGTAACTCTCCTTACGTAGCGAATCTCCTTCGAAATCGTCTGTGCCATGTCCTGGCTCTATGCTGAAGTGAGATGGGAAGGTCTTCATAATCAGCTCCTCAGCAGTGATATCAGAATATGTCTGGGTCTTACAGAACTCCTCGAACTCGGACATATGAAGATAGGCTCCTCGTGCACCTCCCTGAGAATGTCAGCGGACTCTGAATGAACTCCACATCTAGAATGAAGGGAATGTATGCAGAAGCTGACTGTACTTCCTGATCGGTATGCTCATCCATCATCGTAGCGTAGGAGGTATCGACAACTCGCATCTGCTCTCTGTGATCGCCTCTAGGGTGCATTCGTATCCCAGTAATGAAATCGCTCGGGTCTCGCATCTGATTAGTATGATCTCCACAGGCATATAACACAACATGCACAAAAGAAAGAGAGAATGGAAGGTCGGTCAGAGTTCTGACCTCCAATGAGAGTGGTCGGGGAGATGGGGATGAGATGAAGAAGCTACAAAATCCGGCAAGAAAGGATGGCAACCCATCATCCAAGGATGGAGAAGGAGAATAAAGGGTGGGAGGGGAGGGCAAAAGTAGATGACTGGAGGAGAATATGAAGAAGAGAGTGGATGGGATCTGAAAACACAAACAAGATCGTTTAAGCAATACCCCTAATTCACCTACTCAACACAGAGCTGATGACCGTAAGGGTTCGGTCTTTTATCTTGTCAATTTTATTAGGTGATCAAGTCATTCTATCAGAGCGATTAAGTGAGCTGATGGGAATCCAATATTCCCAACAGACTGTCACGTATAAAAGGCCGGTAGTCTGATAGGAAATCGGATATGGCTCTAACCTAGAGTGCGGGTCACTCTCTCGCTCATCCAAACCAAATAAGGAGGGGGTTATTCTCCCCAAGACAGATTTTTAAATGAGATGTCTTTTAGCGTCAAGTGTGTTTAGCAGTCCCAATTTAATAGTTTTTCTTTTTTTAGATTTTTTTTCAAGAAAACAATGCCTAATGAATTTTTCGATTCTCTTGGTTATTTAAATACGAAAAACAGGGGAGAAGACAAAAAAGCCGTTGCGTGATCAAACATTGATGATGCATGCATTGTAAGAGATGCGTACATGACTCCAGCAGTGTATATGCAGGGTGATCCACGCATAAAAATAAAGACAGAAATAAACTACATGTATGATGCACGAGGAAAAACGACCTTAGAAGAAGCAATTTCTACACGTGAAGAAGAGTAGTCGGGTAATCAAACTAAGTCCGGAGTCCGATCTTGGGAGCCACTCGTTGTCCGCCACAACGGATACTGCACGCGCTATATGTGACTCCTCATGACGCGGTGGACTCAAGCCTAATTAATCTGACTTTTTCTTGTGATTTAATTATTAAGTTCCAATTAATGATCTATAGGTGCAGGTAGATAATTAAGGTTGGGCCTTAAGTAATTACTTCACAATCAAGAGAAAATCCTAAGCTAAGGCTAAATCCTCGAAAATCAGTAAAAGAGATAAATCAAAACCGGCGAAAAACCGCGATGAGATCCCCCGAGCACACCGGTGCTCAGCGAAATAGACCACCGATAAATCACAAAGAAAGTCCAAGTGTCTTGTCCGTCCCAGTATTATTACAATAATATGGTTCTGCTGAAAAGTAAACTAATCTAAGCTATACGGCTATTCTATGGCTATTCTGCGGCTCCTGCACTCCCGTTCGCTTCCTCGCGCTCTCCTGTAGCTCTAGGCAAAAAAGAGCCGCCTCTGGCTCCCGCACATGCATCGTCTTCTGAAGAAGCCACCTCGATCCTCAGGCCCCTCGTAAGAAAATGAAACAGAAGTGTATCAGTCCAAGTTATTATCAAAATATGAAAATGAAATAAGAAGAAAAATATATACAACTATAGACAGAAAAGCTGCGAAAAAGCCGCGCAAATAAAAATGACTACTAAGACGTGCTCCCTGGCAACGACGCCATTCCGATGATCGAAAAACTCATGTGATCCGTGTAAAGGTAAAAATAACTGGGTCGTTGCGACTCGGATCTCGAAGCTCAATCAACAAGAAAACTAAGACCACCAAAATAAAGTAATCAATCAGTAAAATCGAATAGCAATCTCGCTATTTTTATTTAACCCAGTATAGCGACCAGGGTCGAACTCAAGGAGCACGGGTTAGCTTAAGAAGCCTACGAAGTAGTCGAAATTCAAAATAAAAGGAAGAAAATATTTTTGGTGGATTTTATAATTTTTTTATTTTTTTATGATTTTTAATTATGAGGAATATATAAAACAAGGCTAAAAAGACACATTTAAGGGATTATTCAACACATCAAAATAAATCAGAAAATTGCAATAAAAATATGTTTGGATTTTATAATTTTTTAAGTGTTTTTGTTTAATTTTCTCATATTTTTATATTGATTTTATAAAAATGAAATAAGACAAAACTGGAAATCAATGTGCAGTCAGATTTGAAAGTCTATTTAAAAATATCAAAATAGCCTCTACAAATCTGGAGATTAATTTTATGAAAAACTTCAATTAAAATCCTAACTACAGAAGAAGAAATTGCATTTTTTTTGAATTTGTTAGAATTTTTAATGATTTTAATGAGTTTTTTAGGGTTTTTCAATTTTTAAGCTTTTTATAAGTCCAAAGGAAACAAAAAATTGAACTCGAGCAAGAAGATAACAAAATAAACACGATCCACTTTTTTTTAGAATTTTTGAAGGGTTTTTAATATTTTTAGTTGATTTTATAATTGAAACAATAGCAAAAATGAAGGTTTTTGAGTTTTTAAAAATAAAAAATCAAAACTAAATTGTCCCATAAAATCAATTAAATTTTTACACAGTAGCAGGGGCCATGTTCCAAATTTCTAGAGATTTTGAATTAATTTGCTATTTTATTCTACCAATAGAAGAGGCACAACACATAGTGATTGAAATGCAATTAAAACTAAGTTCTAGGACTAAAGATTAATCAGAACATCACACTAAAAAAGCCCTGAGGGCATACATGTAAATAAACCCAGATATACATGTGATGAAGCACGTGCATCCACAAGAGAAGGACTAAAGTGCAAATAAAATAAACAGTAGGTCCTGATATGCAAATTGTCCCAGAGTACTAAGTTATTTAATAGACTAAACAAGAAACTAAAATAAACTGTAGGGGTTCTAGCGTAAATTACCCAGCCAAAGCGCGTGCGGGTCACGTGGGGGACCACGTGTCTAGTGTTGATGGGCCGGCGGACGTGCGGTTCTGATAACTCCTCCTGACAGATCGAACGATCCTGATGAGATGGCAGACGTGGGGTGCACATGGCCGTCAGATCTGGAATCTAACAGCATGTCAGTGGCCGATCTCGAATAGCTCAGATTGTGTCTGGAGTTGAGGCGTGATCCGATGGTGGAGAGAGGGTCTGGATGAACACCTCCTGGGCGAACTTCGCCGGCGAACTAGAGGAGCTTCGCGCGTCCGATGGAAGATCGGGCAGGGGGGTTCGTCTCGCGATGATGCTCCGCGTCGGGTGGTGGTGACCAATGGAGCTCCCAACAGTCCAATCCTCTGGCGAGGGAGGATTTTCT
The DNA here is from genome assembly GCA_037367405.1 of Ottelia alismoides. Taxonomy (NCBI): domain Eukaryota; kingdom Viridiplantae; phylum Streptophyta; class Magnoliopsida; order Alismatales; family Hydrocharitaceae; genus Ottelia; species Ottelia alismoides. Next base: position 7,726 of record JAZKJV010011808.1, on the reverse strand, counting down.
GGGCTACTCCGGTGATGTATGCGAGAGGCGATTTGGGGGGCAAACTCGCGCTTATTCACATGCAAATGAAAGCTTGGGCTCGGAGGAGTTCTCCGGCATGGGTTATTGAATAAGAAGCAACGAGAAGCGGGTGGAATGGCGAAGGGGGGGTCCCATGGAGGTGAAGGGCTGATCGGAAGGGCAAATGGGTGGTCGGAGTACTAGGGAAAGGTCGACGAAGGGTTCTGGTCGTAGATCAAAAACTTGAGAATCTAAGCTAATGAAGGCTATCTACGCTACCAGGTGGAGGAATCCGTCTGGGCTGGAGGTGCTGGACCTCCGGGTCATGGCCTCAATGGGGTGACGCGTCCAGAGGCTGAGCTTACCTCGCGGAGGAGCACGACAGAGTGTACGTCGGATCAGAGGCCTCCAACGCTCTAAACCTCGCTACGACTCTCTCTCTCTCTCTCTCTCTCGCCAGCTGTCACTCAGACGAAGAGGAGGAGGTCATAAGAGAGGAGGGTAATGGCCAAAGATGAGGAAAAAGGCGGCTCTAGGTGAACTTTTACTCAAGGAGATCCGACAAAGGTGGAGCTTGAGCGCACGGTTCAATGAACGGATTCCTAAGAAAAATCGATATGTGTGGATCACGGATCATCCATCGATAGTCGGAGCCCGGAGTTTGAGAGGATAGTGATCGGGTCGTTGTGGAAAATTTTGGAGAAGATCGGGTCGCCATAAGGATCCGCGAAGAAGGTGGTCCAGGGGGGGAGTTGACCGGGGTTCAACAATCCCTGTGGACCAATCAGAATTCAGTTATTGGAAATTATTTGAAAATTAAACTAAAAGTAGTAAATGAATTTATTTAAAAATATTTTCAAAATGAAAAATGTATATTATTTTCAAAGTAATTTTTAGTGATTTTTACTTATTTTTTGAAAAAATAAATTAATGTATATACATAATATTATGTTAAATACATGTATAAATACCTATGTATTTTCAATTTTTATTAGTTTATTTTTGTACAATTATCCTAATTTTATAGTTTATTTATTTACAACATAAAATTTAGGATATAAAATAATTTTTATTTGATTTTTATTGTTTATTTACAAGGGTCAAATAAATAGAGATAGAAACATATATACATGGTATGTACAAGGGTAGGAGAGAGAAATATTTTTATTTTTATTTTTATTTTCTCATTTTTATTTTATTGTTAGAAATATGTACACATTGATAAAATCCAATTTTTAGTTTTGTTTTTATAAAAAATGAAATATATACACGAAGGGGGAATATATGAGGTGAATGGCCCTATCTCTCTACTTGTTTTATTTTACGGTTAGGCCACTGCTTGACCCTCCCTTAGGTTCGGGTCACTCAATATTTATTCTAAATATTTCCCTCTTTTTCTTTATTTCTTTATTTTTTATTTTTGCACAAAAACATGCTAATTATTGATATTTACACAAAGCATGCAAATTGGTAATTTATTGTATTTACAAGTATCTACATGGTGTTTTTGCAAAGATTTTCAGCTAAAATAGAAGAAATAAAGAGTGATGAATGGGGATTCATCAATCATGGTCCAGGTTGGCCCAAGTAGCACTTGGACCATTGAAGATGTACTTTTTCAAGGGGTCAATGAGAGATTTACGAAGCCCAAATAAAAATCCCCCAGTCAGCCATCTTCGATGGTAAAGAACTGATGAGAACATGGTATTCAATGAGGTGCTAGTTCTACATTGCACGTAAATGTGAGGAGTAAACTCACACAATACAAACACAATGCAAAACCCCTAAATTTACCAACTCAACTCATAAGGACCCTAAAGGTTCGACCGAATTATCTTATAAGTTTTAGTTGGTGACAAATACAAGTCTTGAAAGACTAACGAGTCGTTAGGTGCTTGTACTTCCCTACAGATTGTCCTGATTCTTACGACTAGTTGAACCCATTTTCAACCGGTATAGGAGTAAGTGTGGACCGTATAAATATGGTTATCCATTACTTTTGGATGGAGCCTTACACGGTGTCTTGTAAGCCTCTCACTCTACTAAGGAAATCGGGATCGTTTATCTGTAACTCGTAGATACTCACTAAAAAGTGGATAATTGTTTTTTAACCATTAGTCTATATGAAAATCATGAGTTGGCTCTATCCTAGTGTCGACTTCACTCTCACATGCAAGTAAATCAGACAATGAGGGCTTTATGTACCCGTAAACAAGGTACTTTTTATTCCAATTTTTTAATCCACATGCTCAATTCAGTCCCAATTTTAAAGTTAAGTTGTCACTTGAAATTTAATTTGAACATAAAAACATGACTACCGTCCAGTCCCAATTTCCTTTTAGATCTTAAGTTATAAAACAAAGGAGGAGTCATAATCAGAATGCAAATGTGAAACTATGATGCATGCTTAAAAGAAGGTATACTTACAGTGATTCCCATCAATCTCTATGCATTATGCAGAACTAAATTTTTAAAATTTACACTAAATACATGCAGATTGAGAAAACCACACTTAAGAAATATACTATTAGTGGGGAAGAACTGAGTTTGATTTGGCTAAGTAGTACGTTGTTATGTGCGCCTCATTAAATATCTCAAAAGATGTGAATCCTCCAAGAGTTATGGCATAAACTATGATTGGCACATATACATTTACAATTAAACTTTCGGGTGCCTATCCTAATTTTGTCATCCAAGTCAGGCCCCACCCTCACCGGAGAGTGAAAAATGCCCAACATGCCATAAAATAATGTCAAGTCTGAGTACACACACGATATTCCGAACAGAATCCTCTGGAAATTTTGTAATGGAAAAAATGTATAAAATAAAATCCTAAGGACTCAGCACTCTCTCATGACTCAACAGGATCTTAAATCTACGTGGATTCCTTTAGTTGGCTATTTTCCCAGAAAATGTCGACCTCCGAAGCTCTTAAGTGGTTCGGTTAAGCAGTTGCTCAGTCATATCAGATCCCTCGCACAAAAATTAGACGGTGGTTAGAGAGATAGACTCAATAAAATAAAATAAAGAGAAAAAATAAACAAATGAAGAAAAATAAGCAGAGAAATATGAACAAGAAGAACCTGGGGTCAGACTACTCGAGGGTTGGAAAACCTAAAATCAAGATTTTTTAAAAATTAACCTAAGTCGTGCCTTCCCAGCAACTTGTACCATCTGATGAACCCTTGAATGCCCTAGTTAATTGTGCAGAATTAACATTGATTTTTCATTGCAGTTGGGTGGAGTCAGATTAATCAAAACCATAAATTTAATTATTTGTCCAATTAAAGTAAGCGGTCATTTTTTTACTTAGGCTAGCCCAAGGTCAAACTCAGGGAGTCCACTATCTCCTTTGGTTGATTCAAAGATGATATAGAGATTAGGTTTTCATAGAAGCATTTTATATTTTTTAAAATGCAATGAGTGAGTGAAGTGCAATTTTGACAAAGTTCATGGGCTAAAATGCAAATTATGATCGAATTAACTCCAAAAATCCTTAAACGTTGTCAGAATATGAAATAGGATGAACTTAGGCTACTATAATTTTTTTGGAATTTTTGATGAACTACGAATTAGTTATGAATTAAATAATGCAGTTTGGGTGATTTTAAGTTAATTAGTTTTAATAAATATCAAACGTCAATATTTTCCAAAAATAATTTATCCTAGATAGGGTCTATGTGAGAGATACATAATAATTTTTTATTCCTAAAAATACTAAGTAAGGAATTAATTAAAAATCAATTACTAAATTCACCATTTTCATTTATTTTGACTACATATTCATACAAATGAATGAAATTTGGGCACAGTATAAACAACTTGCAATCTACCTATTATGATTTTTTTTGGATTTTTTTAGATTAGAGAATAATTGAATATCAATTTCAGAGCATAAAATGGGTAAACTACGCAAGTTTTCACCAAATTAATTTTAATAAATAATCCACTGTTTAAAAAATGTAAATAAATGCTCATTAGATAGAGAATTAGTTTATCTACAATATGTTATTTTTGAAATAAAAAAATGATGTGAAATGATAGTTCAAATAAATGTCTAATGCAATATAGAAAATAAAAATGATGTGAAATGAAGTTCAAATAAATGTCCAATGTTCAGTAATGGAGCTTGTGGCGGAAGTGGATGGTCGTGTGTTGCGGTTGACTGAGGTTGGCAAGCATACGGTGATGGCGTAGCTACTAGATGAGGAAGGTGGTCCTGAAGGGCGATCGTTGGTGGACCCAGTCGACACATAACATTGGGGTGCACTGGATGAGTCGGCCACAAGGGGCAGGACACACAGTGGTGCATGGAGAGGGTTAGGAACCAGAGCCATGAGGAGTTGGTTTCTCAGGTGGTGCTTGCAAAGTACGATGCCCGATGCTGGAGGTGAACTTCGATGGAGGGCATGAGGTGCAACTCCAAGCGATGGGTAGGTGGCACGGAGCTCAAAGGTGGTGCAAGGTTGCAATGGTCTCCAAGCGATGGCATGATAGTGAGGCATCATGGAGGGAAGGTGATGGTACAGTGGATCGGGGACAAAATTGCGAAGGTTGTGAGGTATCAGAGTGTTCAAACTGGTTATGGATTTGGGAAGAGTATGAAATTGTGGGTACGAAGGAGGAGGAAGAATTGCAGAGAAATAGAGAAATAGAAACCAAGGAGGAAGAAGGGAGAAAGGAAATACCTGATGGTTTGCTGGAGGTATGGAGCACTGCTTCTAGTTGTTGACTCGACTCATTGGTGTACGAGGAAGCTTGAGAAAGCTTCATGCAGAGCTTGTGGCGGCGGAGGGTGAATCCTCATCGGATCTTGTTGATCTTTAATCGGTCTTCGTTCGACATGGAATCCTCTTGTTGTCACCGAGGTGGATCGTGGAGCTCGGAGTCTTTACCTCTTGATGGCATATGGGAAATGATGGGAGGCAGATCACATGGTTTTATTGGTGGTTGGAGCGACAACGAGATATGTGGAGGTGGATGTCATGGGGGAAGAACGGATCTGCTGGGTACGGTTGTGGTTGATCGAGTCGTGGAGTGAAGCGCGGATATGGTGCATGTGTGCAAGGGTCAAGTCTTGCGAGGATATGCACAAGCAACGGAGTGTTTTGGATGAAGTTACAGGGAAGAGTGGAAGAGAGAGAGGTGTGTGGGGGTGGTTAGAGTGCATGGGTTGCATGGGAAAAAGAGGATGATAGGGAGAAGAGAGAGAGTGAGGAGTAGAGAAAGAAATGGAGATGGAGTGTGTGCATGTGGCATGCATGGGATAGAGAGAGAGAGAGAAAGAGAGGGATGGGAGAGAAACGCAAGAGAACGATATGGGTGAGATGTGCCACATGGAGCATGTAGGGCGTGGCCACGTGGCAGTGATAAAAATAAAAATTAATTAATTAAAATAATTAAATAAATAATGAATATAAATAAACTAAAATACATAAATAATATGTAATTAATAAATAAAATAAATAAAATAATTAATAAAAAGAAAAATGGGGATGACACATGGCGCCTCCAAGAGTTGCCACGTGTCTCTCCCAGAAAATTTAAAAATTAAAAATAACTAAAAATAAAAAAGAAATAACAAAAGAAGTCAAATCAAAAAGTGTCAACATGAAAGTTTCTCATCTTAACGAGATCTACAACTTTTGTGAAGGACCCAAAATCAAAAGAAGTCATTTGTACAAAAAGTATTTTGAGGGTACCTTATAGGTATAAATACTGCATTTTTTATCTTTTACATCTTTTTTGTCATTTTTAAATAAGATAAAAATCAAAATAAAATTAGAGAAAATATGAAAGGAATATTTACAACTTAATCATTTTTTTGAATTTTTAATAATTTAAGAAAATAAAAGGATAAAGTAAAGGGTAGTTTGGTCAATATGTATAATATATAATAGGGACCCAAAACCCAACTTTCTCATATGAAGTCTGATTTTTATGAAATTAGTCTTGTTTTTAAGGTCTTTGAATGTATGCTACTTTAAAAAGTGAGTAGACCTAAATTGGACATTGTATGAGAGATATGCACATTTTTGTCTGTCTGTTTGAAAATTAGGTTTTGGGTTTTTGTCAACATTTGAAGTTAGTAATTTTTTATATTTTTCTTTTATTCTTGTTAGTAATTGTACACAATGGAGTAGGTTTGGTTGGATTTAGAGTTAGTATAAAATAGACACAAATAAGTGAAGCTAGCTATTATACATGTGAATATGTATACAAAATTTTAGGCTTTTTGTTTAATGCAAATATGCACACTAAAATACGAATATTAACTCTCAATTTATGAACACGAATAATGCACAATAAATGGAGATATGCAACTAATGACTCAGGAACAAAACTCTATTTCGACTTTAGAGTGATGAATCACGGACTCATTAAGAACGATCACAAAAATTCTTGAACTTGCAGGGTATACCTGCACATAAAATAAAGAGAAAGGATTATAATGAAAATATCCCAAAAGTTCACAACTAACATTTAAACTTTAAATACAAAATTGAAATACAAAAACTTGTAAGGGTTACATGCAAAATTCCCAGCTCACTTGGGACTACAAGCGAGCTGAGCTAGACTAGATCCAAATGTAATATCAATAAAGCTCAAGGTTCCTTTTGTAAAAATTATAGAAAAAAAATCATTATAAATATTTATAGGATCAAATGGAAATAACCAAAAGTGAGTGATATGATCTGCAATTTACCCCTAATAGGCATGCTATCAGATGGTGGAAGGTACTTCACTTGACATGGGTCGTCTTCTGAGCGCATGATACTGGTTCGCAAGGGACATCTAAGATTAGATCCTTGGAAAGTATCCGACAATCGTGTTCATGCTGATCCGACAGTATCTTCTCAAATTGGAGAAGGCTCTCGATCGGACGACTAGCGAAGATGGTGGAAGAACATGCCAAGAACTTGCCTCTAGCGAGCTTCAATCTAATGTTTAGTGCATCCCCGGCCTCTAAATGCACTGTTGAGTGTTAGAGAAGGATGTTGTAGCTATTCCACATCAGATTGGGCCTTCAAAATGGCTCGAGACCCATTGGAAGGTCTCTGACGAGGCTCGAGTTCTTAAGGTATGATCTTGCCTTAATGACCCCGGTACAGAGGTCTATTCTCTTTGTTTCCTACAAGAGCGTGTTACCGGACAAAAGTCAGTCGCTTTGATGGTCGGAACATGGTGGATGAAGTGGAAATGATGTGTGGTAGTGTCCTCTAGTGAATGGCAAGGAGGGAGAAACAGATCTCTAGATCTATGCAAGATCTAGGTGGATGAAGTTGCGTGGGACATAGGAATGAGGATGGGGAGATGATGGAGGTGATCAGAGTGGCAGAGGATGATTGAAGTGGTTGGAAACAAGAGGCAGAGTTAGAGCATTGATGAGAAATTTTTGTGATTCTAAGCTAAATCAAATGAAAATCATAGGAAACAAAAACATACCTATCTTACTGTTACACTAAAGAACGAAAAGAAAAGGAAAAGAAGAATCTTGCCATACTTGGCCCACATGGAGTAGAACTTCGATGGAGGAGGCGACAGAGCTTCGGATCAGCCTCAATTTGACGCTAACCAAGCCCCCTAAACTTCCTGGGAGAAGCCTGCTATTACCAAGGTTCTCGATTAGGGATTAGGTTAGGATTTTGGTGGTAGAAGAGGGATCAAAGTGTGAAGGGAGGTGGAAGAGATGCTTTATACAGGGGGGCCTTTTGATCGGCTAGAA